>JAJHZJ010000380.1:0-450000 GCA_023548195.1 Bettongia penicillata ogilbyi | reverse complement strand
ACCAATAAGGAAAGAAATGCAAATGCGAATAAACCCCAGGTTTCACTTTACAACCTCTAGATTGGTAAAGATGACAGAAAATGACCAAAATGGTGAAAGAGTTGTGAGAGATAGGCACATAGGCATTGTTGGTGGAACTTTGAATCATTACAACTGTTTTGGAAAGCGATTTGGAATTATGCCAGCAAAGATGATGCCGATATCCTACTACTAGACCCCCAGGGAAGCAATTGAAAGGAAGAAATTTTTTTTAGAATTGTAATTGATAGTAAAGAATTGGAAACAAAGTAGATATCCATTGATTGGGAATTGTAGTACATGAATACTACTATACTATAGAGTATTATTACACTTTCGAATATATAGAGTAATTCTTTACAATAAAATGTTATTATCCTATAAGAAATGATTAATGAGAAGCAAGAGAAAAATCTACACAAACTAATGCAGAGTGAAGAACCAAAAAAATGCAATGCCTATAACAATGTAAACAGAAGAAGTAACCACAACGCAACCAAAACATTACAAAGAACACACATAACTATAAAGGAAAGATCCCCTCACTCCTTTGCAGAGGTCAGAGCTCTACAAGTGTGATACATTGCAACATTTTCAGACCTTTTCTATATATTCCTTGGGGTAGTAATAAATGATGTAGATATATAGCATATAGATATATATTGTTATATTTTTATATATTTAAATATATTATAATAATATAATATAATAGATAGAGTACCAGGCCTGGAATTAGGAAGACCTGAGTTCAAATCAAGCCTTAGACACTAGTTGTGTAACCCTGGGCAAGTCATTTAACTCTGTTTACCTCATTTATAAAGTGGGGATAATAATGGCACCTACCTCCCAGGATTGTTGTGAGAATCAAATGAAATATTAGGGTTTTTCATTAATTTATTTATTCTAATTTTCAACATTCACTTCCATAAAATTTTGAGTCCCCAATTTTTCCCCATCTCTCCCCCACCTCCACCCCAAGATGGCATGTAAATTGATACAGGCTCTACATATACATTCATATTAAACATGTTTTTGCATTAGTCATGTTGCAAAGAAGAATTAGAACCAGTGGGAGAAACCATGAGAAAGAAAACAACAAAAAAAGAGAGAGCAAATAATATGCTTCCATCTGCATTCAGACTCCAAAGTTCTTTCTCTGGATGTGGACAGTGTTTTCCATCATGAGTCCTTTGGAGTTGTCTTAGATCCTTGCATTGCTGAGAAGAGCTAAGTCTATGAAAGTTAGTCATTGCACACTGTGGCTGTTACTGTGTACAATGTTCTCTTGGTTTTGCTCACTTCACTCAACATCAGTTCATGTAAGTCTTCAAATGAGATATTTGTGAAGAGCTTAGCACAGTGCCTGGCACAGAGTTAAGTCCTATATGAATATTAGCCATCATTATTATTGATCAATTTTACTGATTTCTTTTTATTTAACAATATTATTTCTTATAAGATGGCTTTCTGAGAGGAGGAGGAGAAGGTATCCTGGGAGAACTTTTGGTGATGTAAGAAACAAAATATGTCAGTAAATATATTTTGTAAAGACTCCCTAGAGTCAGCCCTTCCCCTGACTTTTTATGTAATTCTCCCATGGTACCCTTGACTGAGTTGAGCATGACTGAGCTCCCTCTAAAAGGAACAAAGTCACTCAGCCTCTCTGTTGGATACAAGGCATGGGCCAGCTTGTAAAGGGGTCCATGTACATGCTTAGACCAATACTTGGATCATAAGCTGTTGGAGGAAGTGCTTGACCCAGATCAGAGTACCGAAAAGACTCTAAGGAGCCTCATCAGTTCAATCCTTTCATTTTAACAATTGAAGAAACCAAGGCACAGAGAAAGGAAATGATTTGTCCAAAGCCACAAGTAGCAGAGTCAGTATTCAAATTCTGATCTTCTCATTCCAAATCCAGGGCTTTTTCTACTACTTTGCTGGGAGTCATCCAGGGAGAATGACTAGACAGCTCTCAGGATTAAAGTAAAAGATTTAGCCCTTGTTGGATTAGGTGGCAATGCCTGGGTGCTGCTGGCTCTGAAATAAATTCAATTATTTAGGGTTGGGGGAACTGTATATCATGTATTTGCTTCCAAGTTCTTAAGAGTCTTACTTCTGATCATTTCATTGTTGTTATGGAGCCATTTCGGTAGTGTCTGACTCTGTGACCCCATCTGGGGTTTTCTTGGCAAAGATACTGGAGGGGTGTGCCATTTCCTTTTCCAGCTCACTTTACAGATGAGGAAACTGAGGTAAACAGGGTTAAGTGATTTGCCTGGGGTCACACAGCTAGTAATTGTTCGAGGCTGAATTTGAACTCAGGTCTTCCTGACTCCAGGTCTGGCATTGTATCCACTGCACTACCTAGCTGCCCTTTCTGTTTATTTATTTTGGACACACAGAGAGGTCCCCTAATTGGGAGTCATAGAATGTCAGAATTGGATTCTTTATTACCTCTAGGATCAAATTACACACTCCTCTGTTTAGCATTTTAAGGTCCTTCGCACCCTGGCCCCAACCTGTATTTGCTGGCTTATTCTGTATCTCTCCCCTTCACACACTCTGTGGTCAAGCAAGACTGGATTTCTTGTTGTGTCTCACACTTGAAATTCATCTCCCATCTAAGTGACTTTGCACTGGTCATAACTCATGCCTGAAATACCTCTCTTCCTCTCTTCAGCCTTTGGAACCCCTCATCTCCTTCAAAGCTATATGAGATCTTTCCCAATCCTTCCAGCTACTAGTGACTCCCCTTGCAAAAAAAAAAAAATTATCTTATATTGCACATCCTAATCTATCTACATGTATTTTCCATAATCCCATGTAAAGTCTCTGAAGACAGGGACTGTTTGGGTTTTATCTTTGTATCTACAGCACCTATGACTGTGCATGGCACATAGTAGGTGCTTTATAAATACTTACTGCTTGACTACTCATAATATTATTGATTTCAAGATGGAAGTGACCTTTGAGGTGATCTAGTACAATTTTTTTACAGATGAGGAAATTGAGGCCCAGAGAATGACTTGCCCAAGATCACAAAGTAGTAAACAACAGAGGTAGGATTTGAACTCAGGTTGTCAGTCTCCAAAATCAGCATTCTTTGTACCGTACATGATTGGAAAGTACCTTAGAAATAATCATTGCAACCCTCTTACATTACTCATCAGGAAACTGAGATCCAGAGATGAGAAGCAACTTGTCCAAAGTCTCAACAGTAGGTCTCCTATTTCTCAGGCCAATTTTCTTCCCAGCATACCCCTATACTCTCTCCTCACTAAGAGAATCCCTACTTGGAATACACAGGGAAAAACTAGCCCAACGATGAAGTTACCTTTCTTCCTCCTCTCATACTACCTGAGGACAATCCTCAGGGACCACCATCCTCCCTCTCTACCACCTCACCTCTCTATTTCCAATCCCAGAGTCTTGGAATACTAGAACATAGAACATCAGACCTGGAAATGATCCCAGAGATCATCTCATCCCACCTCTCCCTTCATTTGTCCAGCCTTGTGACTTATTGTCTTCTGATTTGTGCCTTCCTGTATCTTTGGCCATTTGCCCCACCCTTGTTACCCCAGGGAGGGTCCAGTCTACTTGTATTTGTCTCTCCTTCTGATACGGAGACCAACAGCCCTGGCCACTGGGTCCCAAGAAAGTCCCTTGCCCCCTTTACCTTATTGATTGGGCTCGCTTGTTGATTATTCATTGATGTGTATGGGCTGTCATTCTTTGTTTCCTGGGAACCCTTGTGTCAAAGAATTTTTCTTCAGGCCAGGCAAAGCTAACAGGATCACAGTTTATCACTGCCTTGCCCTGGGCCAGCAGCTTTATTCTTGGCAGGAGCATGACTGTATCATCAGGCATGTCAAATGCCATTTTCTTTGCTCCTGAGATGCTTGTGGCAGAGCTAGCTAAGGACATAACCCTGCCCTGAAGATGCTTGCCCTCTTAAACCAGTGACCTCCCCAATATCAGCCGGACAGATATGTAGACATATTGCTACACGAAGTTCAGCCGTCTGGCCCCAGTCTTATCCCCCACTTTCACCTCTCATGGTTGCTGTGAGGAGCAAATGAGATCCTCATAAAGCACTCAACACAGAGCGTGGCACATAGCAAGCCCTAAATAAATGTTAGCTATAGTTTATTATTATTGTTAATATTATTGTTCCCTCCGTATTCCCACATCCCTTCACACGCCACTCTAGGCAAATATCTCCTCAACATTCCCAAAACATGTTACTTTTCCACACCAGTGCCCTTCCTTTCTTTTGTCACTCTTTTCTATCCATCTGTCTATCCATCCATCCATCCATCCATCCATCCATCCATCCATCCATCCATCCTTTCCTCCTTCCTTCCCTGTTTCCCTGTTCCCTCCTTCCTTTTTTTCTACCATCATCTACATTCTATCCCTCCCACTGCTCCTCCAGTTGAACAGTTTTTAAAATGAAAAATAAAATCCTCCTAACAAATACATATAGTCCAACAAAAAAAATCCCCATATTGGCCATATCCAACAATATATGTTTCATTCTGTATTTTAAGTCCATCCGGAAGAGGTGGGTGACATGTTTCTCAGGACCTGTGCATTATTATCATTGCATTGATCAGAGTTCTAAAGTTTTTCCAATTTATTTTTCTCTTTAATGTTGTTGTCATTATATAAATTGTTCCCCTAGTTCTGTTCTCTGTACTCTGTATCATTTCATAGAGATCTTTCCAATTTCCTCTGAAACGATCCATTTCATCATTTCTTATGGCACAATAATACTCCATTACATTCATATACCATAATTTGTTTAGTCATTCCCCAGTAGATGGCCACCCTCTTTGTTTCCAGGTTTGGGCTAAAATGAAAAGTGTTTCTATAAATATGTTTATATGTAAGGGTCCTTTTCCTCTTTCTTTGATCTCTTTGGTGTATAGATCTACTAGCAGAATTGTACTGATGGGTCAAAAGGCATACACACAGGTTGGTCACTTTGGGTCATGGCTCCAAACTGTTTTCCAGAATGGCTGGAGCAATTTTCATAGCTCCACCAAGAAGCTCTACTATCCTCGATGCCTTCTCTTGTAGCGTTGCCCCCTGCCTGGCATGCTTTCCCCTCACTTCTACCTATCAAAACCCTCTCCATCCTTCCGGGTCCGTTTCAAATCCCACCCCTGTTGTGAAACCTTCTTGAGCACTCAGCCTCTGGTTATCTCTCCTCATATTCCTTATAGCATTTATTTTTGATACCACTCTTGTCAAATTCTCACATCCTATATTATAGTGATCTGTGTACATAACTACAGGCAATTTTATTGCTATTTTATAGATAAGGAAATTGAGATGCAGAGAGGTTAAAAAATTTGTCCAGTGTTAGTCCCAGGGTTCAAAATTTCGGTATGTGATATAAGGTATTAAAAAGGGAGACAGACAGCCACTGCAGGTGTAGCTTCCTCTAGTACAGGGATTCTCAATCTGGGGACTATGGATAGGTTTCAAGGCATTTGTGAACTTGGAAGGAAAAAAAATTACAACTTTATTTTCTCCATCCTCTAACTGAAATTTATTATTTCCTTCAATTATTTAAAAACATTATTATGAGAAAGGGTTCATGGGCTTTTCCATATTGCCAAAGGGATTCATCAAACAAGAAAGGTTAAAGATCCTCCTGGTCTAATAAGACAAATCTTTCTCTTAATTTGTTATAACTTGGGTCCCTGAATCAGTCAAAAGAGGAACTTGTGCAAATTCATCCTGAGGGAATAGAGACCACATAGGATGGCAGTAATAGAAGCCTCCCAGGCTTCCCTCCTCATTCATGAAAACTGGTCCATGTTGAATGATGCTGGGTTGTCTCAGTATATCTTGCCTATGCAAAATTTCAGAGGAAAGCTGAGAAGAGAGGATTTCCAGTTAATTCTAGTTCTGGTCTTCTAACATAAGCCCCAATCTAGATGCTCTTCTGCCTATCTTAACCTACCAGTTCTCTGCCCACCTTTCTAACCCTCTTCCATATTGGCCTCCAGCCCCACAATCCATGCCTGGCTTTAGGGACCGTGGAGAGAGCTTCCAACCATAGAGGCCCCTTTGCCAGGAAGGCTGAAGGCTGTTCTCCAACTAATGGCTTTTCTGGGCACCCATTCAAAAGTTTGGCATGATAGACATCCCACCCCACTCAGGCCCCAAGAAAGAAAAGAAGGAGTCCTGAGATAAATGCAGTCTCTGTCCCAAGCAAGGCAAGCAGGGAAGGAAAGAGGAACAAAATGTGGTTCCCTCCATCTCAGGAGCTAAGAAGCCAAGGACCACAAACATGGAGTAGAGAGGGGGAAGGAAGCGAGAGACCTTGAACTAGCTGTGTCTCATTCTAATCAAGGAAGTCAGCAGGGAGCTGATCCAGGCGACAGGGAGGATCGAGCACCTTCTGCAGGTAGGACCCCATGGGAAATCACTAAGCAAGGAAAAGATGGAATCCTGACCTTGGGGACTATGTACTCTGATGGGCAAATAGACATAGAAAATGCAAAGAGACTTATAATCCAAATATAGAGGTGAGGACTCCAATTTGGCATTCAAGGCCCTTTATAGCTAGCTCTCTTCCCTATACTTCCATAAATGAACCCTCCCTTCAACCAATCAACCAATTGATTGCTCAATCATCAAGTATTTATCAAAGGCTACGTACCAGGCACCGTTCCAAGCGCTAGGGATAGCAAGACCAAGTGAAAGAATGCCTGCCCACAAGGAGGTTCTATTCTAACTTGAGTCCTATGCAGACTACATTCAAAATGAATGAAATTTAGTGTTGAAAGAGAGGACACCAGTACCTGTGGGGTGGGGGATCAGTAAAGATTTCATGTAGAAACTTGAGCTGAATTTTAAAGGAAACCAGGAATTCCAAGAGGCAGAGTTGCCTCCCCCATCCTCCCTTTACAGCTAAATGACAGGCAGGAAGCCCTCAACACTCCTCATGCTTCCTGAATCAAATTAAAATGGAATTGGGAAATATTTAACAAAAATAAGAATACAATGAAACAGATAATATGACATTTAAAAACTGTCGATATGCAGCCTATGGGGATTCTTTCATGCAGTCTAGTGGCCCTGGTTTCTATTTGAGTTTGACATCAATGAATTAGAGCATGGAACCTGCAGCCTGGAGCCACATGTGACCCCCTAGGTCCTGAAGTGTGGGCTTGTGTCTGAATCCAAACTTCACAGAAGAAATCTCCTTAATAAAAGGATTTGTTCTATAAAACTTGGACTCAGTCAAAAGGCCACACCCAAGAACCTAGAGGGCCACATGTGGCCTCCAGGCCACAGGTTCCTCACCCCTGAGCTAGATTATAAACTCTTAATTGAGGGGGAGGAGCCAAGATGGCAGAGTAGAAAGACTATGTATGCTAGTTCTGGAACCCACAGCCCATAAATTTCCTGTAAAAAGAACTCCCCACAAATTCTGGAGCAGTGGAAGCTGCACAGCAATGCAGTGGAGGAGATTTCCATTCCAGAGAGCCCTGAAAAACTGACCCCAAAGCGGGGTCACACCCCTGTGCTGCCCTGGCCGCGTGGCCCCAGAGGAGCAGATCCAAGCAGGCTTCAGGGACAGAATCTCCAGTGGCTGCGAAGGTCCCTCCACCCACAGGTGCTAAGGTCAGTGAGAGAGACTTCTGGGCTGGCCAAGAGGGTAGCAGGGTGTCTCCGTGACTCGGGCCCCCTTAGGAGGCAGCTACGGAGACAGGGACAGCAGCAGACCTGGGCTCCCCAAGCAGACAGGAGCTCCGCTCCATTACTGAAGGTCTCTGCATAAACCCCAGGAAGGAACTGAGCCTGGGAGGCAGCCCTGCCCCCACCTGAGCACCAGAACTTAAGCTCACATTGAAAAGCAGCCACGCCTGCCCCTGAAAGCCCTGAGGCTTGGGAGCAGCATTTGAATCTCAGACCCCAAGCACTAGCTGGGCAGATGTAGGCGGGGGTGCAGAGGAATCTCAGAAGTCAAGTAACTGGCTGGGAAAATGCCCAGAAAAAGGAAAAAAATAAGACCATAGAAGGGTACTTTCTTGGGGAACAGATGTTCCACCTTTCATTTCTGATGACAAGGAACAATGCTTACCATCAGGGAAAGACATAGAAGTCAAGGCCTCTGTACCACAAACATCTGAAATAGATATCCAATGCGCTCAGGCCATGGAAGAGCTCAAAAAGGATTTTGAAAATCAAGTTAGACAGGTGGAGGAAAAACTGGGAAGAAAAATGAGAGAGATGCAAGAAAAGCATGAAAAATGGGTCAATACCTTGGTAAAGGAGACCCAAAAAAAATGCTGAAGAAAATAACACCTTGAAAAATAGGCTCACTCAATTGGCAAAAGAGGTTCAAAAAGCCAATGAGGAGAAGAATGCTTTCAAAAGCAGAATTAGCCAAATGGAAAAAGAGGTTCAAAAGCTCACTGAAGAAAATAGTTCTCTCAAAATTAGAATGGAACAGATGGAGGCTAATGATTTTCTGAGAAACCAAGAAATCACAAAACAAAACCAAAAGAATGAAAAAATGGAAGAGAATGTGAAATATCTCATTGGAAAAACAACTGACCTGGAAAACAGATCCAGGAAAGACAATTTAAAAATTATGGGACTACCTGAAAGTCACGATCAAAAAAGGAGCCTAGACATCATCTTTCATGAAATTATCAAAGAAAACTGCCCTGATATTCTAGAACCAGAAGGCAAAATAAGTATTGAAGGAATCCATCGATCACTGCCTGAAAGAGATCCAAAAAGAGAAACTTCTAGGAACATTGTGGCCAAATTCCAGAATTCCCAGGTCAAGGAGAAAATATTGCAAGCAGCTAGAAAGAAACAATTCCAGTACTGTGGAAATACAATCAGGATAACTCAAGATCTAGCAGCTTTCTACATTAAGGGATCGAAGGGCGTGGAATGGGATATTCCAGAAGTCAAAGGAACTAGGACTAAAACCAAGAATCACCTACGCAGCAAAACTGAGTATAATACTTCAGGGGAAAACATGGTCTTTCAAAGAAACAGAGGACTTTCAAGCATTCTTGATGAAAAGACCAGAGCTGAAAAGAAAATTTGACTTTCAAACACAAGAATGAGAAGAAGCATGAAAAAGTAAACAGCAAAGAGAAGTCATAAGGGACTTACCAAAGGTGAACTGTTTACATTCCTACATGGGAAGACAGTATTTGTAACTCTTAAAACTTTTCAGTATCTGGGTAGTTAGTGGGACCACACACACACATACACACATGCATGCACATGACAGAGACAGAGAGCACAGAGTGAATTGAATAGGATGGGACCATATCTTAAAAGAAATTAAGGTAAACGGTGAGAGAGAAATGTAGTGGGAGGAGAGAGGATGAAATGGAATGGGGTAATTATATGTCATTTAAGAGGCAAGTAGGAGACTTTTTAGTGGAGGGAAAAAGAGGAGAGCTGAGAAAAAACCATGAAGTTTACCCTCATCACATTCAACTAAAGGAAGAAATAAAATGCACACTCATTTTGGTATGAAAACCTATCTTACAATACAGGAAAGTGGGGGAGAAGGAGATAAGCAGGGTGGGGGGGGATGATGGAAGGGAGGGCAATGGGAGGAGGGAGCAATTTGAAGTCAACACTCTTGGGGAGAGACAGGATCAGAAGACAGAATAGAAACAATGGGGGGCAGGATAGGATGGAGGGAAATATAGTTAGTCTTACACAACATGACTGTTATCGAAGTCATTTGCAAAACTATACAGATATGGCCTATATTGAATTGCCTGCCTTCCCAAAGGGAATGGGTGAGGAGGGAGGGATGGGGAGAATTTGGAACTCAAAGTTTTAGGAACAACTGTTGAGTATTGTTCTTGCTACTAGGAAATAAGAAATACAGTTAATGGGGAATAGAAAGTCATCTGGCCCTACAGGACAAAAGAGAAGATGGGGACAAGAGAAGGGAGGGATGATAGAAGACAGGGCAGATTGGTGATAGGGAAAATTAGAATGCTCGTGTATTGGGGTGGGGGAGGAGATAAATGGGGAGAAAATTTGGAACCCAAAAGTTTGTGAAAATCAATGCAAAAAGTTAAATAAATAAATTTATATTAAAAAAAATAAATGTTCATTGAGTGAAAAGAAAGTAGATTATAAACTCTCAAGTGCAGGGCCTAATACATCAATAATCAATCAATAAATGTTTGACAATGGTGATAACGAAAAAGAGATATGAGCGGTAGGAAACACTCCTCAATTTAGTCTCAAGACTATA
The DNA here is from genome assembly GCA_023548195.1 of Bettongia penicillata ogilbyi. Taxonomy (NCBI): domain Eukaryota; kingdom Metazoa; phylum Chordata; class Mammalia; order Diprotodontia; family Potoroidae; genus Bettongia; species Bettongia penicillata. Next base: position 439,712 of record JAJHZJ010000380.1, on the reverse strand, counting down.
TTTGTTTGCTTCCCTCCCATAATCCTACATAGCTTATGATTAACATTATCCAGCAGAGTAAAATTCAAGTTCCTTTGCCCTCCATGATCTCTTACTGGGGCTAATGCAACCCTTCCTCTCATGAGCCCCTACCATTTGACCTTGATTGTCTCTCCATCCACTGCTGAAGGACTAGGTTATTCAATGGGCACATGAAGTTCTTGCTGGGAGGGCCCCCAGATTTAGGCAGAAGTGATTAGCCTAAGGGCCTTCCTCTCCCTCCATAGCCCCCAAGGAATCCAGGCCCATCAACCCATGGGTCAACATGTGACTGAACAGTGAGGAACCCTGGGAAGGTACAGTTAGGAGAAGGGACACCAACCTTCTATAACCGTTACAAGAGCCAGCACTAATGGAAATATTACGGAGAAGTTTAAACAGGAACATCCCATTTTAGGGGTCCCAATGACTCCTGATAACTTATTAATCTTAAAATATACATTTAAAAATTTTAAACAACATGTAAAGACTCATCTTTCTGAGTTCAGACACTTAGCTGTGTGACGCTGGACAAGTCACTTAGCCCTATTTGCCTCCATTTCCTCATCTGTAAAATGTAGCTGGAGAAAGACATGACAAACACTCCAGTTTCTTTGCAAACAAAACCCAAGTAGGGTCATGAAGAGTTGGATACAGATGAAAAGTGACTGAACAACTATAAATAAAATAATAAGAGGTTGAAAACCATAGTTTTCTTTTAAAACATTACAAATTCTGAAGAGAGTCCTTCATTCAGAATGCCCAGTGGCTCCAGCAGATCCCCTCAGAATATTAGAATCATCCCAAGCCCTTTCCTTTTCTCCTGCTGTTTGTCCCCTCTTTCACCCCCCCTGAAAAGCTAGATGCCCTTCTCCTCCTGACTATCCAGATCCTTCAAAATCAGCATCGATTTACCCCTCCTCTGAGAATACTTCTTTGACTGTCCCCAGCTCTCTCCTTTCTTAGAAATCTCACCACCATTTCAGAAAAACATGGCAGGAACCATACACGAACTGATGCAAAGTGAAGTGAGAAGGACCAGAAGATCATTGTGTACAATAAGGGCAATGATGTAACGATGTTCAGCCGTGAAAGTCCTGGCTGCTCTGGTCAATATCATGATCCAAGACAGTTCCAAAGACTCATGAAAAAATGCTATTCACCTCCAGAGAGAGAGAACTGATGAACTCTGAATGCAAACTTACATATAATTGTCTTGCTTTATTTTTTTCTCGCTTTTTTTAAAAAAAAATGTGGGTAATGTGGGAATATGTTTTTCATGATTTCACATGTGTAGTTGATGCCATATTAATTCAGAGGAGGTCAGAGGGAAGGAAAGAGTTTGGAACTCAATATTTTAAAAGAAAAGAATGTTAGAAAATAAATAATAATAATTTAAAAACTCTCCACTACTAATAAGCTGTGTCTTTCATTTTCATATTTAATAAGATACTCTGTCTTTGACTGTTTTTGAGCTGTTTCATATGTATGTATGCACCCCTAACAAGTGTTAGCTCTTCCTTCTCATCATCATTAAACATTTACTGAGGGGAGGCAGCTGTAGGATAGTGGAAAGGACACTGTATTTGGGGTAAAAAACAAAAACACAGCTTAGTTTCAAATCTTAGCTCTGTTCTACCTGTGTAACTTTAGAGAGGACACAACCTCCTTGTGAGCTGATCTTCTCATCTGTAAAACAAGCAGATTGAACTGGATAACCTCAAAGGTACAGATTCTTAAATTAGGGGCCAATTTTCTTCAATTCTATTAAAATATTATTGTGAGAAGGGCTCTGTGGGCTTTATTAGACTGCCAGAAATTTCATGATGCATGCCCTTGTGCATAAGCACCTACCCTCAAGGACCTTTCAAACTAGTCTGCCTGGAGACCCAAGGTTGTGTCTTATACTTGCCTCCCCCATGAAAGGATGTATGCGAAACACACTACATGTACAATATATACAAAAGGCAGCTTCCTACAGTGGGGAAGGCACTGTATTTGAAGAAAGAAGACCTTGGTTCCAATCCTAGCCCAGTCATATCATTGCTAACACTGGACAAGTCATTGACCTCATCTGGGGCAGATAGATGATGCAATGGAGAGAGTACCAAGATTGAAATTAATAAGATTTGAGGTGAAATCTTGACTTACTTAGCTATGTGACCCTGGGCAAGTCACTTAAACTCTGTTTGCCTCAATTTCCTCATCTATAAAAAGGGGATAATAAGAACACCTGCCAGGATCGTTGTGAGACTCAAATGAGATCATTATAAAGCACTTAGCACAGGACCTAGCACAGAAGACCTATATAAATGTTAGTTATTATTGCTGTTAATAACACTGACCTCATAGGGTTGTTGTGAAGATCAACTGAGATCATGTTTGTAAAATGCCTTGCCAACCTTAAAGGGTTTTATATTCATGCTAGCTATTATTTAACTTCTCTGAGACTCAGTTTCCTTAGCTGTAAAAAATGAGTAGGTGTATAGGACTTGATAACTTCTACCATCCCTTTCAGCTCTAAAGCCCCTCTAGGGATGTCAGCTTAATAATACCTGGGCATTTAATAGACGCTCAGTAAATGTGGAATTGAATTTAGTTGGATACATTTAGGCTGCGGAAGTAGATGCTGCTATGACTGGATCAGCGCTCTTTGTAGTAATGTTCCTTGGGGAGGCTTCTCTGGAAGAAGGGAGTCTTTATGCAGGTTGGTTCTGGAGAGAAAGCAATCATGTCACATTCATTATCTCCTTTAAGCCTCTTAGCAGATATTGTTACCAAGTTCTACACCCCCGCCTTTAAAAAAAAACACAGAGGAAGGAATTGAGATTCAGAAAGGTTAATTGACTTGTCCATACAAACGTCGGAGTTCCGATTCGAACCCAAGGTCCCCTCCTTCCAAACGCAGCATTCCCTCCGCTGTACCACATCACTTCCCAGAGGGCTACGCGCTATTGAAATCTCCCAATAAGTTTCTGAGAGAGCCCTGTTTCCCCTTTCAGAACTTCAAAGGGCCGTGCTGGGGGCGGGCGGGGTTGGAAGCGCCTGGTGACTATCCCACTAACCAGAACAGACTCCGTTCTGCTTGGAAATCACAGCCTGGGACTGTCAGAGCGCCTGTCACAGCCAGAAGCACTAATTCTTATCTTGGGGATGATAGCGGCCTTCCCCAGCTGGGGAGGGGGTGGAAAAAAGCTCTTCTGCAAAGCTGGTTTCCAGCGCTTGTTAGTCTTGGATGATGTCGCGGTGGTGCCACCCGAGAGATTATCTACATTCCTCCTGAGCGGTGCGCCACGATTCTCGCCATTAAAAGCAGCTATTAAAGAGATTCATGGGGTGGGGAAGGAGGGGGGAAGCTAATCGCCCTGGTCCTGATTGTAATTGTCCAGAGGTGTTGGCCCGGCTAATAAATACCCCTGTTTGCCCGGTGTGGTTCAGCTCACGCGGTAGGACTTCTCCCTGCTGGGACCGTGCTGTGTAATGTTCTTTCAACATAACTCTATTTAAATTCACATTTCCATCATTTCCCCAGAGTAGCCAGCAAGAGAGCTCACAGCATGATATAAACTTAAAAAGGATTAGATGAGGTGGGTTTTTTCCCCCTTTTATTTTCCCTGCAATAAAGGATATGGGCTTGGGGAAAATGGACAGAGGAGAGGATGTGTCAGAGAAACAAAGTTTGGGAACTGGAAGGGCCTCAGGAGACCATCTGGTCCAACCTTATGGTTTTATAGGTGGAGAAACTGAGGCCCGAAGACAAGTGGCTTGGTTGGATCACACAACTAGTAGGCAGTCCATCTGGGACTCCTAGCTGACAGTCCAGAGCTTTTCATTACTTGAAGAGGGGTATTTGTGTGTGAGTGTGTGTGTGTGTGTGTTTAATCTCTGAGATAGGCAGAAATGAAAGATGGATGAGATGGAGATGAGGGAGAAGGGGTGTGGAGAGTATCAAGGACTGAGAGATGATCATTGGAACACAGATTTAAAGCTGGCAGGGACCTTTGAGTTCAGGACTAATCCAAATGCCTCATTTTACAGTTGAGGAAACTGAGGTGGGAAGTGAAGTAGTTTGTCTAAAGTCACATAGGTAATGAAATGACAGAGCCAGGATTTGAACCTGGGTGTTCAGACTTAAAACTTCAGTGTGCTCTCTGTTATACCCCACTGTCTCTCCCAGTCATCCCAGCCAACTTGCCTTCTAAACCTGCCATCATTGGTTTGTAAATCCAATACCTCCTCCAGTCTCCCTGATACCCTCTCCTCCCCATAGCCTAACATCAAGGAAGGAGACAAATTTCCAGGTGGGGGCAGGGTGGGTGAGTATGGTGAAGGGTGGTGGGGGTGGCTTTCCAAGAAGTGATAGGAATACCAGCAGAGCTGAAGCCCCCCTTGCCACTCTCCAGAATAACTTTCATCAAGCTCAGTGTCATGTATCTGCATAGTTAATGGAGACTTTGTTCCGCCATTGATAATATCTCTTTTTAATGAGGTATACAATCACAGTCATGGAATTTGATAATTGGCAAGACCCAGGGCCATTTAGTCCAAGGTGTCTATAAAAAGTCTCTAACCTATGCAACAAGTGATCTCTGATTGAATACCTCCAAAGAGGGAGAATTCATTACCTTTCAAGGTAGACCAGCAGCTCTGTTAGGAATTTTTTCCTGACATTGAGCCTAAATTTTCCTCTTTGCAACTCCCTCCCTCCAACACCCTTGCTCCTGGTTCTGTCCTCTGGGGCAAAATGGAATAAATCAAATCCCTCCTGCCCATGATAACCCTTAAAATACTTGAAGAGAGCTATGGTATCCTTCTGAGTCTTCTCTTTCCAGCTTAAACAAGCCTGAATCCTTTAAGTCCTTACATGACTAGGCTCAAGGATCTTCCCCATCCTGGCTGCCCTTTTCTGGACACATTCCAGTTTATCAATGTCCGTCCAAACAGTGATGCCCAGAACTGAACGTGATACTCCAGATCAAGCCTGACAAAGACTGGGTGCTATGGAAGTCATCACTTCCCTGTTCCTGGAAGCTGTGTTTTTTTGAAGGCAGTTCAAGATTGCATTAACTCTTGGGCCACTTGAATTCTGAGATCTTTTTCAGAACAACTGTCATCTAACCATGACACCCCCAAATGCAATGCTTTACATTTGTCTCTACTGAATTTCTCCCCACTATTTTATACCCAATGTTCTACCTGGTCAAGATCCCTTTGGATCCTGTCTCTGTCATCCACTGTTAGCTATCTCTTGTAGCTTTGTGTCTTCTGCAAATCCAACAAGCTTTCCTCCTTTATCCCAGTCACTGATAACACCAAATAGAACAGTGCCAAGCACAGATCCCTGTGGTACTCTACTGAGCCCTCCTACCATGTGAACTGTCCAAGATCACACATCTAATATGTGGTGGTAGCAGAACTTGAACCCAGATTTTGTGACTCCAAAGCCAGTGCCATTTTATCCACTATAGAAGTCTGTCTGTCATGATTCCCTATTCTAGATAAAAAAGTCCTCCTTGGCCCTCTAATGAGGACTTTGCTCTGGCATTGCAGATATCTTTAAACAGGTGTTTCATACCCTTAAGAAAATTAATTCTTTGATATGGTATGAATTCCTACATACTTGTTGCCTCCACTGGCAACATATTGATGTTAATTGATTCTCCTCTAGCTTGCAGACCTGAACCACACCCTTGGGACTGACCTCTAATAGGAGGATGAAGAGTTGGAAAGGCAAAGAGAATGAGTTGGACATATATTGACTTGATTCCCTGGAAGGAAGCTGGAACAGCCATGAAACCTTTATAGGGGAATGTGGAATAAAATGCATCTAACAATCAGTGGCAAAAGAAAAGATTCAAGTAGAGGAGTTCCTGGACCATGCTTCCTGGATCCAGTGGAGCACTTGCCAGAGGCAACAGGAGCAAGGACAGAGGAAGAACAAAGAACAGTGCCACAACATGAAGTCATACATCAGATGTTGTCCTTCATTTGTACTGTGACTTATGTGTGCTGTGCAGGGCCAAAGAAGGACTATCAACTTTCTGATCCTGAGTTCCCTCCCCCCATTTGTAGAGAGACTTCACCCAGGACTATATAGGTCCATTGGAGGTGAGGTTCCTTGGAAAGGGAAGGCATCATCTTGACTATTTATGAGCTCAAATGTGAGTCCTTTGCTTATTTGGGGGGGGAGGTTGGGTTTGATAAAACATGCACTATATTTGATGTCATATTAGCTTGAGTGCCTGCATAGTAACTTGGGCCCTTTTCATTTTTTATGTGGAGATTCTGATATGAGTCAAATCATGTTCCTAGGTGAAACTCCAAGTGAGAACATGAACCAAAGATATTTCTATGGTAAGCCCCCAAGATTGATCCCAGTCTAGGAAAGCTTAGACCTCCAGTAATGAACCATGGATTACATTATGTTCAGCTGAGCTCTGGAACTGTCAGGTAAAGACACTGTGGAAACAGATCAAATAATCGGTCAAACCACATCACATCACTTTTACATGGATGGGACCTTGATGGGAACCCTGACTGGACTTACCCAGTGAGGTCCCTCCAGAGGGTAGGAAAATGGAATTTTTCAAGGCCATGTTTTCCGTGGGGAGAAAGAAGCAGGGCAGATTTCACTGCCTGGTCTGGGGCTGTGGCCAAACCACATAACTGGCTTGCCATGCTCAGGGGATGTGGAAACCTAGATCTGAGATCCTGCCAGTTCCACTAACCCTAACTTGACTCTAGAAAGAGGGAGAACTAAAAACAGTCTTCTCTCTGAATGTTAATCCTAGTTTCTGAAGGCTTGGGTCAGGCCTCATCAGCTAAGACTAGTATTTAGACAAAGTCAACCAGTTATTTTTCCCAGTTGGGTCAGTGAGAAAGCAATTGAGGAGGGAGTGGTATCTGTGCTTTTTGAGAGGAGACATTGTGCCAATTGTATGCCAGAAATATGCAAATTAGCATCTGGGATCTGGGAGTCAACAGCTTGGGCACTGATTGAAGTAAGGCTATCACACCATTCCTGAATTCCCCTCCCCTTCATTTCTAATCAGATAACCCTCCAGGTGGGAGTGATTTTCACTTATTCAGCTAGGCAAAGTCCTGGGATGCCAGGGCCTTGGCCATTTTCCAGAAATGGTGAAGCCCTGGGCAGTATTGTGGGCAGACTATAAACCAGGAAGTAGATAACCCTGCCTACTGTCAGGACCCCCGGCACTAGGGAAAGTGTAAATATGGGGGGGGAGGTGTATTGCAGCCTCCTGTATGAGGATAAATCTAGAGTCAGACCAAACTTAGAGGCCATTTAGTCTGATTTCCTCCATCCCCACCCCACCATTTTACAGAACAGCAATCTGAAGCTCAGGAAGCCTAAATTCAAGATTTGAATTCAGATCCTCTGATTCCAGAGCCAATCAACCTCTACTCTAACCTGCTGTTACCACTGGCCTTCCTGTAGACTCTGTCCTCAGGGATGGGCCAGCCCACCAAGCTCTTTGGCTTCTGAGACTGCCAAACACTGGAAGGCAGGGCAGCTCCTGGAGACCCATCAGAATCCTGAAAAGGAAGAAATCTTTGACTTTGGCTCCTGATTCTGCTTGGGACCAGCTCTATGAAAAGGGACTGTTAATCTCTTTTCTGCCTATTTAAGAGGTTTGCTTCGTGTGAACTCTGATTGTAAGGCATTCCAGAAAAAGGCTGGTCTGCTCTGGACCCCAGCCCCAGAAGGGGGTTCTCACCACTCACCTTCAAATGAGACTCCTCATGCCCACTCTCCCATCTCCCAGTCTTTGAGCAGCACATTCCCAAGGATTGGTGCCAGATCCAAATGGGTACTTAAGTAGGTAAAAGGGTTAAAAAAAATTCCCCTCCAACCCATCCCTGGAAGCCCCAAACCCCAGGGTGTACTGGCCTGTTAATTCCTTGATTATTAGGCACTCGAAACAGGACTATCCAGGCTCTCTCCCTGCAGTGCCTGATTACGAGGTAGGTCGCTCATTTTATACCCAGATTTGACGCTGCTCCCCGCCAACCTGATGCTCGGCTCTCCCACCGAGTTCCTCCATCAATTATTGACGTCAGAACCGAGAGGACTGACAATGCAGACGGGGCTGAAAAAAGTCATTGTAATCACCACCTGGAATGGATGCGGGCTGGTTTACCCCGCACTCAGCACCCAGCATGGGGGTTGCCGCCCAGCTCAAGGTGAAATGGGGAGTGGTGGGAAGGGGGTGTGATTACCACTGGGGAAAAGGAGATTGAGCTAGATGATGTCCAAGCTTCCCTGTAGTTCTCAGATTCTAGGCTGTTCCTAGGTCATACCCTTGGATTTCCAGGCCTCTGTACTTTGGGCCTGGCCCCTGCTTCCTTCTGGGAAAGGGATTTGTGTAAGGTATGTAGAGGCATCTGGAGAACTGATCCTGGTTTTGACATAAACTAGTTGTGTGACCTTAAGCAAGTCAATGAACCTCTCTAGGCCTCTGTAAAATGTGGAGAATAATCTCTGCCTGCTTGAACTCCTGGGATTTTGGGAAGGATTTAAAAAAATAAAAGAATAACTCTAAAATGTGATACCAAAGGGAGAGATGCTGGATTATTTTTCTCTGTGTTTTCTTTGAAAAGTGGGTGTCGGAAGTCTGAGCTCTGGATGGGGGTGGTAGTCTGAAATATGCCAATCCTTTTAATATCTGTTTTGGAGAAATTACCCAGAGAAGGGATAGCTAGTTCTCTGCCTCCAGCAAGGTCCCACTCAGCTTCCAAAAGAATGTATGAGAAAAGTACTACAGGCAAATCTCTCCCCATAGACCAGAGCCCCTAGAGTCCAGTATCCTTCCATACCTTGGCTAAGAACATCCTCAGTTTTCTTAGAGATATAGTGTCATGACACCCTCTTTTTACTTCCTTGGGGCTGAGGCTATAAGGAAGGAGGATGGAGAGTGGGAATACGATGGCTTCTTCCCTGTAGGCAGCTTCTCAATCATTTGCATTATGTCCAACTCTCTGTGACCTTGATAATTGTATAACCTTGGATCAGTCAACTTCCCAGCCTCAGTTTCCTCATCTGTAAAATGAGAGAATTGGACCTAATGGCTTCTAAGGTCCCTTCTAGCACTAACTCCATGATCCTATGAGAGGTGACTCAGTGGCTAGAATGCTGGTCTGGAGTCAGCAAGACCTAAGTTCAAATCCAACCTCAGACACTTACAAGTTGTGTGACCATGAGTGAGTCCTTTAACTACTATCTGCCTCAGTTTCCTAAACTGTAAAATAAAGATAATAATAGCACATCTACCTCCTCCCAGGGTTCTTGTGAGAATCATATATTGGTAAAAGTACTTAACACAGTGCCGGGCACATAGCAAGCAATTAATATATTTTTGTTCCCTTCCTTCCCCCTCTTCCCCAAAATGTACATAGATGACACAAAACTGATTTTTTTGAGGAATACAGCACTCACAGCGTGGAGGAATCAAAAAAGGCCTCAGGGAGGAGGTGATACCTGACCATGAGTTTAAAAATAAGCTAGGAATTTTAAGAGGCAGAGGTGAGGAAGGAGGGCATTCCAGGTAGAAGGTGCAGTATATTCAAGGATCTAGAGGTGGGAGGTAGACTATTACAGGTGATGAAAAGTATCCCAGTATAGCTGGAATAAGATGCTACTCAAGGCTGCTATGATAACCAATGTGTGAGCACAACTCTAGGAAACAGGTGAGTGTTGGAGAGGAGAATGAGTTGATGATGTCCTTGCTGCTTGTAAAAAGACAATTCTACCACCAGCCCATAACTTCCCACTTCTACACTTTCTAATATCCCTAAGACAACTGGGGTGGCACCGGGGTTGGCTGCCTGATAACAATGCCCCTTGCTTTCTGTATACCACCTCTGACTGGTTGTAAACAAAGGTGAAGGAATGAGGATGGATGGATGACTTGTAAATGATGTGTTTGTGCAATGACTGGCCTAGCCAGACGATCGTGAGGACTTGTGGCCAAGTATTTATTGATCTTAGTCACAGTGTCCTGTGGAAACAGGGAATCATTGATGGGAAGACCTAGGGAGGGGGGCAGTTGAGTATACTACTTATCTTTGGGGAACTAACTATGGCGAAGCCAGGTCCCTGAGCTCCCCAGTTAGAGTATGTTCCTCTGGGCAAAATACTTGTTCCTCCCAGCTATGGTTTCTATTTTAGCACCAAGTAAGTGCCCCTGGGCAAAGACAAGTCATGGTTCTACCACTGACCAGCTGGGTGATTCTGGATGAATCACTTCCTCTCTCCAGCTGTGAAATAAGGCAAAGCAAGATGATTCCTAAGGTCCTTCCAGCTCTGACACTTGATGATTCTAAGATATAATTCATTGGTAAGCCTTTCCTTGGGTTCAAATCCAGATTCTGATATTTAACTGCTTGTATAACCTTGGATATACTACTTAACCTTTTTGGGACTCAGTTTCCTCATCTGTAAAATGAAGGGACTGGGCTAGATGGTGTTTGAGGTTCTTTTTGGCTTTAGGTCTATAATCCTCTGACCCTCTGGGGATTCCCCCTCCCACTGCCTCAGCTTAGTAAGAGAGTGTCGGCTAGAGGGTAACCCTGGATGAAAATTCTGGGTGAAGAAGGGGGAGCAGAGCTTGGCCAGAGGGAGGTGAGACAAGGGGAAAACAAGCCAGAGACTGGCAGCTCTGCGTCTGGCCCCTGAGTAGCCAGGCTGCCGAGTTCTTGGAAGCAGGCCATTAAAATCAGAGAATAGACCCTCCACACACAGATCTTCAGACATCATCATCATATTAATAATGAAAGGGCAGCTCTCTCAAAGATCTTAGACCCTCTCGCTCCGCAGCAGGCAGGAGAGCAGAATGCAAAGTTGTCGTGGGGATGTCACTGCAAACAGATGAGGGAGGCCACCATGCTGAGGTGGGCCTGCCAGGGTGGGTGGGAGCTGGGCTCAGGTGCTTCTACAGTCCTGGGGGGAAAAGGGGGGAGGGAAGCAAGGGAGAGAGAAGGATTCTCCTTGGTTGTCTTTAAAGATGCTTTGCTAAGTTTCATTAAATATGCATCTACCTCTTTTAAACTTTAATTTCCCACTTTGAGATGTCACATTTTTCATGACCGCCTGGGACCTGGGAGAGTTGGGCTTGGAAGGACCAGCAACTGGGGACATAGGAGTAGCTATGGGGTAGCATGGGACTGTCCATCAGAATTGGGGCCTCTGGGCTCCTGTCAGTGTAAGGTGAATGGAAGTGACGGCCTGTCTCCATAGTGAAGCTGGTTTTGGTCCTGGGCTCTAGGAGCCCACCTGGTGCTCTTGGGAAGTGGGAGAGAGAGGGAGCACGGGACAATAAAGAGAATACAGGACTGGGAATTAAAGAGACTCCTGACTCCTCTTACCACGGAGCCTTGAGCAAGTCATATTTTAGGCCTGTTTCCTCATCTGTAAAATGGAAATAATGGTACTTACCATGTCTAACACAGGGAAGTCTTGGGGACCCAGTGAGATTTAGGATGTAAAAGCATTTAAAAACCCTTGAGTGGCCATGCAAACGTGAGGGACCCTGTCAGTAGTATTGGGAGGCCAAGTCTCTGCTGTACTACTCCGGCTGATCTGGCATGAGACCTAGAATTTCCAGCACTGCAGCAGCTACTACCTTGGGTTATGTAATTCTCTCCTGGAAGCCCATGGTTGTACGTAGGAATTGCATACTAATAAGGCCCCAGAAATAGTTGTGGGACACATACAAAAGTGCATGGTAAAGAGGGAGGGGATTTTTAACTGAGAATTCTGAACTGGACTAGAAGATGAGGAAGACTTGCCTAAGGCAAGAGCCTAGAAAAGTCTCTGCCACTTGCCTCTTCATTTATGTATTCTATGCCCAAAGAGGCTGTGTCAGATATTGGAAAGAACAGTGGAGAGACTTGGCTTCAGATCCTACTTCTGACCATAGTTGGCCTTGTGATCACAGGCAAACCACTTTATCTCTCTGAGCCTCAGTTTTCCCAACTGGAAAATGGGATAATAATTTCATTAGACCCTACTTTACAGGAGTATGTCAGAAAAGATAATATATGAAAAAGTGCTTTATAAATCTTAAAGGGCTACAGGAAATCAACTTATTTATTATGTTTCTGATAATAGGATCCTTTGCCAACTGCTTACCCCTCAACAATAATAATTGGTATTTATATAACAATTTTCCATTTGCAAAACACTTTACATATTATGGGAGACATGGGAGACACTGGCACAGGAGTGCCCAGCATGGCATGCCTGTATCAAAGAAGGCACTGTATACTATGAGCAAAGTAGAATTTCAGTAGCTCATAAGAAATGTGAGATGTACACATTTAGAGATATCGCCACTCCAATGTTTACGTGAACTATTCATGCCTGACTTGTGGCAGAGTCTTCCGAGCTCATATTGGTCTGATCAGTCATAGCCAGACATTCTATACTTTGATCCCAACGTAGCGATGTCATATTAGTGCTCTTTGAAAATGAAGGATATTGCTCAAACAACCAACAGGTATTCTAATCCCCCATTTTACAGATGAGGAAGTTGAGGCTCTGAAAAGTTATGTGACCTGCTCTTGATCACCCAACTTAGTAAGTATCAGAGACAGGACTTGAGCCCAAGACTTCCCAATACCCAGTGCAGTAATTTACTCATCATACTGTGCTATTTTTCAAGACAATTCTTTTCTGTCACTGTTCCTTAGGCAATAAAACACCCCAGACTATAAGAGAAGGCAACTTTTCTAGGCACACCAAGAATGTTTGTCTCTTAGGGACTAGAACATGAGAAAACTAACAGCCCTAGTAGGCTGGTTAAGACAGCCATTGTTAAGGGCAAGTGAGATACCCTATTTTCTGCCTGGTCCATTTCAGCACCTTGGCTAAGGCTCATCAATCCCCTGCTCTAAAAGGGTAAAAAGGCAGTAAATTCTCTGATATGTTTGATTTAATCCTGGAGAGTGGATTGAGGAAAATAATTTAATTCAATTCACCAAACATTTCTTAAAAGGCTACTACGGGTCAGTTAGGTAGCACAATGCCATGCCTCAAATCAAGAAGAACCATCTTCCTGAGTTCAAATCTGGCCTCAGATAGTTGTATGATCCGGGGCAAGTCACTTCACTCTGTTTGCCTCAGTTTCTTTATATGTAAAAATGAACTGGAGAAGGAAATGGCAAATTAATCCAGTATCTCTGCCAAGAAAACCCCAAATGGAGTCACAAAGAGTCAGACACAACTGAACAACCACAAATGGACTAAGCATTGTGCTGCACTTGGGATTCAAACACAAAAAAAAATGAAAACAGATTTCTTCCCTCAAGAAACTTGCATTCTCCTGGGGAATACAACTTAAACTCAGATAAGTGAATACAAAATAATTTGAAGAGAGAGAACACTGAGAATGATAGGATTAAGGAGGATTCCTTACAGACCATCTAACCCATATTATAGATAGGCTACCTGAGGCTCAGAGAAATGATTTGTCAAAGGGCACACAGGTAGTAAATAGTACCTCCCTAGTAATTATTAAATGAATGAAACTTTCCTCTGTTGGATGAGAGGGTAGGAATGTGAATGGTTAATAAGTAGCTTGACTTTGTGTATAAATGTTCAGCACAGACAGGACCCAGTGTTCCTTGGCAGGTTGTGTTAGGTGTTTAAGAGTAAAATCCATTCTGAATGAGTAGCTTCAGGTTTGGAGAAATCAGGCATAGGGAGTGGATACATCTTTGTGAAGGCAGCAGGCCTGGGCTCCCTTGTACCTGAAGGGAAGTGTTAAGAATGCGTAGGTATTGAAGGTGGCAAAGACCTATTAGCTCACGGAGGCCTGGCCCCTACGGGCCAGGCGCTGGAGACAGAATTGAAACAGTACCATCTGCCTGCTCAGCTCAGAGGAAAAACACACTGGTGCTGGCAGAGGAAAAATGGGCCTGCTGCCTTGTGGCAAAGCACCCTGTGCCACTGGGTTAATGGCTCCCAAACAGAGGTTCTTGGTTCAGATGATCCAATGGGAACAGGGGCCAATAGAGAGAGTCCTGACATCCCCCATGGTTTCTGTTCAAAGACCACTGATGTGCCCCACTCTGCAGAAGACCCAGAGATGATGGACATGTTATGAACCTCCAGCACCGAGATCACCCAGCCCTCATTTTATAGCAGAGGAAACTGAGATATAGAGGAAGGAAGGAAATTGTTCCTTAGCGTTTCTATAATACCTACTATGTGCCAGCCATTATGCTAAGCACATTTAAAAAATTTTATCTCATTTGATACTCATAATAACCCTGTGAGGTATGTATTGTCCCCCCACCCCCAATTTACAGTTGATGGAACTGAGACAAAACAAGGTTAAATGACTTGCATAGGGTCACTAAGCTACTAAATATCTAAGGTCCAATTTGAACTCAGATCCTCCTGACTCTAGGTGCAGTGCTCTATCCACTGAGCCTCCCAGTTGCCTCCAATGGGTAACTAGAAAGGAACAAGATCCCATGAAAGTTCAGAAGAGAGAGAGAGAGTCAGACAGAGAGAGAGAGAGAGAGAGAGAGAGAGAGAGAGAGAGAGAGAGAGAGAGAGAGAGAGAGAAAGCACTAGGGAGGGAGGAATAAATGAAAGAAGACTTTATAGAAGAAGTAACATTTGAGTTATATGTATTCAGGGAGTAGCAAAAGGCAAAACTAAAAGCCATTCTAAAAGTACTTAAATACCAGGCTAAGGATTTGAAATTGTATTAGGCAAGCCATGGGGAGCCCCTGAAGATTTTTGAGCAGAGGACACAATTAGAAAGCTGTAGGGAGGTTCACTTGGCAGTGGGGAATGAGATGACCTGTTGGGGAGGGGCAAAGACTAGCATGGGGAAGACTAAGGAGGAAGCTGGGATGGCCTCGGAGTGTTTGCTCTCCCTCTTCCACACAGCCAGCGGAAACCCTCCCACCCCTCCTTCCAAGGATCAGCTCAGGCACCCAGTCCTACACAAGGCCTTTCCTAATCCCCTCTGTTTTCCTTTCCCCTCCATTATTCCGTATATTCATTGGCTTGTTTATTTTTTTTTATTGTTTCCTTTCTGTAAATAGAATGTAGGCAGTGACTATTATAATTTTGTCTTTTTACCCCCTTCCCACCATGCCTAGCAAAGTATCTGGTGTTTAATAAGTGCATAGGAAATGCTTTTTGAAGTGGCCAGACCAGTTAGAAAAGTTTTTGTCGCTTTTCAGTCACACCCAACCTTCGTGACCCCATTTGGGGTTTTCTTGGCAAAGATATAGGAGTGGTTTGTCATTTCCTTCTCCAGCTCATTTTACAAATGAGGAAACTGAGGCAAACAGGGTTAAGCAACTTGCCCAGAGTCACATAGCTAGTAAGTGTTTGAAGCCATATTTGAATTCAGAAAGATGAGTCTTCCTGATGCCAGACCCAGCACTCCATGCACTATGGTACCACTGAGCTGCCCCAGTGAGGAAGGTATCCATGGGGAGGTCTCTCATAGTGGTTCCAGCATCACACAGCTTTACTTAAAGGCAGAGCAGGACCTAGCTCTGATGCCTGTGGGTTGTTTGAGGACCTTTAATCCCATCCTTTCCTCAGGTGTGTTCCTCTTTCCCTTCCAGGGCTTTTAGGAATAAGCTGCTTAATGGCTGCACCCTAAAAGCTGTCATCAAATGCCAGGGCCAGGACTCTGCTGAGGGTGCTACTCTTGGGTACCTGCTGAATGCTAATTAGTTATGGAAGAGTTGGGCTGCTTCCTTCCAGGAAGGCATAGGACCATCTGTGAGAGGCTGGCTATCACAAAACATCAAAGGCTCAGGTTTTCTGAGGAGGACAGACCAGTCTTGGGAGTTGATGCAAAGTATCTTTCATCCCTTCCCTTCTTCGGCCTGTTTCTGTCTTCACTCTCTTGCTACTACAGTGGAATATTGATTGGATTGACTTATTATATCCCATTGTTTCTAAGAAAATTTGGCTTTGAACAGCTCCAGATGGGCAGAGAGGAAGCAGACATTGCTACTGCTGTCTGAATTGGACCAATGTTTGCAGGGGCTCTAAAGAAGGGTGCTACCAGGTCTGAAACGAGTCCTATGACTGGGTAGTAGGATTTTGTGGTGCTTTCCTGAGAGTCCCAGAAACCTCCTCCCTATCCCCAGACCCAGATTATCCCTTTGCTTGAAATCAGAAACATGAGCTGACTATTCATCTGAAATAGCATCAAGTCAGGTCGACTTCTGAGCACTTTCAGTTTACATTAGACTGAGTGTCACCAAGGAAGGAGGAAGCAGTTTGATTGAGAGGCGCTCACTTTTGTGGCTGTGGCTCTGACTTCTGCTCTGGCTTTTGCTGTAGGTGTTTCTCCTGACTGGTTGAGTCTACCTGACTTCCCCAGTGTTTTTCCTGGCTCTGGCCTGTTAGAGTCTTGTGAGCCAAGCCTAGAGAGAATTGGATATGACACGGTGGAAAGACTATAGAATTTAAATGGATAGGACCTGGGTTCAAATCCCAATTCTGTGACCACAGGCAAGTCAATGACCCTCTCTGGGCTTCAGTTTCCTTGACTGTAAAATGAGGGATTAAAATAGATAACCTCTGAGGTCCCTTCTGGCTCTAATGTTATAATCCTAAGATTTGTTATTACAGGACCTGGGTCTGGACTTATTGTATGACCTTGAGCAGTCACTTAGCCAAACTAGGCTTCAGTCACCTTCTCTACAAATAGTAGGACCTTCTATTGAAGGTTAGACCTTCTCTGAGGCCCCTTCCAACTCTAAATCCCATGAATTTAAGTATTCAGAAGAAATCCATGAAGACAACACAGACTATTCAAAGGATGTTGAGGCAGGGTTTGAATTCTGTATTTGCCACTGTTCGTTGACCTTAGCCAGAGTCTCTACTCCTCTCTGGACTCCAGTTTCCACCTCTGTAAAATACTACCCCTTCCAATTCTCAATTCTTGTGACCTTCCCTTGGTAGAGAGGGGGACATGGATAAGCATTCATTTTCTCAATGAAATGGTTTCTTCAGAACTCAGTGTGAACGTGTAAGTCCAGGAACCACTGGGGCATCCATGGATGAATTTAGACCTAAAATTAAGAAATCTGTACTAGGTCACTCACCAGCTCTGTGACCTAGGGCAATCTTCTTAAGTTCTTAGAGTTTCTGGTTTATATGTCTGTAAAATGGGGGTAGTGAGAGGCCAGTGTAGGGTATAGGATAGAATAATGGACTTGGAGTCAAGAAGAATGAGTCAGCTTGAACCAGCTTATGAGAATCAATTGTCAAATTTTCAACGTGAGCTCTTACACCTCAAAAATCATCCACTCAGGGCTTAATTTATTGACTCATTGATTTCTAGACTGAAGGAAATGATAGAGAAAATCTTAATGATGAAGGTTAAACCCAAAAGTGTGTTGTGCCCTTCCAGATAACCATTTGGAAACTCCTAGTTAGAATCCAAATTCAAAAATATTTATAGCAGTACTCTTTGTGGTAGCCAAAAACTGGAAGTCAAGGGGATGCCCATCAATTGGGGAATGGCTGAATAAATTATGATATATGAATGTAATGGAGTACTATTGTGCCATAAGAAATGAGGAACAAGAAGACTTCAGGGAGGCCTGGAAGGACTTATATAATCTGATGCTGAGCGAAAGGAGCAGAACCAGGAGAACTTTGTGCACAGCAACGACCACAGTGTGCGAGAGTTTTTTCTGGTAGACTTGGAACTTTGTAATAACACAAGAACTTACTGAGAAAAAAAAAAAATCCTAATGTCGGTCTTCTAAGGCAAAATGCCTTCCACACTCAGAGAAAGAAATGTGGAAGTCACTTGCAGAATGTTGCAGATCATGTTTGTGTGTGGGTGGGTTTCAGTGTATTATGTGTTGATTTGTTATATGATTTCTTCCATTTATTTTAGTTCGACTACATAGTATGAATATAGTGAAAATGTGCTCAATAGGAAAGTATATGTAGAACCTAAACAGAATTGTATGCTGTCATGGGGAGGGAGGGGGGTATTGGGGGAAGGGTGGGGGGGGAATAAAATCTTAACTTTAAGGAAATGATTGTAAAACATTAAAAAAATAAAAAAAATAAAAAAAAAAAAGAATCCAAATTCAGATCCTAGCATTGCCACTTACTGTATGACCACAAAGAGGTATTTCAACTTTTCTGATCCTTAGACAACTGTCTAAGATTTAAATAAAGTGTCACCTTAATGAAGGGAGTTCCTACACTGATTAAATCACAGATCCTTTTGTGTTGGCGTATTATAAATAGGAATGATTATTCTTGTCCCATCCATTTCTCCCTCTCCTTAAGAGAATCAAATAATAATAGCTCATATTAATAGAGAACTTAGAACTTTGCACAGTGTTATATATCCATGGTCTTACTTGATCTTCTTATCAGTCCTTTGAGCTAAGGGCTACCATTATCCTTCTCTGGTCTGCTTGACTGACCACAAGACTTGGATGAGATGAGAGCCATCAACTCTATTCCTTCTGGTGAGATGGAGGACCACCAGGCCTTACCACACACCCTCCCACTGACTCCTAAGGTCCTCCAAGACTCACCATCTGCCCTACCTCTCCACCTTGAAGAGTCTTGGCACTGGGACAGAAACTATCGAATGTTCTCTTCTGTATCCCTAGCTTCCCACATGGTAGGCACTTGAAAAAATTCATTTTCATTCATTTTATTGATGAGGAAAAACAGGATCAGAAAACACAGAAAACCCACACAGCCAGTAAGTGTCTAAGGTTGGATCAAAAAAGAAGTTTTCCTGACTCCAGAGTCCAGTGAGCTCTAGCCACTATACCATACTGATCACAAATGTGACAGTGTCTGTAAAGCACCATACACAACCAATTGTTTCTTGGGGATGTAGATGATAACCCTCTCTGGATCCTGACACTTCTGGAGGGAGGACTTCCTGTCCTCATGAGAGGCTGCTGTGGGTTCCCCTCCCTAAGTTGTGGGAATCATGAGTGTAGGCTTATAAAGCAGGCCACTCCAAGGAGGCAGTGGGTGACAGAGTGAGAGTACTTCTGTCCTCCCCAAATTTTTCTCTGTCTTTGGAACTGAACTGATGAAGAAATCCAAAAGGCAACCTGGAAATGAAAATCCTACCGGAGAAAGACCACAGTTAAACACTGTGCCTGCCTGGGCCACCGCCCTGATTATTATGAGCAACTCCCATCTTCCTTTTCTGCAGGAGAGATTATCCCATCTATAGTTAATGACAGCAAATGGACTGCCATTTCAAACACACAGTAAAGACTTTTAACTTAAAACGTTGCTATGTATATTTCAAAAAACCTCCCTTGGCTAAGCAAGGGAAAGAGCATGTGCTTAAATGGGAGCTTCCCTTGGTCACACCAGGGGAGGACAATCAGTCATTTCTTGTCAACCAAGCTCCAGGGAATTTTCGCTCATGGTGGACTCTCCTCTGGGATTTCTTGGCTTCTCCATGTCAAAGCCATCAGCAACAACCGTTAAACTACAAGTCACGTGTGTTTCTGTAAGGGTTGATACTAGAGTGTTTAGCCTCAGATACCAATTGACTGAAGGTTGGGATGTTTAACATGAAGAAGAGGAGACTTAAGGGAGACATGATAGCTGTCTTCAAGTATTTGAAGGGCTATCATGTGGAAAAATGATTTAGCTTGCTCCACTTGGCCTCAAAGGGCAGAAGTAGAAGGACTGGGTGGAAATTTCCAAGAGGCAGATTTGGAATCGGGGTAAAAGAAAAACTTCCAAAGAGTTAATGCTGTGTAAAAAGTGGAATGGGCTGCTACGAGAAGCAGTGGGCTCCCTATCCTGGACTTCTTTAGGTGGGAGACAGATGAACACTTGTCCTGGATGTTATGTAGGGGATTCCTGTTCAGGTATGAGCTGGGCTAGTCGATCTCAGAGTTCACTTACAGCTTGGAGATCCTATGATTTTGCGATGCAGGCTCAGAGAACAGATTAAAGAGATGTTCTCCAATAGGAGAATCCTCAAGTATAAACATACTCCACATAATATACCACTGGAAATGCTGACATTATTTATTCCATGAAAGCACACTGTTTGGCAAAAAGATATTACAGGGAGTGTTCCTTTGGAGTAATGTTAGAAATGGGTGATTGACTAAAACAAAGCAATGGTGGAATTTTGCAACTTTATAATGAGATTTGGCCATAATGTATTAATTATGCTATTCTGAAAAGAAAAGAAAATTACTAGAGACAATCTTATACAGAGCATATTTGATTTGCTGCCGATATAAATCACTTCGAGTAGCTTTCCTCCAAAGGTCTCCCTAATTCCATTCTCCTTTGATTCTTTGGGTTCCATCTGATAGAGGGCCTTAATTAAGTGATGATCTTTTTCTTTTTTTTCTATAAGATTATGTTGAGCTTTGCTGCATAAATTATCCTTGGCGGTAAGCTATTTTCTTTTTTTTTTTATTTTTATATTCTAGCTTTTCCTTTCATTTGTTGTTATTTATGAGTAGTTCTGGGTGATTTGGATTGGAGTTCTTTGGCATGTGAACTGTTTCTTGATGGCCATTTATAATATTTCTCTTAGACTAAAGCTCTGGAACTTGGTAGCCTCATTTCTGAGTGAATTAAATTCAGATCCCTCTTTCTTGGCATTCTATGGATTCTATAAAGCTATACTTTATCCTCTAGTTTTAATACTTCTGAGCAGTATCCTTTTATGGCTTTCTAAAATATAATGGGATTTTTTCTGAAAACTCACTAAATTCTTGGATTTTCTTGTTGAGTTCTGACTTTCAAGTGTTTGTTCTTAGTTTATAGAGACCTCATATGTTTTGTTTGTCTTTCCTCTAGTATTTCTTGTATAATTTTTTTAGTTTTATTTCTTAAATTTCTTTATTAATATGTCTACTACTTTGTGAAGAATTTCTATCTTTTATTCTAGATCACTGATTTTCCTTTGAGTTCTTCTTTAAGAGCCCTAATTTTTATCCTTATCCTTCTCCATTTGTTAATTAGGATTTTCAAACATCCTGGGGGTTCTTATGACCGATCCACTGTCTTTTCTAGGATTATATCTGTAGTTATTATGAAATTAATCCCTTCTTCTGGAGATTTTGCCTTCCATTTTCTTTTCACACATCATGTCTTCTATGTATTCGAATTTTTTTCTTTCTTCTTTACTCATTTCTTTAGTCTCAGCTGATTTTTCTGTGGTGATTTTCTTTGTGTTTATTTCTATATTTTCTCTCTCATTATTTTTTATTCTTTTATCTTATTTGGCACATTTCTTGCTATTTTGAGATGATGAAAGGAATCCAGACTTAGACATAACCTCTAAAGGGGCTATCTTTCTAGATGTTCCATGTTGATCTGTTTTGTTTGCTGTAGGCACAAGAAGAAAAACCCCAAAACTCAGAAAAATGAGTCTTTTTTTCCTTTCTTTTGTGGCTGTTCACCCCACCTAGAATAAGTTGTCTCTTCTACCCTTTAAGAAATAACCTTCCCTTTTCCAAAATTGCATCATATTGGAGTTTTAGGTTTTTCTGAATCTTTGTGCTGTTCAACCTCATTGTAATGGTTTTAATGATCTCCTCTAAATCCTCTTTAGTTTGCATCTTTATCTAGGTTCCCAGAACTCAAAGTTTTTAGGCTGCATTTCCTGACTGTGCTTCTGTCTAGATGTTGGGCATTGGAATAATGTTTTAAGGAATTAGAAATATATAAGATGGGATGGTGTAGTCATAAAGAACAGGGAAGATAGCTTCTCTACAAATCTCCTGATTTGTTTCAAGAATTTTTCTGACCTATCTCTTCTCCCTTAGAGCTAAAGGCTCTTGCCTTGCAGACTTCAGCTTGAGGGAAAAGAGGTGGAGAAATCACAAGGTCTGCTTTTTTCTTCTATCCAGACCAAAGAAAGGGGATATATTTTTTCTCTGTCTCTTTCTCTCTATCTCTGTTTTTGTCTGTCTTTCTATCTCTGTGTCTCTCCATCTGTCTTTACATCCCTGTCTATCTGTCTCTATTTGTGTCTGTATCTGTCCATCTCTGTCTACCTGTCTCTACATCTGTGTCTATCTATATGTGTCTCTGTGTCTGTCTCTCTGTCTCTGTCTCTCTCTTCAGAGGAAAAAAATATAGCAAAGTGACTTACGTCAACTCAGTCTTAGTTACCAAGACAACCTTTTTTTTTCTGTCACTGTCAGAAAAGAAAGCAGAGACAAAGTGTGAAGGTGCTCCCTGAACCTTGTTACAAACCATCTGAGGAATGTCTAAGTCACCCAAGCTCTTCATTCTTCACCAAGGGTCTGTCCCGACTCTAGGAAAGTCTGATTAATAGGAGGAGAAATGTGTGTCTGAGCACATGCATGCACATCTCAGCACCTTCACAAGAGGTCTCCAGCTTTAATCTGAAAGATCTGAGCTCTGAGCAGTTATGTGCATTTGTCCAGACTCTTGGTCATAAAATAATGAAGGCAGAAACAAGGTAGAGGTGTAATAAACATATTAAGCACCTCCTATTTTCAGGACATGGTAACTGGAACTGGACCTATGGTTTCTTTGATAAAAGAAACTCACTCTAATGGGTGAAACTCCTCCTACCAATGCAGATTACACCTTCAAAGCAATTTATGGTCTTAAAGAATTGCCTGGAGCACTGAGAGTTTTAAGTGACTTGTCCAAAATCACATAGTCAGTATCTGTCAGACACAGGATTTGAGCCTTGGTTCCTTAGCATTCTGTGCTGGAATATAAAGATAAAAAACCTCCTTGCCATGCCAATCAAACTACCAAAGGATTACTTTATAGAGCTAAAAATAATAATAATGAAATTCATTTGGAGAAGCAAAAGGTCAAACATCTCAAGTGAAATAATGAAAAGGAAAGGGGCCTCCCAATACAATAAGCAATAATCATGAAAAATGATTTGGAATGATTAAGAAATGGAGAGACTGATGGATACTGGAACAGAGTATTTACTGGAACAGAGTATTTACAACAAACAGAAGCAAATGCACACATTATACATTATCCTCACAGAACACTGTATTCCTACAGTATACTAGAGGATATTATTATGTCCTAGTGTTTGGTAAACACAGTTGATTAGTAGAGTTCATTATTATACAAAAACTGCAGGGAAAACTTGAAAGCAGTCTGTCAGAAACTAAGTAGAAACCAACATCTCACATCCTATATGATGATAAACTCCTAATGGTTACCTGACAGACATTAATAAGATGACATCATAAGCAAAATAGAGGGGCAAAGAAGGAATTACCTTTCAGATCTACAGGTAACAAAAGAGTTCATGACCAGTAAGTGACAGAGAGAATCACAGAAGGTTAAAATGATAATTCTGATTACATAAATTTAAAAAAGGTTTGTACAAACAAAACCAATGCAGCTAAAGTTAAAAGGAAAGCAGATATATGGGGGGATTTTTTTTGCAACAAGTTTCTCTAATAAAAGCCTCATTTCCAAGATAGATAAGGAACTGATACAAATTTATAAGAATGAGAGCCTTATTCCAATTGATAAATGGTTAAAGGACACAACAGGCAGTTTTCTAAGAAAGAAATACTTCTTATCAAGAGCCATATGAAAAAAATGTTCTAAATCACTAATACTTAGAAATGCAAATTAAATCAACTTTAAAGTTCCACCCAATGGTGTGCTGGTAAATCTTCAGCAACTAACTTTGGGGGCAGAGGGGAGAAAATGTATGCATGACACATTTGTACATTTAATCTGTGTTATTTACATTTTCTGCTTCACTTTCTTAAGTTTAGACAATCAACAAAACCATAAATCAAAGCCTGATTTGTAGAGTTCGCTGATTTCCTAGTTGTAAATTCTCCCACTAAAATTTTAACCCTGGTTCCACCTTGTACCTACCAGATTGGCAAAGTTGGCAAAGGAAAATAACAAATTTTGGAGGGACTATGAGAAAACAGGCACATTAATGCACCGTTAGTAGAGCTATGAAATAGTTCAGCTATTGTGGAAACAGTTTGGATCTATGCCCAAAAAATCTCTAAGCTGTGCGTGCCCTTTGACCCAACCATACCACTACTATTCCGCTAAAGGGATTGAAGAAAGAGGACTGATATGTACAAGAGTATTTATAACAGCTCTTTTTTTGTGGTGGCAAGGAGCTAGAAACTAAGGACTTGTCCATCATTTGGGGAATTGCTAAACAAATTATAGTTTATCGATATAATGGAATACTATTAAGCATAAGTAATGGTGGAGTATTTTTGATGAAATTTGGGAAGACTTGTAGGACTGATGTAGATTGAAGTGCAAGAACAGTTAATGCATTAGCAATACATTGTAAAGACAAATAAAACTTGAGGTTTAAAAACTCCGATTAACCAGGTGAGCAGCACAAATCTAAATAGCCAATGATGAAGCACGTCACATCTCCTGAGAAAGAAGGGATGGATGCAGGGAGCAGGTTGAAACATTTTTTGGACATAGCCAGTGTAGGAATATTTTTTTTGCTTCACTATACATACTTGTCACAAAGTTTATGCTTTTCTTTTTTTCTTTTCAAAGGGGGATAGGAGGGGCAGGAAGGAGGCAAAATATATTTTTGTTAATTGAAAAATTAAATTAAAAATGAAACTTAAAATATATCTATCCAATGTTCTCTATACTCAGGACCTTTTTCTAGATTTCCAAGATGAAATTAACTAGCTAATGGGACTGATGGACTGATTTATTGCCTTTTCCAAATAATAGGCTTGTATTGGGTCTTCTGAATATACTATATTTTAATTCAAAAATAAGACTCTAAAAGTGGAAATTTTAGACACCAGGCAAGCTAGTCAGTCTTTTTGTGGCAATCACGTCTGAGCTCGTAAGTGGCTAACGGTAAGGTCTTTCTAACAACTGATCCTTGGGCCATCAATTAAAACCAGTTACTGACACCTTGTTATGAGCAAGGCCCTGTGCTAGGCACTGGAGAAACAAAACAAAATATGGTCCTTGCCCTGAAATAGAATGTAAGATCCTTGAGGGTAACAACCGTTTCATTTTATTCTTCCCTACACTATCTCTTCTCTGGCTATGTCTTCAACTGTCATCTCAGTGGCCATCAACTAAATGCTACCAGCATATCCTTTCCTTAAACCCTGGCCCCCTCTAGTTATAGACTTGGGGAACATGATTAAATCAACTTTTCCATTGTTCCTGGACAACATGTGTCAGTCTACTCTCCAGTGGCCTTACATACCACCTAAGCATGATGGAAGGATTAGCCAAAGAGGCCAGGTCCTTAGAGCATGCCCAGTGTGTTCTGCCTGGTATCAACCCATGTAGAGATTTAGTGAACCAACTTTTGCAAATGTGTGATGGAGAAGTCTTTCTCTTCCCTTTCAGAGCATTCCCTTCTTCTCCATCATGTATTTCAATCATACATTTCCAGAAGTAGAGTCACTAAACCTTCATGTGAGTTGATACCTGGCAGAGAATATTATACTTATTCTGCAGGCTGGGTCCTCTTTGGTTAGTCTCTTCCATTAAAACTATAATTTTATCAAACCAACTCTGCCATAGTTCCTGGATGAACTCTGTCAATCTACTCCCCTATTTCCTTCACAGCCCTGTAATTTTTGTGACCAAAGTGTCCTTCCCTGGCTGCCACTGCCCTGTAAAAGTGGTTTTCTTCATTTGAACATTAAGTTTCTTGTGGGCAGGGATTATCTTTGCTTTGGTATTTGTATCCCTAGAGCTTAGGGTAGTGCTTAGAACATAGTAAACATTGAACAAATATTTTTTCATTAATTCATCTTTCTTTTCATTTTACCTCCAGCACTTAGCTCAGGGTCTATTATTTATGTAGCCTATATAGCCACTGAGGATCCTTATTATTTGCACTGGTGAGTCAAGTTCCCCTGAGCAAGGCTATATTTCTTAACCCTTTCCATCTCAACTCAGGAATCTAGAGGTACCCCTGAGGGGTTATAGAGTTTTCTAATGCTATTGACTTGAGCTCCCATTGTGATGTGTATTGATACACACATCAGTTGCCAATTACAGGTAGCATCTATCTTGTATTGATACTCTCTGGTGTGTAACATCCCAATTGCATTTAAACAGTTAACACCAATTGGCTTTCATAAAGGGATAGCACAAGAAGAAGAAAAATGCAAACTCTCCTCTCTACCACTTAGGGTCCTGGGGAGACCAAGCATGTTATGGAAACACTTGTTTTATTCCATAAATTAATTTTTACAAATTAATAATAAAATAAGTAAAAATTTAATAAAATAAAGGGATACTTGCAAAAAATAAAGCAAGCATTGGTCAAGTCCCGTTATATTTGTTGCTGTTCATTTGTTTGGTCACGTCCAGCACTTCATGAGCCTGTGGAACGCAGCACACCAATGATGTCTCTGGGGTTTTCTTGGCAAAGATACTGGAGTGTTTGCCATTTCATTCTTCAGTGGACTAAGGCAAACGGAGGTTAAGTGACTTGCCCAGGGTCATATTGCCAGTAAGTGTCTGAGGCCAAGTATTCCTGGATCAGAAAAGTCCCCTCTTCCCCTTTCCACCCCTAGGTCTTCCTGACTCCAGGCTCAGCACTTTATCCATTGAGCTACCTGGCTGCTTTTTATAGTTAGTAGTCACTTACTACATATTTTTGGTAGATTGACTGATGGATAGTTTACAATAATAATAATACAGTACTGCAAAGTTTATAAAGCGCTCTACATATGTCATTTGATCTTTACAACAACCCTAGGATGTAGATGCTATTTTTGTGCCCATTTTCCAGGAGATGTGAACTCAAGTCTTTCCGACTCCAAATTCAGCACTCAATCCACTGTGCCATCCATGCAGTTAAGGAACTGGACAAGCACATGCAAAGAGAATCATTCAGGTTGTTCTGGTAAGTGCCCAGTGTACAATATAAACACTAAGTGCTGAAGGAATTCAGAGTAAAGGGAGCCCAGCCCCTTATGTGGTAACTTGTCTTCACCTTTTTAATGCATTTATTTGTTGTTCAGTCATTTCAGTGTGTCTGACTCTCTGTGACCCCACTGGGGGTTTTCTTGGCAAAGATACTGGAGTGGTTTGCCGTTTCCTGCTCCATCATTTTACAGATGAGGAAACTGAGGCAAAAGAGTTACGTGACTGGCCTAGGGTCACACAACTAGTAAGGGTTTGAGGTCAGATTCGAAGTCATGAAGATGAGTCTTCCTGACTCCAGGCCCAACACTTAATACACACCAATGCAGAAATCAGGAGAACCTGAGTTCAAATCTCAATTCAGACACTTGATGCTCACTAGCTGTGTGACCTTGCATAAGTCACTTAACCCCAACTGCCTTATCCTGGGTCATCTCCAGTCATCCTGATGAATATCTGGTCACTGGATCCAGATGGCTCAGGAGGAGAAGTGAGGCTAGTGACCTGCACAGCCCTCCCTCACTCAAAACAAAGTCAAGTGCAAGTCATGTCATCACTTCTCTGCTGGCATGGTCTTCTTGGGCAACCAAGGATGAACACACACAGTGCTTAAAACAGACAGAATGGTTATTAAGCCACTGGGTGGCACAGTGGATGTAGGATTGGACCTGGAGTCCAGAAAATCTGGAGGCAAACCCCGCCTCAGCCTTACTAGCTATGTGATCCGGAGTAAGTCACTTAGCCTTGGCTTCGTCATCTGTAAAATGGGGATAGTCATAGCACCTGTTTCCCTGGATTGTTGTGACAATCAAATGAGGTAAGATGTGCAGATTGCTTTGCAAACCTCTTAAAGTTCTGCGTAAATAATAGCTATTATTATTAACCCTAATGACCCCCACCCCGGACTGTAAGGCATGTAGGCTACATGGCGGTGGGGACTGTGTCTGACTTCAATTCCCCCAGCCTTGCCCAGTGTTCTTGAAAACTGGAGGACCTTCAGGAAAGGCTTGTTGAATGGATAAATGAGTGAAGAAACAGTGGGGGATGCAACATGAAGAATGAGCTAGATTTAGATGAGAGGAGGAAGGAGGATGTTCCACAGGAGTCATCTTAAAAGATACAGGAATGGAGAATGCAGAGGCATCTGGGAGGCGGGAAGGAGGGCAAAAGGGAAGGGAATTCAGGAAATAATTTAAGCAATTGGTCTCCCTTGGTTTCTGTGCCGAGTCCCGTCGTCCCAGCAGCCCCTTCCACCCAAGTGTTATCATGAGCCTCAGAGCTACCAACAGGCGGAGAGTTAGTCTTAGCGCAAGGGTCCGGGTCTGTGAACGACCCATCCTGGACAGCAAGGATCTGGGGCCAGCCGGGCTCCTGTTGATCCTGGCAGCTTGGCCCGCACTCACTTCTCTCCTGGCTAGCCCACAGTGACCCGGCCTCGACCTGAAGCCATTAACTCTTCCCAGGGGAAGGGAAGTAATTCAGTCTCTGTGTTTACTCTTGACTGCTGACTGTATCAAAATCCCTGTGGTAATTGGATCAGGTGCACTATTTTCCATGAAGATATTAAATCAGCCCTTCTGCTAGAGTCCAGAACGATACATTTCAGAATATAAAGACTCAGAAGATCACATTACCCAAGGTATTTTTCCTCCTTAAAACTTCTCCCCCACCCTCTTCTTAATCACAAGTGCTTCCTATTTGTTGCCAAATAAATTGGGTCGGCTTTCCCTCTTATTAGCCAAAGGAAAAGAGAGAAAGAGACAGGGAGAGGGAGACATGGCGGTGGGGGGGGGGGGGGGGGGGGGGGGGAGGTAGACAGAGAGAGAGAAACAGAGAAAAAGGGGAAGGAGAGAGAAAGAGCAAGACAGAGAAACAGACAGAAAAGAGAAAAACCGAGAGAAACAGAGACAGAGAGAGAAGTAAGGAAAGAAATAAGGGAAGAAACATGGTATGTAACAAATTGGGAAAGAGATCCAGAGGTATGGAGTGATTAATCTGATGTTACATAGGTAATATGAGAAGGCCATGTTGGGGGCCAAAGTCAGTTATCCCATGCAGGCTTTCTGAGAGCAGAGGGAGTAGAAATGGGGGTAGGGTGGGGAGCCATGGACAAGACATCTAGGTATGAGAACAGTTATTTTTCTGTGGAAAAGCAGAGATGAGACTCATTAGGGAGGCATAGGCAGTCACAAAGACATGGAGGGAAGCCCTCATATCAAGAGCCTTCATCTCTGTGGAGGGATGCGAGAGGGGCATTTCAAAGGGCACCCCACTGGCTCAGTAGTGGCACAGCTGGGTACAATGCTTCCCACGTACTGTGACCACTTGGATTCCACAGCTGCTTGAAATGGGAAACAGCCTTGGCCCCTTCTGTTCTCAACATGCCAGCTCTTAAACTTTGGGACAGGAACCAAAACTCCGGTTGCCATTGTGGTCCAAGGCCTCTTTGTTGGTAAAAGATCATGTGTGCATCTGATTTCCACCAAGGGACAGGCTTGAGTGGAATCCCAAGAGAGGGAATAGACATAAGAGTTTTTGTGGAATTAGAATTTTCAATATTTGGCAATTGCTTGGCTATGTGAAATGAGGGAGATCGAGGAGTTGAGCATGAACTAAAGTTCTGAATTTGGGACCCTGGATGACAGAAATAGGGAAGCCTATTTATAGGGTTGTTGGTTTGAGGGAAGAAGATAATGAGTTCTGTTTTGGACATGCTTAGGATGAGTTGGCAGAGGATGAAAGACTGGGTCTAGGAATGGATTGGCAGATTCACACTTAGCTTGGGTGGATGCCTCTTTGCCTGTGACCAATGAGAAGACCAACTAATGGTTTCAGGTGGGCCAATTCACCAGTTTTTGGAGGTATTTGGTATGGCAGAGGAGCTAGGGATTAGATGCCCTGCTAAAGCTTTGGTTGTGCTTTTGTAAGAATCACAACAGTGCCTTTTGGATAAGACGATGCCAACCAGGGAGATTTCTAGTATCCTTCTTAAGCAGAACCAAGCCTACCACCTCTATCCTCCGCCTCTACTTTCCTAATGGTTGGGCTTCTGAGAAGGAATTCTTGCACAGTGGATCAAGTTAGAGTAATTAGACTTTAAACCCCTCCCTGCTTTATCATCCTGTGACCCAATATTCCATTAGGTTCCTGTGGCCTCTGATCCAGAGCTCTCAAAAAAATAGGGAATGGGTTAGATATCTTCAATGACACTTCTGTTCCAGACCCTGCGACACAGAATAATCACTGGTAACCCCTTCCCAGAGACAGATCTGATGCAAGGGAACACAAACACAGACACTCAGAGCAAATCACCCAGAAATGCCAGACTCCTACTACAAGGATGGCTCATCTGTCTCGCTCATTCTTTCTATCTTCCAAGACAAGTAGCATATGATGGGGTAGCCTAGAACACCAGGCCAGAGGTTCAGCCTCCCTTTCCTTTTATGTGCTGTCTTCAGACAACCTTGTTATGGGAGAGAAGCTAGTGCCCTCATTAGAACTTCTGAAGTAGTTACTGTCCTTTGGCTTCCACAGTTGAGTTGAGCTGGATCCCTGGTTGTGCCCATGTAGTCGGCATTCTAAAATTTGAATTTTCAATTCAAAAATTCTAAGGAAATGACCTGTTTTCTTTCATGTAGCCAGGGAGCTGGAGGTCCAAAACATATTGCCCATAACCTAGAACCTAGCTCTAGAATCTCACCTTCCTGGTAGTTGGGCCCCAGTTTCTCTGTTCCTCTCTTCTCCCCAGTTTTGTGAGTAGTAAAAATGGTTAAGTGCTAGGGGAGTTCAGAGGAGGGATAGATTGGGTGGAGCCACAGAGCCTCAAGAGGGTCCCCAGCCTGATTTTAGTCATACCCAGCTCATTTATTTATCTTCGGTAGCATCATGTTTACAGCCCTGGTAGAGGTGGGGGACTGAAGGCAATTGAATAGAGGACTAGCTTACTTATTATAACTTCGTAACGGGCAGTGGCAATTCAGGAGGTGCTGATATTTATGGAATAAATACAGTGCGATTTATGGCCATATCTCTCTCTCTGATGCCCCATCTGATATGCAATTCAATTTCTTTTATTGTCTTTGGGCTTTTGCCATCATAGAGAATACATAAATAAATAAATATATGGGCAAATCAGAGCCAGCAGGCTAGGCCGGCCGCTGCCAGTGCGATGCCTCGGATCCCATATTAGGCTCATCTATCATGGCTTATGAACACGATGTTTGTCACTGGGTTGAGATGGAAGGCAGGAGCTCTGGCCACTTGTGGTTACTTAATGCCCCCATGGCAGGCCAAGCTGGTGTTCCGGCTGCTGCCCTCGGGCCACATTTGAAGTTGGGTCATTGCATCCTGCCTCCCCTCCCTTACTCCCAGCCGAGTCCCCTCCCCCACCCAGCTGCTCAATTTACTCGCCCCATCACCCACAAGGGAAGCTTCCTGTCTCCTGAAACCAACTTACATCCCCTATCATTCAGCCTTTTCCAGAACTCCTTGGATGAGTGGCATCTGTCCAGGACGTGATCTTCCTAGGCATGTATTTCTGTCTGCTCAAAGCTGAACAACCAGAGAGTGAATATTCCCTCCAAACCCCACCCCTCAATTAGTCATGTGCTCCCCAATAACAGTAGAGTTGATGAGAAGGGGTCACTTGGCCTGAGGAGGAGGGAGTCATGCCTGAGAAGGAAAAATAGGGCACCACACCATATTAAAATAGATGCATGATTCCTATGGGGATTTACTCCCCAAGACTAACACTTTCCCATCCTCTCCCATCTTTCCTGCATGGGTCTAATACCATCTTCTCTTAACCCTCTGTTCATTCCCACTAGGTAATCCTATCAGCTAAGATTTGGACTCCAATTTACTCTCTTGTCTCACTGTCAGGTTTGCTCAGTCAGCAAGCAGTAATAGAGTCAGGGAAGTCCCCTCCCATCCTAAGCTGTGTCTGAGGAAGGCAACCCTCAAGGAGATCCTCCCATTGGCCTCCATGCTATAATATGTTGGGTGAGGCTTTCAATAGGAGGGGGAGTGGGTAGAGATGAGGAAGTGAAGTCAGGAAATTTGTTTCAGAAACAATGAATCTAGAATGGTCCCTGGTCCAAACGCCTTTGTACATTACTCCATGGCTGGGCCTACTAGGAGAGTGAACAAAGAGCTAATTGATCTTCAGGTGCATTGAAAAAAGACAAAAAGCCTCCACAGTCACTAGGTGTTGTTACTATTTTTGCTATTATTGGCAAACAGCATTGCATTCTAGGAGGTTGTATGACTCCCTTCCCCTCCCCCCATCTTTATTCATAGTAAAAGGCAAAGGCCTAAGTCCTGTCTTCAGGGTTGGATTCTCAAGTTCAGAGCAAAGACTGAGAGCTTGGGGGCACCAAGGCTGTTTCCCATAGCTCACTGGGCTCCCACTGACCCATGATGGCAGCTATCCCTGAGTTAGCCGCTGTGGGGTGTTATCTTCTTCCCTTCCAATGAACAGAATGGATTCCATAGAGCCTCTATCTCCCTCATACAGTATTGACTGGTAACTCTAAGGAAGTTGTTGTTGCATCATTTCAGTTGTGTCAGACTCTTTGTGACCAATTTGGGTTTTTCTTGGGAAAGATACTAGAGTGGTTTTCCATTTCCTTCTCCAGCTCATTACAGATGAGGAAATGATGCAAGCAGGGTTAAGTGACTTGTCTAGGTTCACACAACTAGGAAGTGTCTGAGGCTGGATTTGAACTCTAGTCCTCCTGAGTCCAGGGCTGGCACTCTATCGACTGAGCCTCCTAGCTACCCCTCAAGTAAGAACAGTAGGTCTTAATTAGGAAACTCTAGACAAGATCCTGCTACTCAGTACTTCTGCTCCTACTCCTACTCCTAGGGTGAAAAAGTGAAAAAGGGACAACAGATTTAGAATAAGAGGATCTGGGTTTGAGTTTTGACTCTGCCACTTACAATCTGTGTGACTATGAGACAGTTATTTGCTTCCTTGGGTCTCAGTTTCCTCATCTATAAAATGAAGGAGTTGAACCACATGGCCTCTAAAGTTCCTTTCAGCTCTAAATCCATAGACCCATATGAAACCTTTACATTGCTCTGCACATTCTACCAAATGCTTCCCTCCCAATAATACTCTGAGATTGGGGATAGAAATATTCATTTCTGAATTTACTCATGACTTTCCCTGTGTCTGGAATGTCCTATCTCCCACTCTTCATCCGTGAAACGAAGAAAAGCAGCTACCTGAAGCCATCTGACCAAAGCTTTACCTTATCAGCATATACAACATTCTGCATTTCTAGGACCCTACCTCTTAGGAGAGGTATTCCATGCTCTCTTCTCTGAGAACAAGATTAATCATGATGACGGCTTGGATTTAAGGTTGGTTTTTTTTATGCTTTTTGGGGTTTGTTTATATTTTGGCAATCATTGTGTATGTTGTTGTCTTGTGGTTTTTTTTAAAATTTCTCTTAGCATCAGTTAATCTCCCTGAAACTCAGTTTCCTTATCTGTAAAATGAGATAGCTGGACTAGATAGTTCCTGAGGTAGAAAGGGAGTGAATAAAAATTCATTTATCACCTACTACATGATAGGCTCTTTACAATTATTCTTTCATTTGAGCCTCACAGCAATCTCAGGAGATAGATGCTGTTATTATCCTCATTTTACAGTTGAGGCAGACAGAGGTTAATGACTTGCCCAAGGTTACACAGCTAGTAAGTATCGAAGGCTAGATTTGAACTCATTTTCCTAACTTCAGGTCCTGCAGTCTGTCCACTGAGTCATCCCAGGTCCCTTCCAACTTTCGATCTCTTTGATCCTTTGATCTAAGCCAGCCTTGCCTAGATTTCTCCAAATTATTCATATTCTCCATTTTAATAGTACCATAATACTGTATTGCATTCATGTACCGCAGTTTTGTCAGCCAACCTTCCCAGTTGATTGGCACCTACTTGGCTTCCAGTTTTTTGCTACCACAAAAGTGCTTCCATTAATATTTTCTAACCTACTTTTAAAGCTCAACACAACTGCGATCTCCTCCAAGAATTCTTTCCCTGATTCTCCCATTGGTAAGGTTCTTCCATCTCAGACCTCATAGAGCACTTTTCTGACCCAGTTATATAATGCTGCACATTTTAGGGAACTGTGTTAGTTTGTCTTATCTCCCTACTAGAATATAAGCTCTGGATGGGCAAGGACCACATTTCTTCTCAATATTGTTTTTACCCCAATCTAGTATAGTGCCATGCATATAGTCGGTTCATAGGATCATAGACTTAGAGCTGGAAAAGATCCTTAGAGGTCATCAAAGTACACATGCTTATTGAGTTGAGTTGAAATTAATTTCCATTTTACATGTAAAGATAATGAGACTCATAAGAGGAATCTTGATAAACTTTTTAGACTAGTATAAGCCAAAATGGTGATTATGGCACAGCTCTGTTATAGAAATTCCTAGTTGAGACTAGTAGTCAGAATGGACAGCTTCTGGGGCCTAGATTCAAAATGGATCCAAGCTAGAGAGGATACGAACCATCAAAAGACCAACTTTCCCTCCCTGTCCTTTCCAAATGGTCTTGGCTTTAATTCTATACCTTTCTGGCAACACTGAATAAACAGAGATGGTCTCTATCCCATGTCCATTTGGAACAGGACTATGAGGACCCAGGAATTTTGCCTCGGACATAGACACACAGCTGGGTATTCAGCCAGCACATTGGCTGGTGCTACAGCTAAAAACTTGCATCCACAGGTAACATGCTGGGCATTGCATCTCTCCAGCTATGCCAGTCTAACCATTTAATGTATTATGTGGCAATGAGCCCTTGGTTTAATGAGCAATAGCCCAAGTGGAATTGTCTCTTGAATCAAATTAAGATTCCTAATCATGAGTTTCAAGGAGCTCCACCAATTAACCTAGCTGCCTTCAGTCCTCATTGCTCATCACATTTCTCACTACAGCCAGGTAATCCTGCTTACCAATCTTCTGAACATGACTATGAATCTATACATATGACAATGATCAGCATAAAAGCTTGATCCCTTATAGAATTTAGAGTTAAATGTTAGAAAAATCTGGGATAGGGCCTAAGAACATAGAATGTCAGAGCCAGAAGGGTCTTAGAACACAGAATGTCAGAACCAGGAAGGGTCATAAAACACAGAACACCAGAGCTAGAACACAGCATGTCAGAGCCAGAAGGGTCTTAGAATATAGAATGTCAGAACCAGGAAGGGTCATAAAACACAGAACACCAGAGCTAGAACACAGAATGTCAGAGCCAGAAGGGTCTTAGAATACAGAATGTCAGAACCAGGAAGGGTCATAAAACACAGAACACCAGAATTAGAACACAGAATGCCAGAGCCAGGAAGGGTCTTAGAATACAGAATTTCAGAACTAGGAAGGGTCATAAAACACAGAATGCCAGAGCTAGAAGGGGCCTCAGAACACAGAATGTCAAAACTGGGAGGAGCCCTGGAACATAGAGTGTCACAGCTGGGTGGAACCTTATACAGACTGGTATAGTCAAAAGGCAGTAAACTGTATGTATCGTCATATCTTATCACTGTATCAAGTTTTGGGGTGTACAGGATGTTCAAGGAGGGCTAACACCTTTGGTGTGAGGGCTTGCTGAGCCCTTCTCAGAGCTGCTCATCCACCTTTGGTAGCACTCAACTCTCACCTGCAGCTCCAAGAAGCTAAAGCGTGTGGTAAGCCATCTCAGCAGGCAGGCTAAATCACATTGAGGGCAATTGACAGGACTCAAACCCATCAGTGAATTAGGGGGCTGTCTACCCCACACATGTGAAGATGATCCCTCATAAAATGGGTGGATGATAACAACTTATTCCAATGGCCATGAAAGCCACTGGAGCAGGGGATGTGGAGCACTCAGTGCTTGATCAGACATTGAAGACACCAAGGTCATCCACTGCATCCAGGGCCATCACCATCTGTCTTGACTTTTGTCCTGCCACTAGACTTTGATGACTTAGAAGAGAGAGTGAGACTGATGACTTTGTGCAGCTCTGCCTCACTTAAATCCAATTTACACATAAGTCGAGATATCACAGCATGATGTTATCAGTCCTCTTCAAAAGTGAAGGACAAACAACAGATAAGGAAACTGGGGCCCAGAGAGATTGAATTTGAACCCAGGTCCTCTGACTCCAAGCAGACTCCTCTGCACTATGCTACTGCTCCATCAGGGTCTCCATCTCCTTGAGACAGGAAGGGGTTATTCCAGCCAATGCTATGTTCCAGCAGCTGCTTCCAGTGGATCTAACTAAGGAATACCTAGAGGAGAAGGCAACCATCTCAGCACAGAGACCAAGGCAAAGGAGTCATATAAGATCAGTGTGACAGCACCCTCCTTGGCCTGTACTTTGACCCGTCTAATTTCAAATGACTTGTGTAGCCCAGTTTCACCGTCACAGTTGCAGGCTGAAGGGTGGGAAAACAGGGGAAATTTTATCATTCTAGGGATCACATTTTTCTAAATCTATTTTTCCCCCTGACACTGGCCCTATTTATTCCTTGCCTCTTTCATATCCAAGGCCCCTCCCTCTGTGTTTCTCTACTATTACTCTTCCTCCTGGGTGTGGTATATTTTTGGCAACCTTACAGTTTTATTTACGAACTCTCAAGTTAAATACAGTGACTGCTCCAACAGGCAGCATAAATATTCGTGGCCTATTCAGAATGGGGTAGTGACGGGCTATTACCCAGCCATAATGTTGCCATCAGAGGGAATTCTAATAGGTCCTGAGTAGTCCCAGGCCAAGAATTCTGTTATTCCTTGACATTTGTAAAGTTCACATTTTCAAAATAAAACCACGTGAAGGGGAGAAGCTCACCAATAGATTATATTCCCATCGTCAGGGTGGGGGTGGGGTGCTGTTGGCTCCAGTCTCTCTGTCCTTGGCAGAGTTATAACTAGGAATGTTTGCTCCTGGAAGAAGGAGAAGACAAAAGTATTGTGAGGAAGTGGAATACTGAACTGAGGCTGCCAGGGAGGAAGTCTCTCTTGGGGCAAGTCAACTGTGGCCAAAGGCAGGGCCTCTGAGGGAAGAGCTCATCTGTGATGAAGATACTGCATGGGGAAGAATCATGCCCTTAGTTGGGGCTAAATCTGTCATCCACACTTCAGTGCCCTGGGGCAAAGCCCAGTTGTCCTCCCCTAATTATGGCTGAGGGCCTCAGCACATGGTGCCCCTATCATTTAAAGGGCTTGCACAGGCTTGTGAGATAAATGAAGAGGGCAATCTTTTTTTATGATTGACCTTTGTAGTCTCTATTTCTTAGATAGTATATAGCCTGCTAGGCTTCTCCTCTTGTTGCAATGGTCTTCTTCCCTCTTAGCCAAAGGGACAACTCCTTTCTTTAGATTTAGCAAGTAGAGAGGAGACTTAAATGCTGGTAGGTAGGTAAGTAGGTAGGTAGGGTGGGGAGAGGGAAATGTCCCAATGAGATACATTAATCTGGAAAAGCAGAGTCGAGCTCCTGCTTTCCCAGGGATTGAATGAAGAGGCATCCCTGGTAGAGAGGTATGGCAGCAGCAGATACCACCTAAGTTAGTGGCCTGCAGGCATTTGCCTTCCATGTACCCTGCGTGCACGCATGCGCGCACACACACACACACACACACACACACACACACACACAATAAGTCAATACTCTAGGCTGAGATCCCCAAAGTTGGCTCTACCACTTCCTTGGTGGCCCTGGAATGATCCAGAGGGGCAATAGTAACCTCAGGCACGATTGGGGGTGTTGAATAAAAATAAGGGGGTGGTGGAAGCATAAGGAAAGAAAGATAAGAAAATTTTGAAAAATCACTTGTATATGTTTAATCTGTTATGTAGCAAACAAAATTGTAATGATTATACTATTTTCCAAATGAACACATAAAATGCAAGTTACAATCAATCAGTAGTCAAGTCAGCTGACAGGTCTTAACAAGAAAGTGTTGGCAGGTGAGTGTGTCGTTCATTGTTGGCAAGTTCAGCATGCATGGACAGAAATATGTGTGTAATGACTTGTTTACAATATGATACTATATGGTTACATAATGCAATATTGTGCCATCAAAATTTCATTGCAGAAACCCCCCCCACAAATTTACAAAAATGAATTAAATTTGACACTTCATTTTTTAAAAAAATAATTTATTTATTTTTCAGTTCTTAACATTCACTTCCACAAAAATTTGAATTCAAAATTTTCTCCCCATCTCTCCTCACCCCCTACCCCAGGACAGCATGCACCCCAACCATCCCTTCCTCCAGTCCTTCCTTTTATTACTCACCTTTCTTTCATCCCCCTTCCCCTCTATTTTTCCTTAGGGCAAAATAGATTTCTATACTCCATTGTCTGTATAGCTTAATTTCCAGGTGCACACTAAAACAATTTTTAACATTCATTCTTAAAGCTCTGAGTTCCATATACTCTCCCTCCCTCCCTACCCACCCTCATTGAGAAAATAAGCAATTCAATATAGGTCATACATGTGTAACAGTGAAAAACACTTCTATAATAGTTACGTTGTAAAAGAATAACCATATTTCCTTCTGTCCTATACTGCCTTTCATTTATTCCCTTCTCTCCCTTGACTTGTCCTCCCACAATAGTGTTTGCTTCTGATTATCCCTTTCCCCAAGTTGCTGTCCCTTCTATTATCTTTCCTCTACTATCACCTTACCCCTTACCTTCCTGCAGGGTAAAATAGATTTCCATATCCAATTGAGTGTATGTTATTCCTTCCTTAAGCCAAATCCCATGAGAGTAAGGTTTAATTATTTCCTTTCCTCTCCCTCCTCTTCCCCTCCATTGTAAAAACTCTTTCTTCCCTCTTTTATATGAGATGATTTGCTACATTCTACCTCTCCCTTTCTCTTACTCCTAGTACATTACATTCCACGGTAAATTTCATTAGTTTAGGTATATCTCCCTTCATATTCAGCTTACCCTGTGCCCTCTGTGTAAATGTGTGTATACACATACACACATACACCCATACACCCATGTACATATACATACTTATACATTATATAATATACACATACATACATAAATCTATACACCTACATACACACACACACACACACACACACATATTCCCTCCAGCTACATGAAAAGGTCTCATGAGGTACAAATAACATCTTTCTATGTAGGAATGTAAACAGTTCAACTTTAATGAGTTCCTTAAGGCTTCTCTTTCCTGTTTACCTTTTCATGTTTCTCTTGATTCTTGTATTTGAAAGTCGAATTTTCTATTCAGCTCAGGTCTTTTCAACAAGAATACTTAGAAGTCCTCCATTTCATTGAAATTCCATTTTTTCCCCCTGAAGTATTATACTGTTTTGCTGGGTAGGTGATTCTTAGTTTTAATCCTAGCTCCTTTGACCTCTGGAATATCATATTCCAAACCCTTCAATCCCATAATGTAGAAGGTGCTAAATCCTGTGTTATCCTGATGGTATTTCCACAATAACTTGAATTGTTTCTTTCTGGCTGCTTATAATATTTTCTCCTTGACCTGGGAACTCTTGAATTTGCCTATAATATGCCTAGGACTTTTCCTTTTGGGATCTATTTCAGGAGGTGATCAGTGGATTCTTTCCATTTCTATTTTACCCTCTGGTTCTAGAATGTCAGGGCAGTTTTCCTTGATAATTTCTTGGAAAATGATGTCTATGCTCTTTTTTTGATCATGGTTTTCAAGTAGACCAATAATTTTTAAATTATCTCTCCTGGATCTATTTTGCAGGTCAGTTTTTTTTTTTTTTTACAATGAGATATTTCACATTATCTTCTATTTTTTCATTCTTTTGGTTTTATTTTGTAATTTCTTGGTTTCTCATAAAGTCATTAGCTTCCATCGGCTCCACTCTAATTTTTAAAGAACTGTTTTCTTTAGTGAGCTTTTGAACCTCCTTTTCCATTTGGCTAATTCTGCTTTTTAATGCTTTCTTCCCCTCACTGACATTTTGGACCTCTTTTGCCATTTGGATTAGTCTATTTTTAAAGGTATTGTTTTCTTCAGCATTTTTGGGTCTCCTTTAGCAAGCTGTTGACTCACTTTTTATGATTTTCTTGCATCACTCTCATTTCTCTTCCCAATTTTTCCTCCACCTCTCTTGCTTGATTTTCAAAATCATTTTTGAGCTCTTCCATGGGCTGAGACCATTGCATTTTTTTGGAGGTTTTAGATGTAGAAGCCTTGACTTTTATATCTTCTTCTGGTGGTATGCTTTATTCTTCCTCATCCAAAAGGATGGAAGAAAATACGTTTTCACCAAGAAAGTGACCTTCTGTAGTCTTATTTTTTCCCTTTTCAGGCATTTTCCCAGCTGGTTACTTGACTTCTGAGTCCTTTGTCAAGTGGAGGGTATACTCTAGGGACCTGTAAATTCTCAGTTCCTCCAATATGGCACGATCAAGGATGAGGAATTTACTCCTTTCCTGGCCTACAGTCTGGTTTGTGAACAACCACAAGCTCTCTTTTCTGCCCTGGAACTGCCAGTAGGGTTCCCTCTCCACAATCACCACCAGTTCCACCAAGCCAGTGCTCCTCCTCACCCCAGAACCACCACTCAGGACTGAGACTTAGATCAGCCACTCACTTCCCCCAGGGTCTTTAGGCAGAGGGCTCCAAAAGTGGATGCTGCTGCCACCCTGGGGCCAGGGCTAGGGCCAGATTGCTATTCTCTCAGTCAGGTGAAAGAGCTTTCTTACTGACCTTTGAAGCTGTCTTTGGTGTTTGTGGGTTGAGAAATCTGGGAGCTGTAGCTGCTACCCGTGATTCAGTGCCCTGAAGCCTGTTTCAGTCCTGTCCATGCTGTGCTGCCCTCTGTTCTGAGCCTGGTACATAGACTTTTCCTGTTGGCCTTCCAGACTGTCTTGGGCTGGAAATCTCTTTCACTCTGTCGTTTTGTGGCTTCTGCTGCTCTAGAATTTTTCTAAAGTCACTTTTACAGGTATTTCATGGTCTGTGGGGGGAGAGCTAGAGCACATCCATCTTTCTATTCTGCCATCTTGGCTCCCACCCCCAAGACACTTCATTTTTTTAAAAAAATTTTTATATTTTTTGAAATGATGCAAATTTCAAAAAAACTCTTAATTTCTAGGGAAATGCTGGGTAATTTTTTTAAAGGGGAGGTAGGTCAAATAAGTTTGGGAACCTTTGCTCTAGGACAAAGCCCTATTTGTATATAAACCCAAGGCCCTCTTATCTCTAACCTTACCATTCAGTGAGTGGCCAGGGGGCTGCCCCAGATAGTAAATGTTACAGAAATTCATAGGGATAGAATACTGTAAACTGGAATGGTTGGGGAAAGAAATTTGGGCTTTATTCTGTAGGCAATTGAGAGCAATGAACTATTCCTGAGCAGTTGAGTCACATAAGCATAATTGTGCATCAAAGAGATTAGTCTGGATATGTGGGAAGGATACACTGAATGGGAAGAGACTAGAGGTGTTAAGGGCAGGTAAAGACTGAGCGAGAATGGAAGTCATGGCAGTTGAGAGGAGGACATGGATTTGGGAGACTTTGTGAAGAAAGAAAGGCTTCGTTATGGAGGAGTAATGGGCAGTTACAGAGATGCAAAAGGACAAAGAAAAGAAAGAAAAGATTGTCAAACACTTTTTTTTTAAATACAAGAGCAATAAAATAATCAAGGATTTATTAAGCACCTATTAGGCATTATTCACTGGGGACACAAGTACACATAATGAAATAATCCCTATTTGTAAGAAGCTTACAGCCTAATAGAGGAGACAAGTACATATATAAAACATATACAGCATAATTACAAGGAGGAAAAATACATGCGGTGAGTATTCTCTGGACTCATTCTCCCAGAGTCAGACTGGTTACATCTGCCCCACAGAAGTCTATTGGTGTTACCCTAAGGATTAGGGGGTGACTTTTCTATACAGCTGTTGGTTTGATTCCCCACACAACATGTTTCCCTGTTAGGTGCCAGTGAGTGACAAAGTGACCCAGTTTCATTTAACCACTTAACATCCATCAGCTTTCACAAAGGCATAATTACTTCAAAGAAAAAGTAAAAGCAAAAGCATAAACATTTATCTCTAGGGTACTCTCTCCTCTATCCCACCTTAGTTTCTGAAGAAAGTAAACTTAAACTTAACTCTGATTCTTCATAACAATAGTTCCACCAAATCTATGTCTAAATTTTTCATTTCTATTAGATGAGCCCTGGCCTCACCCATCTCTGGTTGGGATCCAGAAAGCCACTCCTAAAGGTCATTCCTTGCTCCTCAGGGCATTGATGCTGGACTGTCTGCAAAATCTGATATGGACTTGCATTCCCACATTCCTAAAGGCTCATTTCCTTGACCTTTCAAAATTCACAGACTTAGAGCCTACAGGTCGGTCTCCTTCCCCTAAGACATGGGGCCACGTGGCTAGGGGGTGGAGAGTAGAAGAGAAAAACCAAAGCCTCTCCTCTTATAGCATTGTCTCTCCCTGGCTGCATTCATGGAGGGACTCAAGGAGATCACCAAGACCCAGCTGCTGAACAGAATAACAGGGGCTCTGGTCACTAGGACTTTGTGGAAGGGACCCCAGTTGTGGCTACACAGGTAATCTAAAAGACTTCTCCTTACTCTGTAGTTCGCAGACTGAGATGAGTTACAGAATATTTACTGTGGTCTAAGATATCTTTAAAGCATTTCCAATACAAGGCATCATGACTCACCCAGAAAATAGAATTTTTCCATGTAGGGAAATAGTGTCAAAAGCAGTCTGCAAATATTGCAAGCTCCCATTATTTATTAATATACACCAAGTATTTAAATACAAGGTAATCTGGAAGAGAGGACACCAGCAGTTTGGGAGAATCAAAAAAGGCTTCACAAAAGAAGATGGTGCTAGAGGTCCATCTTAAAGAAAGAGGACTCTGGGAGGCAGAGCCAAGGAGGGAAACCAGTCATAGGTGACTGCCGGGCAAATATGTGGAGAGGAGAGATAGAGTGTATTTGACAGAACAGAGGGAAGGTTAGTTAGACTGGATGTCAGAGTGTGGGAAGTGGGACTTAACGTTCAATGAGTCTGTAAAAATAGAGAGGGGCCAGGTTGTAAAGGACTCTCAAAGCTATACAGAGAAGTCTGTATTTTACCTGGGCCACTGGAGTTGACTGAGTAGGGGAGTGATATGGTCAGATTCACACTTAAGGAAAATTATTGCAGCAATGTGAAGGATAGACTGGAGAGGGGAGGGACTTGAGGCAGGGAGGTTTGTTGCAGTAATGTGGGCAAGAAGTAATGAGGGCCTAAATAAAGGTGAGATCTATAGAGGTGGAAAGAAATGGATAAGCAGAAAGGAGTTCAGAAGAGAATCCAAAAAGCAGGGCAGTGTTGGTTTGTTGTTCAGTTGTGTCCAACTCTTCGGGACCCCATTTGGCATTTTCTTGGGAAAGATACCCATTTCCTTCTCATTTTACAGATGAGGAAACTGAGGGAAACAGGGTTAACTGACTTGCCCAGGGTGATTAAACTAGTTAAGTGTCTGAGGCCAGATTTGAACTTGGGAAGATGAGTCCTCCTGATTCTTAGGCCAGAGTTTTATCTACTGTACTCCTTAGCTGCTGCAGCAATGTTGATGCCATTGTGCTCAATTTAATATATAGTCAATAAGGGCCCAGTCCTTAGACAATGCATGGATTTGCTTTTTGAAATGGATTATACAGAGTAGGTACAGTATTGTCTGTCTGTATGTTGGCAGTGTTCATCCTTTGTTCTCAAAGAAGACTAGTGACATCATAAGGGTGATGTTTGGACTTGTGTGTGAATCTGCTGCAATCAACGTGGAGGCTTGGCATGCCTGTCTGTGTACCCATAATGGAAGGAGGGGAGGGGAGAGGACTTCCTTCCATTTCAGAGGATGAGCAAGTACTCTGTGACCTACTTCATATTGACAAAAATCGTTGAAACTGATGGCTGAGCAGAAACTCAGTTTGCAGACAAAAAGTTCCAATGAATGATCTTTTACTGGGGGAAGGAAAAGGTAATTGGCCCTTTCCCACTTCTCCCACTGGCCTGTCATGAGGTCATGATTTTTCTTTTCTATATCTTAGGTTTATTCTTTCCTGAATGTATTAAGATATGAAAGTGACCATATGAGTATCCAAAGACTGGAAGAGTCATCAGAGGTCAGAAAATGGAATTAGTGACAGAGTTAGCAGGTGGGTGAAGCAGCCAAGTTTTCTTCAAAGCCACTAAGCTACTTCTTTGACCCAGCCCAGCAAGAAGCCAGCCAAGCTGAGCAAGGAAATGACTCACCAGTTGGCTACAGACCACTCTTGAGTTAACTTGATGGAGTCTCTGTGAAAGAAAAAAAGGGTATCCTAATCCAGGAGGTATCACTCAGTCCTACTTGTCTCCTTATGTGCATATTTTTGCACCTTTATGTTTTACATTTGAGCCCACTGTCCCCAGGAACCCAGTATATGAAGGAGGGAGAGTATCCCTGGTCTGATGGATTTT
Organism: Bettongia penicillata ogilbyi; assembly: GCA_023548195.1. Classification (NCBI taxonomy): domain Eukaryota; kingdom Metazoa; phylum Chordata; class Mammalia; order Diprotodontia; family Potoroidae; genus Bettongia; species Bettongia penicillata. Next base: position 395,290 of record JAJHZJ010000380.1, on the reverse strand, counting down.
TCCGTATTTCTGTCCTTGTTCTATCTTTTCATTAAATCCCTTAATTAAATTGATATCAGCTCTTTGATATTTAAATGGTGGCTGAATAGAAAATACTAGAGTCCTAGAAAACTTATTCCCTCCAAGTTACCCCCTAGAACCCTGAAAGAAGGAGGAGTCAGACACCCCTCAGCAGATTCAACCAGCCAATGCCAGGGAGAGTTGGGAGAGTGAGCCCAGAGGGAATGCTAAAAAGAGATGAATTATGCAGAATAGAGATTCACAGTTTCATATACAATCTTCTTTTTCTCTCATTTGCATAGGGAAACGTTTATGTCTCTTGATGATTGTCAGGTTCGTAATTTTTTAAGAAATTCTTCAAAGAAAGAAGAATCAATAGGTCTCATTGACTGACTGGATGTGGGTTTTGAAAGAGGAAAGAATCCAAGAAAGTCTATGCTTTTTGAATGACAGAGAAAATCATGGTACTATTATTGTTAATAGTAGAATGGAGAGAATATTAGGTGAGAGTTCTGACTGATGAAGTCAAGTCCTGGCTCTCCCACTTATTTGATAAGTGACATTGGATAAGTTTCTTCCTCTCTCCAGGCCTTAGTTTCCTCATATGTAAAATGAGAGAGTTAAAATTTGGGACTTTTTAAACCTTTATTGTGTCATAGTCCTCTTTGCTAGTCTGGTAAAGTTTCTGGACCCCTTCTTTTATAGAAAAAAAAGTTTATTATTTTTAGTTATCAAGTTGTAAATATTTTTAAAAATCATCTCCCACTTCCACATTCCCCATCCCTCCCCTCTATAGAACAAATTTTAAAAGAAAAGCAAAAGAAAACTCTTGTTACTTGACTGCCCAGGTCGGCAAGTCAAATTCCCACATTAGTTATGCCCCAAAATGTGTCTCTTTCTGCAACTGAAGTTCAGCACCTGTCTTTCAGGAGGCAAGTGGCTTTTTCATCCTCATCACTCTGGATTTGTGGTTTATCATTGCCTTGATCAAAGTTCTAAAGTATTTCGTTGCTTTTTTCTATAATGTTGTTATCATTGTACAAATTGTTCCCCTGTTTCTGTGCTCTTTGATCCCTACAAGTTCATAAAGGTCTTTCAAGTTTCCTCTGATGTTGTCCATTTTGTTATGTCTTATGGCATAATAGTATTCCATTACATTCATATGCCACAATCTGTTTAGTCATTCCCCAGTAGGAGGACATGCACTTAATTTCCAATTTTTGGCTACTACAAAAAGAGCTACGATAAGTGTGTAACAGTGATTATCCTGGCCCTTACTGCCTGGGAGTCATGTACATTACATTTCACCCCTCCTCCAGGGTTCTCTGGTACCCTTAAGAATGCTTAGGGGCATCTAGTCTCTCTGTCATTGGCCCAAATTCCCCTTCAATTGTGTTACCACGATTTTAGGGATCCCTTGAACTCCAGTTAGTCCATCAGTCAATAAATATTTATTAGGGACATACTTTGTACCAGGCACTGCACTAACCACTGGGGATATAAAAGGAGGCAAAAGACAGGAGTTCACAATCCAATGGGGGCAAACAATAAACAAACATATTTGTACAAGCAAACTATAAATAGGATAAATAGGAAATAATTAAAAAATGGAAGGCACTACAATTAAGAGGGTTTGGAAGAGGCTTCCTTTCAGAAGGTAAGATTTTAGTTGAGATGTAAAGGAAGTCAGGGGAGCCTAGAGGTAGAGATGAGAGGGGACAGCATTTCAGTCATGGGAGACAGCAATATCCATTTAACCATTCCTTTTACAAAGGAATATTTACTTCAAAGATATAGCAAGAAGAAACATACAAACATTCAACCCCCAACACCTGTGGGCATCATCCACCCCCACTGCATAACCTCATTCTCTGGAGAGGAAAAGGGAGGGGTTTCACAGTTTAGCTCAGTCCTTAGATAGCATAGTCTTCCTAATTTCCAAATTTTCAAAGCCTTCTTGGACTTGTGTCTGGCAACCTGGCTTCTCAGGGCTTCCCTGCTGGGGAAGCAGAAACATCTGTCTTGGCACCCTGCCTCCAAGGTCTCCATGGTAAGGGCCCAGGTTCAGGAATTCCACCGCCTGTGCCTGGAACTGAAAAGGACGATCAAAGCCCTGAACCTCATTTCTCAGGGCCAGTGAACCTAAAGGTGGGTGGGGGTGGGGGTGGGGGGAGGAAAGGTAGTCCTTCCCCCACCCCTAGCCCAGTGCATGGTGCCCATGAGTGAACAGGGCCTTCACCCCCAGGATGCTGCTGGAAAAAAAGAACAGGACTGTCTCAGTTTCATCATTTTAGAGGTGCATCCTTTCCCAGTTTTCACTAACAAGTGGAAAGAGGTTGCTCTCACCCATGCAGCAGGGGAACACAGGATGTTTTTTTCCCAGAAAGAGGTCCCTGCCATCTCCTACATAGGTGCCTCTATCTTAGAAGATCTAGGCATGCACAATAAAGTCTCCTTATAAATATTTTTGTACATAAAGATCCTTTTTCTCTTTCTTTGGTTTCTTTGGGGTACAGGCCTAGTAATTGTATAGCTGGGTCAAAGGGTATGATAGGACCAGGATTTCTCTCACTCAGGCCCTTTCTTCCCACCCACAACATGGGAGAGGCTTTATCTAAGAGGACAACATTGACTGTGGAACTTAATTGGCCTAAGGGATTGGTCCTGGCTTCCCTGATGAAGCTTCCTGGTCATCTAAGGACATAAAAAAATCCTAGCCACATGGAATCTAGGCCCCTTGGACTTGGTGGATTTCTGAAGCCCACACAAGTTAACCTTGCCCTTCGGACCAGAATTTTTCCCAAATATGGAGGCATAGGGTTGGGGATGATAGCCATCTATCTGAAGAATCTAAGCACTACTAGGTTCTAGTTGCATGTCTTTGCTTTGCAAAATAAACAAAGGACAAAATAAACCTTCTTGTGTTAAATGTTCAACGATGTACCAGTGTCTCATTTTGTCCCAATATTGAACCTGAATTAAGAGGATGTTGGAGTTATGCTGTATCTCCAAAACACAGTTTAGAGACTTTCTGGGCATAGTTCCAAATTGCTTTCCACAATGGCTAGACCAATTCATAGTTTTATTAGCAGTGTACAAGTGGACCTGTTTTCCCACAGTCCCTCTAACATTTGTTATTTTCCTCTTTCATCATCTTTGCCAATCTGCTTAGGTGTGAGATTAGAATCTTAAAGTTGCCTTAATATGAATTTCCTTAATTATGGATGATTTAGAAAATTGTGTTACATTGACCCCTTCTCAGAATAAAGTTTTTAAATGAATAAAATGAAATGCATAAGATTACAAAGGAAATTAATTATATGAAACTAGTTATCAAAAATTTTTTTTAAAAGAACAGACAAGTTCATAGGTTTAAAAATAGGGCTACATGGTTTCTAAGTCCCCTCTCAATTCTGACATTCTCTACCTAAGTTTGAAGGATTGAACCTATATACTTCCTATCTATACCATATAAAATTTGTGGTAGGGATTCTCCTCTTAGAAACCCTAGTGTACTATACTGGGTCAATAAACATCAGGAACTCAGACTCAGAGATCTTTCTTGGCAGGAAACAATGAATAAATAAAACATTTATTAAGTACTTACTATATAACAGACACTGTTCTAGGTGATGAAGATTCAAAGACAAAATTGAAAGAGTCAGGAGTGGAGCCAAGATGGCAGCATAGAAAGATGCACCTACTCTAACTCTACCCCCATAGCCCATAAAATACCTCTAAAAAATGACCCTAAGCAAATTCCAGAGCAGCAAAAGCCACAAAATGACAGAGTGAAAGAGATTTCCAGCCCAAGGCAGCCTGGAAGGTGGATAGAAATCGCACTGGGCTTGGAGCAGAGTGTAGCCCAGCCTTGGAGTGATGCTAGCAGGCCTCAAGGATAGATCCCCAGCAATAGCTGTAGTTCCCAGATTACTCAACCCACAAATGCCAAAGGCAGCTTCAAAGGTCAGTGAGAAAGTGATTTCACCTGGGTGAGAAGGGAATATGATCTGGCCCCAGTAGCCCCAGGGCAGCAGCAGGAACAGAACTGGAGCGGGCCTCAGGGGCAGAATCCCCCACAGCAGCTTCAGTTCCCAGATTGCTCAACCCACAAATGCCAAAGACAGCTTCAAAGATCCTGGGCAGAAAAGCTTGCGGTAGTTCCCAGACCGGTGTGCAGGAGTAAACTCCTCTCCCTTGATTGTTCCACCTTGGAGGAACTGAGAACTCCCCAGAGTATACCCTCCTCTTGACGAAGGACTTAAAAGTCAAGTAACTGACTGGGAAAATACCCAAAAAAGTGAAAAAAAAATAAGACTATAGAAGGCTACTTTCTTGGTAAACAGGTATTTTCTTCCATCCTTTTGGATGAGGAAGAACAATGCCTACCATCACAGGAAGACCTAAAAGTCAAGGCTTCTGCATCCAAAACCTCCAAAATAAATATGCAATGGTTTCAGACCATGGAAGAGCTCAAAAATGATTTTGAAAATCAAGTAAGAGAGGTGGAGTAAAAATTGGGAAGAAAAATGAGAAAGATGCAAGAAAAGCATGAAAAGCAAGTCAACAGCTTGCCAAAGAAGACTCAAAAAAGTGCTGAAGAAAATAACACCTTTAAAAATAGTATAATTCAATTGGCAAAAGAGGTCCAAAAAGCCAACGAGGAGAAGAATGCTTCAAAAACCATTATTTGGCCAAATGGAAAAGGAGGTTCAAAAGCTCACAAAGAAAATAGTTCTTTAAAAATTAGAATGGAGCAGATGGAAGCTAATGACTTTATGGGAAACTAAGAAATTACAAAACAAGACCAAAAGAATGAAAAAATAGAAGATAATGTGAAATATCTCATTGGAAAAAACAATTGACCTGGAAAATAGATCCAGGAGAGACAATTTAAAAATTATAGAACAATTAGAAAGCCATGATCAAAAAAAGAGCCTAGGCATCAACTTTCATGAAATTTAAGGAAAACTGCCCTGATATTCTAGAACAAGAAGGCAAAATAAATATTGAAAAAATCCACCAATCACCTCCTGAAAGAGATCCAAAAAGAGAAACTCCTAGGATCATTGTAGCCAAATTCCAGAGTGTCCAGGTCAAGGAGAAAATATTGCAAGCAGCTAGAAAGAAACAATTTGAGTACTGTGGAAATACAATCAGGATAACACAAAATCTAGCAGCTTCTATATTAAGGGATGGCAGGGCTTAGAATATGATATTCCAGAAGTCAAAGGAACTAGAATTAAAACCAAGAGTCACCTACCCAGAAAAACTGAATATAATACTTCAGGGGAAAAAATTCATTGAATTCATGAAGTCATTCAATGAAATAGAGGACTTTCAAATACTCTTGATGAAAAGATCAGAGCTGAATAGAAAATTTGACTTTCAAACATAAGAATCAAGAGAAACATAAAAAGGTAAACAGGAAAGAGAAATCATAAAGGACTTACTAAAGTCAAACTTTTTACATTCCTACATGGAAAGATAATATTTGTAATTCTTGGAATTTTTCTCAGTATTTGGGTAGTTGGAGGGATTTTATACGCACACACACACGTGTGTATATATATATATATATATATATATATATATATATATATATATATATAGAGAGAGAGAGAGAGAGAGAGAGAGAGAGATCACAGGGTGAGTTGAATAGAAAAGGATGATATCTAAAAAGATAAAATTAAGAGGTGAGAGAGTAATATATTGGGAGGAGAAAGGGAGAAATGGAATGGGGCAAATTATCTATTATAAAAGAGACAAGAAAAAGCTTTTTCAATAGAGGGGGAAAGGGGGGAGGTGAGAGGGGAAAAGTGAAGCTAACTCTCATCACATTTGGCTTAAGGAGGAAATAACATGCACTACAGGAAAATAAGGGAGAAGGGGATAAGTGGGGTAGGGGATGACAGAAGGGAGAGCAAATGAAAGAAAGGAATAATTAGGAGTAGATACTTTTGGGGAGGGACAAGGTCAGAAGAGAAAATAGAATAAATGGGGAGGGCAGAATAGGGTGGAGGGAAATACAATTAGTCTTACATAACATGACTATTATGAAAGTCTTTTGCAAAACTACATATATGTATTGAATTACTTGCCTTCTCAGTGGGGATCAGTGGGGAGGGAGGAAGGGAGAAAAGTTGGGTCTCAAAGTTTAAGGAATGAATGTTGAGAATTGTTTTTCCATGCAACTGGGAAATAAGAAATACAGGCAATGGTGTATAGAAATCTATCTTGCCCTATAAGAAAAGAGAGAAAATGAAGATAAGGGTAGGGAGGGAGTGTGATAGAAAGGAGGGCAGATTGGGGGAAAGGGTAATCAGAATGCACAGCATTTTGGGGTGGAGGGAGGGGAGAGATGGGGAGAAAATTTGGAACTCAAAATTTTGTGGAAATGAATGTTGAAAACTAAAAATAAATAAATAAACATTTAAAAAAACAAATAAAAAAAGTGAACCAGTCACTGTCCTCAGGGATCTTATAATCTACCAGAGCCCTCTGGGTTGAAGCCTCTGTTGGCTCTGGGGAGGTCAGACTCTTGATGGATTGGGTGCATATCATAGGATATACAAGGGTCAGACTCTAATCCCCAGCTAAGCAGCAATGAACAAGATACTCAGAGTGGCACTCTTGTCAGATTCTTGAATTTTGAAAAATGACAAGAAATAGTTGGTATTTTATTAGTACTCTTTTCTTCTTCCTTTCCTACTCCTTGACTTGGTTTTGTTTAGTTACTTATAGTTGCCTCCTTTGTCCTCAGCAGAAAGACAGCTCTGGAACAAAATTATTGTTTAAGCAGAAATATCCTGCTAAGTGAAGCCCAGGCATGTAAGCTCCGCTGATAAACACCATCAACTCCCAGGTCCTCATAGCATCTCTGTCCTTCCCCCAAGCTCTTCTGCTAAATTGCACAGGACTGTCAAATGCTGGAGGGAAGCAGCCTAGACTGTGAGAAAAGAAGGCTACATGGGGAAATGTTAGATATGGACACTCACTCAAAATGAAACTAGAAGAGGTGTGTTAGGACATAACATCAAATTATACAACATAACCCCTCCACTCAGTCTCCTTACTGTTCCCAGTCAATCACTAAGTATCTGCCAAATTCTAAACACTATGGTAAACACTGAGGTTAAAAATACCTGTGTCAGCTCTTTTCATGGTGGCAAAGAATTGGAAACTGAGAGGGTGCCCATTAAGTAGGGAATGATTGAACAAATTATGGTATAAGTATGTGATAGAATGCTATTGTCTTGTAAGAAGTGATGAAAAGAGAGTTTTAGAAAAAACCTGGGAAGACTTGGATGAACTGATGCAAAGTGAAGTGAGCAGAACCAAAATGCCAATTTAGAGGATAATAACAATTAAAGGCAACAGTTGATAAGCACAACAATTCTAAATGACTAATGATAATGCTATCCACTGCCACATAGAGAGATGAGGGAGTCTGAGAGTTGTGAAATTTTAAAAAATTAACTTTTCAAAAATGTTTTGTAAGCTTGTAGACTCCTTGAGTCTGAGTTTCCTGCACAATAAAATTAAGGGGTTGGATGAGATGGTGTCGGAAGTCCTTTCTAGTTCTAGAATCTTACAATCTTACAATCCTAAATATTAGAGTACTCCCTTTGCACTTCCACACAGGAAGTCTGCACATTGGGTCCTCAGTGGATGACTTCTCTTATGTAGAAGGTATTGTAAACCCTAAAACCCTCTCTATATTTCAGTTATTATTATGATTGTTTTAACTTTATGTCTTCTCTCAATTCCTGACACAAAGCTCTGCATACTCAGTCAATGTTTATTGAATGAATGAATGAATTAGGAAGGAATGCCGTCATCATCATTATTGTTTTATAACCTGTCCAGGATCATGTGTGCAAAGTGCTTTGAAATTTGTATGTGTTATTACTATGAATACATTGCTTCACAACAATCCTGTGAGGTAATTAATTACTATAGGTATCATTAACCCATTTTTATACTTGGTGGCAGTAGAACTAGCTATCCCTAATCCAGAACCCCACCTGCCTCTGTTCAGACCACAGCTGAATGCCACCCCCTCAGAACTGGGCATGGGGATAGCACCACACTGGGCACCAGGAAGTATACTGTAGCTGGCACCAATACGTGATACCTAGGATCACTCCAAGAGCTAATAGGGCTGATGCTCTTCACACCTTGATGGATGGAGGATCACATTATTAGAGTCCTTTTCTTAGCTCTATCTTCCCTCTTCCTCTTACCCTAAATATCTTCTCCAGCACCACTGGTTGAGTATCAGTATGTGCATGGTGGGCATTTTACTGAGGCCAGAGGCGGTGATGGAGAAAGAGTTACTCATGAGGGTATGAGGATCAGGAAATCCAGGTAGGAAGCAAGGGCATGCTTTTAACAAAATTCAATATAGATTGAAGGTCAAGAAGGGAGACCGATGGTCAACCACACAGGAAAATCATAAGATTCCAGAAAACAGAGATAACTCTGACAATGTAGGAAAACTCTGGCCCAGCCAAAAGCATCTTATATATTTCCTCTTGATTCAAGAACCAATCCCAGGATGGAAGTTAGTATGATATGCACTGAACATAAGGGAGAACAGATAGAAGAGTATGTCCTCAGCTGGGTAGGGATGTGTGAGAGTAGCAGAGATGAAAATAGAACCTGAAAATCCTGGATGAATGCTATACCAAGTAACAGATCAAATGTAGGCCTGGCCCTCAAGGAACTTAGAGTCTGTGATATCCACCTTCAGGTCTTCCTTTCCCTGGTTTGAGCCCTAGAAGAAGGAAGTATGTGGACTGTTTCTTTCGAGCCTCATGCACTCCAGATCTAAGTGTGGTGGTGGTGACCTGTGCCAGAGGTCACTAGCCTCTACCCTCTCCCTGTTTTCAAGATGAGTCTGTCTGAGACCTTAAATTCACTTGAGACTTAAGGAAGATATAGGGCTTTCTTTAAGAAGCAGCTAAGTAGTACAGGGGGAAGAGTGTTGGACCTGAAGACATTTAGTAGTTATGTGACCTTAGACCACTCATTAACCTCTCTGTGCCTCAGTTTCCCCATCTGTAAAGTGGAGATAGTAATAACACCTACCTCCCAAGATTGCTGTGAGGGTCAAATGAGATAACATTTGTACAGCATTTTGCAAACTCTAAAGAGCTACATAAATGTTAGCTATTATATTTGGGGCAGTTAGGTGGTACAGTGGATAAAGCACAAGACTTGGTTCAGGAAGATCTGAGTTCAAATCCAATCTTAGACACTTACTAGCTATGCGACCCTGGTCAGGTTCCTTAACCTCTATTTTTCTATTCCTCATCTTCAAAATAGGGACACACTAGAGAAAAAAATGGCAAACCACTCCATCATCTTTGCCAAGAAAACTTACATTCACGGAGTCATGTAGAGTCAGACACAACTGAACTACTGCACAACAACAGGATTTCTGGACATGGCTGCTGTCTTCCAGTACTCGAAGAACTGTTGTGTAGAACAGAGATTCCATTTGCTCTGCTTATCCTCAGAAGACAGAACAAGCAGCAATAAGTGGTAATTTCAGAGAGATGGATTAAGGCTCAATGTAAGAAAAGCTTCCTGATGATACGATCTACTGAAAAGAGATCCACTGAAAAGTGGAATGAGCTACTGTGGGAGATAGTGAGCATCCCTACCCCAGCCCAGTTATTGGAGGTCTTTAATGAGACCACCCAGAGGTATGACACAGGAAAGGTTGTAGGGAGAACTCTGTTTAGGAATAGACTACCTTAGCGGTGTCAAACTCAAATGGAAAAGAGGGGCCACTAAACTACGCATAAGGATGCCTGCTGGCTACATGTTAACTTAGAAAACCACAAATTAATATTATCTTTGTTTTATTATATTTTTATTTGTTTTGCTAAATATTTCCCAATTGCATTTTAATTTGGTTCTGGCCACATTTGGGAGTGTTGAGGGGTGGGGTGTGTCACATTCCACTGACCCTATGCTAAACTATGTGACCTCCAAGTTCTTTCTCAAATCTGAGTTTCCCAAACTCCCCAGGAGTTCTCTGGGAAAACAGACTAAACTAGGGAACCAGAGTTTTCTTTCTTTTAATATATATAATTAATTAACTTATTTATTTTAGTTTTCAACATTCACTTCCATAAGATTTTGAGTTTTAAATTTTCTCCTCTTCCTTCTCTTTCCCCCTCCCTCAGACAGAGTGCAATCTGATATAGACTCTACTTATACATTCATATTAAACATATTTTCCCATTAGTCATGATGTAAAAAAGAATTAGAATGGGAGGAACCATAAGAAAGAAGAAACAAAACAAAACAACAAAGGAAAGGAGAGCGGATAGTCTGCTTCCACCTACATTCAGACTCCCAAGTTCTTCTCTGGATGTGGATGGCATTTTCCATCACGAGTTTTTTGGAATTGTCTTAGATCCTTGCATTGCTGAAAAGAGCTAAGTCTATCAAAGTCAGTCATTAAACAACGTGGCTGTTACAGTGCACAATGTTCTCCTGGTTCCGCTCCCCTCACTCAGTATTAATTCATATAAATCTTTCCAGGATTTTTGGAAGTCTGCTGCTCATCATTTCCTACAGCACAATAGTATTCCATTACATTCATATATCACAACTCATTCAGTCATTCCCCAATTGATGGACATCCCCTTAATTTCCAGTTTTTTGACACCATAGAAAGAGTTATTATAAATATTTTTGCATGTGTGGGCCCTTTTCCCTTTCTATAATCTGTGTTTTGATACAGACCTAAACTGGTATTGCTGGGTCAAAAGGCATGCACAATTTTATAGCCCTTTGGGCATAGTTCCAAATTGCTCTTCAAAATAGTTGGATCAGATCACAACTCTACCAATAATGCATTAATGTTCCAATTTTCCCACGTTAAACCAGGGCTTTCTTTTCCTGCACCATCCAGTCCATCCATTACACAACTGCCAAACTGATGGAGAGATATTGTGAGTATGTTGAAAGATCAATGACTAAAGTCAGAAGACCTGGGTTCAAATCTTGCCTTTACTGCTTACTTCTTATATAACCTTGGGCAAGTCATTTAATAATCTCCTTGAGCCTCAATTACTTAATTTGAAAAATGAAGAGGTGCAAGATCACCTCTGAGATCCTTTCTAGTTCTGTATCTATGACCCTATGATATTTCTAAAACACAGGACTGAACATGTTACTCCCTTATTCAAGAAATATCACTGGCTCCCTATTGCTTCTGGGATCAAATACCAGCTCTCCTGTGTGCTGTTTAAAGCTTTTTGCAATCTGTTTCCAGACTAATCTTGTCTACAACTTACACACACACACACACACACACACACACACACACCAAATGTCCCAGTCATACTGATCATCGTGCTGTCACCTGTGTACTACATTCAAATTTGATCTCCCTCTTCCAGGCCTTTGCATAAACTGCCCACCTTGCCTAGAATGCTCTTTCCTCTCCTCCCCCTCCTGGAGTTCCTCTTTTGCAAGTTTCAACTCAAGTAGTTCCTCTCAAAAAGAGACCCTTTCTAATTACACCCATTTTAGTCCTCCACCCAGAAATGTCTATGTGTTTTTATTTTGCATGTAAGTTATATTTCCTTATATGTCCTTTCTCCCAACACCCTCAAGTAAAAATATAATATCCTTGAAGGCAGAGACTTTTCCTTTTTTGCCTTTGTATCCTCAGAGACTAGCACAGATAGTCTATTAGATTGACATCTAGTAGACAATAAATGTTTGATGAGCTGAAAGCTTGTCCAATCTATGAGGGTGACAATTGACAGAGGAGAGAACTTGAAGGTACAGGGTCAACCTGCAGAAAGGGACCCCAGCTAGGGAGGAGTATTTGCCCCCCAAGCTTCTCTTCTTAGTGTGCAGCTGCCTCTGACTCCAATTCAGTGAATGGTGGAAGCTGGCCTGAACCTGGCTCAGTATCAAGTCAGGCTTGGACCTCATCCCAGGGAGATCATTCCTGGAAGTAGCCAAGGCCTCTTGTCTCAGTGCTGTCCCATCTGGAACATGGTACAGCCTCCTGAAGAGGGCTGGGAGAGCCAAGCCCTAAAATACGCTTCTCAGCCAATTGATTCTGTTTGAGTTGTGGGATCTGTGATCTTTGCATCCATTCTATATGTAGATGGAAACTCTCTGAGGGCAAGAATGAAGTCTGTATTATTCTCTTTATACAATGCTTCATCCAAAGTCTTATTCAGTTAGGTAATCAGGTGTTATGCATATGTATGTTTGTGTGCGCGTGTGTGTATGTGGGTGTGTGTACGTGTGTATGTGTGCCTGCATGTGTGTGTGTGTGTGAGTTTGTATGCATGTGTGTGCTGAAGGGAAGGGGTAAGGTAGCATCTGTCTGTGGTTCTCCCTTTCGATCTCTCTTGGTGTTCTCTCAAATGCACAAATCTCAGGTTGCAGAGAAGAAAAACAGGCCAGATCTGCCCCCTCTCCATTCTGGGATAAGGTCAGGAGGCTGCCCCCACCTTGGGCAGATTTAGTAGTTAGGGAGCAAAGGAGTTTGTCTTGTGTTTTACTTTATTCAAACTCAGCTCAAGCCCTAAGGTTAAAACTTGCCTGTAATTCCCTCCACAATTCCCCAGGTAGCCACTGACTAAGGATGCTCTCAGACGTGAAAGAGTCAGTTCAAATCAGAGAAAACAAGAAGTAGGGGATCTGGGGATAGTCAGGGAAGTTTTCCTGGAATTGGGACCATCCAGGAGCAGGAGAGGGAGGAGAGGGAAACTGAGAGTTGGTGAGGAGGGGGAAGCTTTGGAGGAGAAAGGGGCGCCTCCATTATTGCGAGCAGTAGAGGTTACAGCTTCAGGACAAAGGGTCCCAGAGGTATGCAAACCAAGAGCCAAACAGCTGAGAGTGAAAGCTGCCTGGCTGAGGATATGGCAAAGAGGAAAGGAGTTGTTAGCAATCTCTTGGTGGCCCCTCAGGAGCTAGGTTTACAGCCAAAGAGCCCATTTTAATAAGGAGCTCAGGGAGATGGCCTGTCTATAGGAACAGGAACGTGGAAACAATTCAGGGTAAGACAAGGGTTGGAATGGAGGCTGGGGACTTCTGGGGTTTCTCATTACCCCCCTGCCTTACCCCCTTACATACACATATACATACTTATCTCTGTGGAGGCATACATATGTCCACGTGCGTGCATGTACTCTCTTTCTCACACTCATACACATACACACACACCACACACACACACACACACACACACACACACACACTGAGTCTTAGGCAGGCTGTGTAGAGACTTCAGGCAGATGAAGGGTGATGAGGGCAGGAGGGAAATGGCCAAGGCTGGGTGGGTAGAGACCTGTGAGGCTTGTTACAGTGCTCATGAAAGACCAGTGGACAAAGAAGAGAGGGCTGGCAGGTGGCTGCGCTCCTCAAGACCACAGGGGTTGCTGTTTGGCTGTGGATCAAACAGTACAAACCTGGCAGCCTCTTAGTGAAGGAAGAGGAGGAGGAGCCACACAGTGTCTCTGGGTTGGTGTGTGACTTTTAAAGTGTTGGGAGAGTTTTCTTTAACTCTGTCATAGAGGAAAGAACATTAAGAAAGTAAACATATAGAGTTCACTATCTCTAGAGGTCCCTCGAAAAGGTAAACAAATAGCAGTGCAACCTTAAGCAAGTGGCCTCATCTCATCAAACCTCATCAGTTTCCTAGTCGGTAAAAATGAAGGATTGGACTATTGTCTCATTGGATCTGGAACCAATAAGACTCAACTTCATGAGTTCAAATTTGGCCTCAGACACTTACTAGCTGTGTGACTGTCCAAATCATTTAATCCTACTCGCCTCAGTTTCCTCAGCTGTAAAATGAACTGGAGAAGGAAATGGCAATCCACTCCAGTATCTTTGCTGAGGAAACCTCAAATGGGGTAACAAAGATTCAGATGTGACTCAACAACTTAACAAGAACAACAAAAGCCTTTAGCATTGACTTTGGGTTTGAATCCCACCTCTAACAATCATTAGCTGTAGGACTATGGGCAAGTCACTTAACTTCTGAATCTCAGGTTTCTTATCTATAAAATGAGAGTGTTATCTACAGTATCTACTACACAGGCTCAAAGAAGATTATGTATATAAAGTGATGTGGATACAAAGATGACCTAAAGATTAAGTTGCCCTTTCCCTGGTTTATCCTCTAAAGGCACCCTAAAGTCTCATGATACAGAGGTGCCCTAAGGCTCTTTTCTGGCACCCTAAAATCTCCCCTTATCTTGAAGTACCAGGGGACTTCCTCTTATTATGAACAATGGAATTCCTTGTAGTCGTTCCCACCCCCCCAATTCTGGATTATGGGATTCCCTTGTCTCCTTTATCTTGTGTCATTCATGGTTCTCATCCTGTGCTCTTATCTTGAAAGACTTGTCCTGTCTCTTGATCTCAACCCCCATAAGAAATCTTAAAATCATCCTATGTAAGTCTGGTTCTTCTCCTACATCAGTGCCTTTGTTTAGCTCCTTGCTAAATCTCAAGTCTGCTGCTTTGGCATCAGTAAAGGTCCCAATGGCTACAGAGAAGGTCTAAGTGAATTCTTTCACACCTAAACCACCTCTAACAATTCTAAAACTTGTCACAAAGTGCTATCAAAAAACTATGAAAATACTATAGAAATTACCACATTAAGGTACTACAGAAATTTTAGCTCTTGTGATGGTGCTGAAGTTGATGATATTTTAAAGTCCCATCCATTTCAGTTGGTCAGTCAACTGAGTTATGAAGCACCTATGAAGACAGGGAAAAGAAAACCCATACTCTCAACAAGTTCACAGTCTAATGCAGGAGCAACATGCAAACAAGTACAAACAAACAAACTCTATACAGGATGAATTGGAGCTAACCTCAGAAGGAAGGCACTAGCATTGAGGGGGCTCAGGAAAAGTTTCTGGTAGAAAGTGGGACTTTAGCTGGGATATACTTGAAGGAAATGGGGGAAGCCAAGAGAGAAAGAGATGAGGATGGAGAGAGTTCTAGGTGTGAGGGACAGATGGGGAAAATGCTGGGAGTCAGGGGATGGAGTGCTATGTTTGGGGGAAAGCAAAAAGGCAACTAGATGCTAGAGTGGATAGAGCACTGGGCTTGGAGTCAGGAAGATCTAAGTTCAAATTCAGCCTCAGATACTTAGTAACTGTGACCCTGGACAAGTCACTTAACTCTGCTTGCTTCAGTTTCCTCATCCACAAAATGAGCTGGAGAAGAAAAAGGCAAATCACTCCAGTGTCTTTGCCCAGAAAACCTCAAATGAATGAGGTCATGAAGAGTCAGACATGAGTAAAAAACATTTGAACAAGAGGCCAGTGTCGCTATATTTCAGAGTATTGGTAGGATGGGGTTTAAGGTATAAGAAGCATTCTGTGCTCTGTATTCCCATCTCATTCTGGCATCCTATAATTTGGTGATTCAGGGATGAATGGAAGAAAGGTTTTGACAAATTCCTGGAAGCCTGGTTGATAGACCCAGTGGAGATGATTAAGAAAAACTGGGATATCAGAGGGATGTGAACTTGTCAAGGAATATCCCGAAAGCCAAATATTACCTCTTCCAATCTATCTCTCCCTGTTCCCATCCTTCATCTTCTTGGGTGGGAGAAGCCCAACTGGAGCCACTGTTGATGTACTTAAGAATGATGGAGCTTTCTCTTGGAGAGTTTGGCTCAGAAGGACTAGGTTTTTAGTAACTGTTTGTTATTTGTGTAGCCAGACAACACCTGGCTGGACAGAAAAATGAGAAGACCCAGCAAACAAAAGATGTTTTGTTGTAGGCAGATATCCATAACAAAGCCAGGAATGTGGAGAGGGCTGAGGGTGAGGGGTGGAGGAAAATGGTGTTAATTTCTTCACTTGGCTTTCCTTCTTGTCCTAACTTTATTTTTATTCCAATCAAACATAATCTAGGGAGCAAGACCCACCTGGGTGTCCCAGATTCCACGCAACTCCTGTGGGGTTTTTAAACAGTCTCCAAAATAGATTTGGGAGAATCCAAGTTCACAATATAACAAGAGTTAAACAGGAGTGACAAGGAATTTTCTGATTTTGAGTCAGATAGTTGCGTGGAAATCACCAGCAGACAGAGGCTGTTGAAAGAATACACCTGGTCCAGAATATCAAGGGAATTAATGAAAAGAAATGCTAGGGAAGGTGGCTTAGCCCTACCAGATCTCAAATTGTATTATGAAGCAGCAATCATCAAAACCACTTGGTACTAGCTAAGAACCAGAGGGGTACATCAGAGGAATAGGTTAGGTACTCAAGACACAGTAGTCAATGAATATAGCAGTCTACTATTTGATAAACCCAAGGACCCCAGCTTCTGGGATAACAACTCACTGTTTGACAAAAACTGCTGGGAAAACTCGATAACAATATGGCAGATACTGAGCATAGACCAATGCCTGATGCCATACACAAGAATAAAGTCCAAATGGATACATGATCTAGGGATAAAGGTTGATGCAATAAACAAATTAGGGGAGCAAAGAATAGTATATTTTTTAGATTTATGGAGAATGGAGAAATTTATGACCAAACAAGAGATAGAGAATATTATGAAGTACAAAATGGATAATTTTGATTATATTAAATTGAAAAGTTTTTGCACAAGCTCACTGCAACCAAGATTAGGAGGAAAGCAGACAACTGGGAAAGAATTTTTGCAACTAGTGTCTGTGATAAAGGCCTCATTTCTAAAGTATATAGAGAACTGAGTCAAATTTATAAGAATACAAGTTATTCCCCAATTGATAAATGGTCAAAATGAGTCTATCAACCAGGCTTCTAGGAATTTGTCAAAACCTTTCTTCCACTCATCCCTGAATCACCAAATTATAGGATGCCAGAATGAGATGGGAATACAGAGCACAGAATGCTTCTTATACCTTAAACCCCATCCTACCAATACTCTGAAATATAGCGACACTGGCCTCTTGTTCAAATGTTTTCTACTCATGTCTGATTCTTCATGACCTCATTCATTTCAGGTTTCCTGGGCAAAGACACTGGAGTGATTTGCTTTTTTCTTCTCCAGCTCATTTTGTGGATGAGGAAACTGAAGCAAGCAGAGTTAAATGACTTGTCCAGAGTCACACAGCTAATAATGGTCAATGGTTGTGAATAGGCAGTTTTCAGAGGAAGAAATTAAAGCTATCTATAGTCATATGAAAAATGCTCTAAATCACTATTGATTAGAGAGACGCAAATCAAAACAACTATGAGGTACCCCATCACAACTATCAGATTGGCTAACATGACAAATGTTAGATGATAAATGTTGGAGAAGATGTGGGAGAGTTGGAACACTAATTCATTGTTGGTGGAGTTTTGAGCTGATCCAACTATTCTGGAGATCAATTTCAAACTATACCCAAAGGGCTACAAAAATCTGCATACCCTTTGACCCAGCAATATCGCTTCTGGAACTATATCCCAAAGAGTTAATAAAAATGGGAAAAGGTCCTACATGCACAAAAATATTTATAGCAATTCTCTTTGTGGTGGCCAAGAACTGGAAATTGAGAGGATGCCCATCAATTGAAGAATGACTGAGCAAGTTGTGGTATATGAATGTAGTGGAATACTATTGCTATGAGAAATGATGAACAGGAAGACTTCAGAGAGGCCTGGAAGGACTTATATGAACTGATGCTGAGTGAAAGGAGCAGAACCAGGAGAACTTCTTACACAGCAACAATCACAGTGTGTGAGGAATTTTTCTGGTAGAAAAATTTCCATTACATTACCTTGCATTAGAGCAATGCAAGGACCTAAAAAATTCCCAATGGACTCTTAAGGCAAAATGCCTTCCACATCCAGAGAAAGAACTATGAAACTGGATCTCAGAATGAAGCAGACCATTTTCTCTTGTATTATGTTTTGTTTTGCTTTATGGTTTCTCCCATTTATTTTACTTCTTCCATGCAACATGACTAAGGTGTAAATGTATTTAATAGGAATGCATGTGTAGAGTCTATTTAAGATTGCATGCTGTCTAGGGGAGGCAGTGGGAAGGGAGGGGGAAAAAAGGGGGAGGGAGGGGAAAAATCTAAGGTATATGGAAGTGATTGTAGAAAACTGAAAACAAATAAAATAATTTAAAAAAAGAAATGATGAATAGGAGAACTTCCGAGAGGCCTGGAAGGACTTATATGAACTGATGCTGAATGAAATGAGCAGAACCAGGAGAACATTGTACACAGTAATAGCCATAGTGTGTGAGGACTGTTTCTAATAGACTTAGCCCTTCACAGCAATGCAAGGACCTGAAACATTCCCAAAGGACTCTTGAGGCAAAAGGTCATGCACATCCAGAGGAACAACTATGGAATCAGAATGCAGGATGAAGCAGACCATTTTCTCTTGTGTTATGTTTTGGTTTTGGTTTGGTTTATTTTTTTCTCATGGTTTCTCCCATTCATTTCAATTCTTCTATGCAACATGACTAATGTGAAAATGTGTTTAATAAGAATGTATGGGTAGAACCCATATAAGATTGCATAGCATCTTGGGGAGGGAGGGGGAGAAAATTTAAAACTTATGGAAATGATTGTTAAAAACTGAAAACAAATAAATTAATTTTAGAAAAAAGAAAAAAGGAGAAAAAAAATGAGCAAAAAAAATTACACCTGATCTTAGCCTGCCTGGGACATCCTACTACCTTCCATTGACTGCTTGGTTGGGCGTGATGACATAGCCCTCAGCTATGTAATCAAAGAATTGTAGTTTTGCCTGTCATTAAGATCTGGGCTGAGATTTGCTTACTATGTTTTGTTTTGTGATACTTACTTTCCAGTCTTTGGACTTCCATAAGTAATCGTAATAATATTTGAAATTGTTATTGTCCAGTCATAGCTGACTCTTTGTGACCTATCTGGAGTTTTCTTGGCAAAGATACTGGAGGTAGTTTGCCATTTCCTTCTCCAGATAACTTTTACAGATGAGGAAACTGAGGGAAATAGGGTTAAGTGACTTTTTCAGGATCACACAGCTGGTAAGTTGTCAGATTTGAACTCAGAAGATGAGTCCTTTTTGCTTCAGACCCAGTGAAACCATCTAGCCCAATCCTTCATTTTTATGGAAGAGGAAACTGAGATTTGAACTCAGTCTTCTTAATTCCAGGCCCAGGATTCTATCTATTGAGCAGCATTTTTACAGTACTTTAAGGTTTGCAAATCACTTTATAAGTATGCTCTCATTTGATCCTTATGGCAATCCTCAGAGGTACGTACTATTATCATCCTCTTATTTCAGATAAGCAAACTGAGTCTGAGAGGGGTTAAGTGACTTATCCAAGATCATACAACTAGTAAGATATGAATTCAGATCCCAGGGCCACTAGGTGCTGAAGTAGACAGAATGCCAGACCTACAGCCAGGAAAGACTTGTCTTCCTGAGTTTGAATCTGACTTCAGATACTTCTTGCTGTGCGATCCTGGGCAAGTCATTTAACCCTTATTTGACTTAAATTCTTTACCTCTAAAATGAACTGGAGAAGGAAATGACAAACTACTTCAGTGTCTTTGCCAAGAAAACCCTAAATGGAGCCCAGAAGAGTCAGGCACACCAGAAATGATTGAATAGCAGCAAATACATTGGTGGAGTCTCATAAGCTGTATAGTTTTGGGTGACTGCTGACTCAGTAAGCTCCTCAAATATGGGGATAGGGTGAGGGTCATAGGATAGGGATGGGAGAATGGAGATTTCAGGGCTTACATCTATCTCTTACCTTTGTACAGTAATTTCTATGTGGCTCTGTGTTCTCTTTATAGGCTGATCATAATCTATAGGAGTACAGGAACTCCATAAGTATAAGTCTCCATGTAGCCAGAGAGGGAGAGACTTGTCCAAAGGTCAAAGAGTAAGTTAATCTGGACAAGAACTCAAGATTCCTAACAACCTGGTACCATGGCCAGAAATCCTGAATCTCAAAGCTATGAACACGGATATACTGGTAAACGTTTAAAAACTGGCTTATACCACCACCACCATCACCACTGCTGCTGCTCCCCACCCTCCGAAAAAAACCCAACATACTTTTGAGTTTTATCTACATTGGTTACATTTCCTCCATTATTTTCTTATGTCTAGGCAATCAGAACAATAAAACAAATCCTAATGTGTAGGGTTTGCTGATTTCCAAGGTGTAAAAGCTCACACTGAAAATCTAGCAATCAATTCTTGTGAGATGGTTGGAGCTGGCTCCAGCACATTCTTCCCTGCCTCTCACTAACTAGTTGCAGAATCTCATCAGTCGGCTTTTACAATCCACAGCACTGGGTAGATTTCTGCTGAGTGCCTTCTGATCATCCTGCCAGGTTTCTGGGTGAACCCTGAATTTCCCCCAAGCCACACTATTCCAGAAAGCCCTGGGGGGAGTCCCTTTCTGCCCCATCAGCCAGACTCTCATGTAGGTCAAAGCAAACAGCTCAGAAAAATCCCTCAAGTTCTCCAGAGTTGGAGTCAGAGTTGGAACCTCTGTGGAGCAAAGCAGACAACCAGGGCGTCTTGCTCCCAACCTTGCCATTCTGCTTACTTTCTGAATGCACTCTCCTTTTCTCTTAGGAGCTGACTGCTGCTGCATCCTACGTGCCCTTTTGCAACTGGTGATATACCCCCTTCCCCCTCCATAGGTGTCACGAATAGGACAGAAGCATATCTTTACTAAGTGCCTATGATGACCATTGACAGTTAAGGAAACTGAGGCAGGTAGTGTTTAAGTGAGGGTCCAGAGCTGTTAAGTGTCTGAGGCCAAATTTGAACTTAGATCTTCCTGCCTCCAGGCCCAGCACTCTATCCACTGAGCAACTGGCAATCTTTAAGACAAAGTAGAAAGGTTGTAGGAGGAAGCACAGGATCTTAGAGGCTGCTTAATTCAATCTTCATCTCTACAATATTGTTGTTCCAGTTGTTTGCAGTCGTGTCCAACTCTTCACGACCCTATTTGGGGTTTTCTTGGCAAAGATATTGGAGCGGTTTGACATTTCCTTCTCCAGCCCATTTTACAGGTGAGGAAACTGAGGCAAACAGTTAAGCGGCTTGCCCAGGGTCACACAACTACTAAGTGACTGAGGCCAGATTTGAACTCATGAAGAAGAGTCTTCCTGATTCCAGGGCCAGCACTCTACCCACTGCGCCACCTCGTTGTACACACTCTAATAATATACCTGGTACTATATTGCTTGAACATCCTCCAGCATTCTCTTCTCTAGGCTAAATGTCCCCAGTTCCTTTAGCTGGTTATCATTAGGACGGGATCCCAAAGTCCTTCATCTCCCTGGCTGCTTTTCTTTGAAAAAGAGAGAGGGAACCAGCCAACAATGCTGAGCCCCACTTTAGCAGGGCTGTCCAATGTTCCTTTGCAAAACCCCAGAAAGCCTCAGACAGTGAGAACAACAACTCTGTAAGATCACAGATCTCAGAATTGGAATACTTCTTAAGGGATCATCTGGTCTAGGCTTCAATCAAATATCAATATAACTTTTTAACAGTGAGAAAACATAATGAACAGTTGAGTTTGCATAGAACCTTGTGGTTATAGGGAGCATTGAATTCATTATCTCATCTTATCATCACCATGGTCCTGTGGGGCAGGAAGTGTCCTCATTTTACAGATGTAGAAACTGAGACCCAAAGTAGCTTACTCAAGGTCTCACTACTTGCCCTTGCCAGAGATGAGACTAGAACCCTGGTCCTGAAAGTGCCAGTTCACCATCTTTATCACGTACCCCAGGCTGACATTCTGGGTATCTCTCTGCCTCCTTCCAAAGGCCCAAACAGATCTCCCTTCTTGCTTTCAGTCAGCATTAGTGGAGGAAGGAGAAAGGCCAGAGGGCCTGTGGGGATGTGGGAATGGTGAGGATGATTTTCTGCTCCTGCACCCCTGCTTGGCACTGATGCCTATATTGTCAAGTTTGATCAACTGGAGTATCAGTGGACCCTGCCCCTTCCCTCTCTCCAGATTTAATTAAAGGGCCTTTCATCTCTGCCCTGAAGCAATCGGCTATCTTCTGTCTTCTTAATTAACGTTCATTAAGCAAATCAGAACAAGGGTTGGTTTTCTCCCCCTTCCTCTTCTGTAGAAGGTTTTAACCCTTGGTGGGTGAGTGGAAGCATTTGGCCTGGCTTTGGGGATGGGCACAGGGGTGAGCCCCTGTTGTTTTGGCTAAACACAGATGATGTGTGGAGAAAATAAAGTCATGGTTATGGAAAACTGCTTGAACCTCCTGCCATGCTCAAGCCCTGACCAAGTGGGCAAGAGCAAGGGTAAGGAGGATGTCTGAGGGGCAGATGCCCTGCTCTGAGCTAGGTCCTGCATCCCAGTGGGGAGGCTTCCTAAATAACAAAGATAAGAGCAGAGATTCAAAAGACACATGTTGCCTGGGATTGTTAATTATTTTTTCAACTGCTTGTAGGAACTAGCAAGGAATATTGAGGAAACTAATCCAACACCTTCACTGTACAGGGAAGGAAGCTAAGGTCCAGAAAGATGAGTGACTTACCCAAGATCCCACAAGTAGCAAAGAGCAGGACTGAGATCTGAACCCATGTCCCTCTGAACCCATGTCCCTCTGACTCCACATCCAACTCAGTACCCATCATAGAAGCACACTGCCTCTAACAGAGACAGATCCAGGATTCAACCCCAAGTGTTTGCATCAGTTGGTTTTCCCATTATGACATTTGTCTCACGGATTCATAGAATGACAGAATTTCAAAGCTGAAAGGCTCAGAGGTCACCTGTTCCAATGTGTACCCAAATAGGAGCTCTCTCTATGATGTCTCTAGGAAGTGATCTTCCCACCTCTACCTGAAGAACCCCAGGGATGGGGAACTCACTGCTTCCTTTTCTAATTCTTCCTTCTGGCCAACTTTAATTGTTAGATCCTCTCTGAAGCTTCTGCTCATTGCCCCGTTCCTTCTCTTTGGGGCTAAGCAGAACAAGTTGAGTCCTTCTTCCATGTGGCGGCCCTTCAAATACTTGAAGATGCACATCATGGTTTCCCTTTTCCAGGCTAAATAGCTCTACTTTCCTGTTTAAAAAATCCTTGTATGATATGGTCTCCAATACTGTCACCACTCAGGTCACTCTTCTCAGGATATATTCTAATTTATTAGCCTCATCATTTGATAGATAAGGAAATGGCCCAATAAACAGCAACCTACCCATGGTCTCCTTAATAAATGAATTAGCTATGATGCGAAGCTAGATCACTTCCATTACCCATGAGTTCCTTTAGGGCAAGGACCATGTGTTCTAATCCTCTATATGTCCCTTAGATAGACTTGGACTAGGCACTCAATATATGTTGGATGGATTGGCTGCCAAACCAGTCAATAAACACTAACCTCCGAGGAAGGGAAGGATCATCGTGGGTGATTTTATGGAGAACATGAGTTTGAACCAGGTCCTGAAAGACAGTGAAAGATCAAGATAAACAGAGAGAAGGTGGGTGGTCTGGGGGCTGAGGGGATAGGAACTACAATGTGAGCAATGAAATGGAAATAGAAAAAAACATGGCACCAAGGAAGAAATGGACAACAAAGAGGTGCCGAGTTTGGTTGAAATAGAGGCTAATGTAGGGAGAGATGAGATCAGAGAAGAAAGTGATTGTGGAAGGCCTTAAATGTCAGACCAATGGTTTTAGTCAGTAAGCAAGAGACTGAGGGACCTGAGCAGGAAACATAATCTGGGGTGGGCTTTAAGAAGGCTAATCTGGCAGTTTATGTCAGAGGAATTGGAGAGAGGAAGCAGAGGAAACAGGAAGACTGGTTGGGACACTGTGGCCATAGTCCAAGGGCACTATGATGGGGGCCTAGACTACAGCAGGGGCCATGGAAGTAAAGAGGAAGGAGTAGGAAATTAACAGCTCACATTTATAAAAGACCTTAAGGCTGGAGAGCACATTCCTCCTATCAGTCCTGTGAAGTAGGTCATACAAGTTTGATCTCTGTTTTACAAATGAGGAAACCAAGGTTAATAGAGGTCAGGTGATCTCCAGGGTTACACAGCCAGAAAGGGCCATTGACAGATGCAAGAGACATTGCAGAGAACAACAGCCCTGGGGAAACTACTACCAAAGAGACGTAGGCATGGAGCATCCGGCTGCCTAGCCCACACTAGACGCTGCTGTTGGCATGTGCCCTCCCAGGCACTGTATGCTCATGTTAGAAGATGCATGGTAAATGTTGTTGGCCTTTTGGGAACCTGAGCGGCACTAAATCCTGTGCCAGGGTGCTCATCAACCAGCCTCTGCCTGACACAGCCCATTCTAGGGACATGTCCTGTACACAGTGCCAATGTGCCAGCCTCAGGGTGACTGACAAACCGTGAAACCATTTCCAGGACACATCTAGGGCCCCTTGCCAAAGTGCCAGTCACATTGAACAAGTGGAGAAAGGACTCAGAGTCTAAAGAGGTAGCCACCATGCCCTCCCAGGCTAAGCAAGGCTAACATGATATTGAACTGGGTCTGATACTGGGACAGCTTTATGACATCTATGAAATATGTTAGAACCAGGCAATCCTAAGGTCTCTTCCAGTTCTAACATTCTATGTTCCACATCACACATTGAAAATTCTTCTTTAATAATCAACTTCAAAGTTTCTTTCTGGCACTAACATTCTGTTATTATTATTATTTTATTAACTTATTATATATATGTATTATATATATGTATTATTATATGTATTATATATATATGTATACACACACACACATGCATGCATACCTATTCCCATCGTTGGAACTTTTAGTCAATAATGTTCCTTGGAAAAAGGAACTGGTCCCACTGAGCCTATCAGCTTACCCCTGGGGTTGCTGTCTACTACCCTCAGATGAAGGATTCTCCAATTATAAATCGGGGCAAACTCAGGGGCACCCTTCTAAAGCAGTTAGGCGTCCAAGGAGGGGTGGGGAGGAGGAGGGAGAGGAGACAGGAATGATCTCATTTCTTTCCTCCCCTCTAACTCAGCCTGAAATGGCCCTAGCAAAGTGAGGGAAGGGGCACCTAGATTATTAGTTCTCTATCACCATGGCATTGCAGCCAAAAAAAATTGAAGGAGTTCAAAGGGCAGCCTTTCCTTGAAAGGAAAGATATGGCCAATCTGGACAGCATCCTAAAAAGAAGAGCATCAGTATGCCAATAAAGGTCCACCTAGTTAAAGCTATAGTTTTTTTAGCAACGTATGGCTATGAGAGTTGGATTGTAAGGAAAGCTGAGCACCACAGAATCGATGCTTTCAAGTTGTGGTGATGGAGAAGACTTTTTGAGAGTCCCTGGGACAACAAAGAGATCAAATCAGGCAATACTCAAAGAAATTAATTCAGGCTATTCACTGAAAGGTCAAATAGTAAAGCTGAAGCTTAAATACTTTGGCCACATAATGGGAAGACAAGATTCATTGGAAAAGACCCTGATGTTGGGAAAGATCGAAAGCAAAGAGACAAGAGGATGACAGAGGAAGAGATGGATAGATAGTGTCATGGAAACAATGAAAGTGAACTTGGACAGACTTCAAGAAATAGTGGAGGTAGAAGGGCCTGTCTTTGGTCCATGGGGTCACAAAAGAGTTGGACATGTTGAACAACAGTAAAGGGCAGTCAAGGGCCTTTCTCAGTTCTTTCAAAGTGGCTCATCATTGAGAGATAGTAGGAAGAGAATGGGGACTGGGAATTTGAGAATGTCAAATCTAGAAGAGTTCTTAGATATTAGATAATCTGAACCCCTCATTTTACAAAGAGGGAAACTGAGACCCAAAGAGGAGAAGGGACTTGTGCAAGATCACATAGTGAGTTAGTGGAGGGAGCCAGGTCAACAAGGCAGGACTCCTGATTTCTCCTTCAGTGCTATTATAGCCCCTGAATCTACAACAGTTGATTATGGGATCCAGAAAAAGTCACTTGATCTATCTCCCCATTGGTAAAATGAGGGTGATAAGCCCTGCCCTTTCTCCTTCACTAGGATGTTGAATATCAAATGAGGTTATAGATGTTAAAATCCTACAAAGAGCAGCAAACCACATAGAAATGTGAATATTTTGTTAATGATTAAGAGCTGGGGCACATGTCTCCAAAGTGGCCTCCCCTAGGGGAGTTAGGGGGAAGAGATCTTAAGCAATTGGAGGAGAACATCTCTTTTGGGGTCCTTTTTATATCCCAGGCCATGGCAGAGACTGCAATGATGGAATTTTTTTAAGAGAGAAAGAGAGACACTACCTCTTGAGTAAGCAGAAAAGCTGTCTATATATTCAACCTTCCTTTCCTTCTCAGCATCCTTTCCCCAAATTTCAAGACTGGGGGTCAAAAGAGGAGCCAAGATCTAACCATTCTGGACAGCAGTTTGGAACTATACCCAAAGGGCTAAAAAAATCTGCATACCCTTTGACCCAGCAATATCACTTCTGGGGCTGTATCCCAAAGAGATCATGGAAATGGAAAAGGGTCCCACATGTACAAAAATATTTATAGCAGCTCTCTTTGTAGTAGCCCAAAACTGGAAATCAAGGGGGTGCCCATCAATTGGGGAATGACTGAACAAGTTGTGGTATATGAGTGTAATGGAATAGAGAAACAATGAACAGTAAGACTTCAGAGAGGTCTGGGAAGACTTATAAGAACTGATGCTGAGTGAAAGGAGCAGAACCAGGAGAACTTTGTACATAGCAACAACCACAGCATGTGAGGAGTTTTTCTGGTAGGCTTAGTACTTCATTGCAATGCCAGGACTTAAAAATTTTCCAATGGACTCTTGAGGCAAAATGCCTTCACATCCAGAAAAAGAACTATGGAATTGGATAGCAGATGGAAGCAGACCATTTTCTCTTGTGTTATGTTTTGTTTTGTTTCATGGTTTCTCCCATTCATTTTAATTCTTCTATGCAACACGTATTTAATAGGAATGAACATGTAGAACCTATATAAGGTTGTACACCAACTCAGGGAGGGAGCAGGGAATGAGGGAGAGAGGGGAAAAAAATCTAAGATATATGAAAGTGATTGTCAAACACTGAAAACAAATGAAATCATTTAATTTAAATAAATAAATAAATGAAAAAGAGGAGCCAAGCCCTTGACAGACAGCCCTTTAGCAGGACCTGAAGCTGGCTGCTACCATCTCTTCAACCATCCAGGTGTCAGGGGATGGAGATTTCATTTCGTGGAAGATGGCTTTTGAGATGGACTGGTCCCACTATATTTAAGATAGCTGGCTTCCTTCCGTAATCTCTTACCTACCCAGAGCAGCTAGACATTCTTCTTGAGATGTTCAAAGCCCAAGGACAGCCTGGGTCTCACTCTTTAGTGCTGCGTCAAAAATGTAATTGTTTTTCAGCATTTTTTTCCTCCTCTCGCAGAACCACTTCAGACTAGGTCTCATGTGCTCAAATTCCAAGCTATGGCTGATGACTTGGGTCACCTGATAGTAGGGCAGCCTGGCAAGTAACTCCTGACAGACTCTTCATCTCCCTGAATTCCTAGAGGGGTCGTTGACTTTGGGGCTTTGGTGCTGGAAGGACTAGTCTTTCCTATAGCAGGGTCCATGAGGAACAGAGTGAGATAGGAAAACCTGTTTCCTGGACAAATGCTACAGATATTGATCTTCCCCACCCTCATTCCCAGACCCTGCCCCATTCTGCATTTAACTGAGATTTTCTAGGACACAACACCTGACAGGGGGAGCTCAGGAGAAGGGCCAGTCAGGTCAGGGTGTCTGGTTCTTCTATTCTTACAACAGGTAGAATCCTCCTTCCTGCATTGTCCATCATGGCTCAATGGTTAGTGTGTGGGAGCTAGGGCCAGAAAGACCTAAATTTGAATGCAGATACTTCTTAGCTATGTGACCCTAAGCAAGTCCTTTAATCTCTCTCATTCTCAGTTTACTCATATTTGAAATGGGAGTAAATGGGAATACCTGCCTCCTAGGACTGTTGAGAGAATCAAATGAGATCACATTTGTGAAATACTTTGTAAACCTTAAAGTGCTACAGAAATATCCATTATTATTGCTCTTTTCCTCTGTTACAGGGACACTATTTCTCATGGTTTCCCCTCCCTCTGACATGTTTGGTTTTTTTACTGATGGGTGACAAAGCAGTGCCCCGGATTTGGTGGGGTCAGAGGACTTAAGACTCAAGCTCTGCTGTCCTTGAAAACAGCTTCCTGGTGACCTCTGGCCATGCTAATATGGCCCCCTGGTTAGCTTAGGGAGTAAAAAAGTCTATCCATTTGGAGTCTTGCCCCTTAAGACTGAATATCCCAATACCACAGGAGCCACCAATACCATGCCCAATACCATACTAACAGGTATAGTACAAGGAGTACTTTCATGTCAACCTAAGCTAAGTGCTTTAGTATACTTATTGAATATCTTTTCTATGCTATGGCTAAATTAACCTCCTCTTGTTAACTGTTGAATGGCCTACCTGTGTCTCGTTGGGTTCTAACACTAAATCTAAACTAACAAAGACTGACTCAGGCCCAACCATCGCACCCACCCTTATTCCCAGGCTATCCAGAGCAGAATTTTTCATAGAATGTCAGAGCTGGCAAGGATCTTAGCAACTACATTTTATAGATAGAGAAACTGAGGCCCAGAGAGGGGAAATAAACTGCTCAAGGTCCCCTAGGGAGTTAGTAGTAGAGCTGAGGCTCGAATCCTAAAGTCTGGCTCTCCTGACTCCCAGGCCAGGTTTCTTTCCATGACACCCTATAGTAACTACTACCAAAACTGAAGGAGATCCAAGATTCCAACCAGGAAGCCATGCTATAAGGGGCTCCTGCTGCTATCGGTCCAGCAGAGGATAGTGATCTCAGAGGCCTCCAGTGCTCCACCCAACATGTCCCAATGATCTATGAACCATTGCATCACCTAAAGACTCTAACCTCAGAGAGGTGCCCACTTGCAGAGCATGGATCTTGTGTCCGATCCTCCATAAAATAAAACTTCCCTTAATCTCCATTCCCTGACATCTAAATGAGGGGAGAAATTGTGGTAGCAGTTTTCTGGAGATTAAAAGGAAAAACTGGGCAGTGTCTTCTAGGTCTAAGGAGCAGTTTCTAGGCAGCACCTCCTGGAGAAAAGAGGAACAGCTAACTATGTGGTCACAGAACTGGAGAAATGGCAACTAAAAAAAGTCATTATATGGAAGAGAAAATCTGCACCTTGGCAAAAAGGGTCACCTCTCTGCCAGTCCCAAGTACCTGCCTCTTTCTGGACACTCTCTAATGCAAGGTGACTCTATGGCCCCTGAGGGAAGGAGGGATGCCTTGCATACTCATGGGCTCTTCTGAGATGTCCTTTTTAATGTGTTCTTCATTCTTTCTATTAACTGAAAAAAAAGGCTGTCCCATCTCCAAAATGCAGACTTAGTTTAGTCGCTTGCTTGGAAGACTGCAGCCCTTTTGCTTTCATCTAGACCTAGAGCTCAGCTTTATGCGGAAATGGAGGATGGACGCCAAACAGTCAAGTCCTGAGGTTCCCAGGGGGAAACCTTCCTGAGTGTGTGTTGGGGGTGGGGTGGGGTGGTTTCCACAGGTATGTACAGGGTCTGAGGTCCTGGCACACTTTACTCACACTCTGGGCATGCCTATGCTAGGTACACCAGAAAAGAAAAGTTTAAGAAGCAGGCCTGGGATGCAAGAAATAAGTTACAGGTACTAATGTTCTCCTCATTTGCCCATCTTCCACCCCAGCTGGACTTCACACAGCACTAAGGGTAAGGAAGCCTCTTCTGAGGGCTTTGGAATTGAAACTTGGGGCCTGGCAGATGATGAAGGAACAGGCCTGGCTGAGACCCACAGTGCCCCTCCCCCATCACAGCTCTAGGCCAAGCTGCCTCCCCACTAGGAAGGTCTAGGGCTGGCTAAGGGCCAGAAATATGCTCCTGTGTGCACTCAGCTGTGAACTGGGGGAAGACAAGCAAAGCAAGGGCATCCTGTGCAAAGCCTCCATCTGGGGTCTTGGACTGCCCTTGCCCAGTTATTGGGAGGAAGGGTGGAGGAGGGAACTGCCAGCTTGGTCAAGCTTGAGGGCTGTGCCAACTGCAGGCTCAAGAAGACTCAGGTCTTTTTCCTGCAGGCATGGAGACCTTTGGGGGCTACGACGAGAAGAAGGCCACGCCTGCAGCCAGCTTGCCTCCCTGTGGCTCGTTGGAGCAGCTTCTAGGCTGGAAGAAACCTGCACAGTGCTCTGCTTTTAGAAGATCAGACCCTCTTTGTTCTTAGTGCCCTCCAAGGTTTCAGCCAGCCCACTGCACGGACCTCTGGTCCTGACATCAATTGCACTCTCCCCTGACTGCAAACTTGTGGCTTGTTAAGGTTCAAATGACTCTTGGGGATTAAATCTGTTCTAAGAAAGGACAAAGTACCTTGAGGAGCAAGTGAGGACACAGCCTTTGGCAGCTTTCTCTCCCTCCAAGCTTTCAAAGCACTTTGCATCTCTCTCTCTCTCTCTCTCTCTCTCTCTCTCTCTCTCTCTCTCTCTCTCTCTCTCGCTCCTTCTCTCTCTTTCTCTCTCTCTCTCCGTCACTTTTTCTGTTTCTCTCTGTCACTCTTCCCTCCCCTCCTCTCTCTTTTTCCCTATCTCTTTCCCCTTTCTTCTCCCCTTCTCCCTCCTTCTCTCCTTGCCTTTCTCTCTGTCTCTCTGTCATTCTGTTTCTCTCTCTCCTCCTGCCTCCCCTTCCTCTTATTTTCACTATAGTTTGAAATATTTTTCTTTTCACCTCTCACTTTAGTTCCATTTTCTTGCAAGTTTACTGATGTCCTTTGTTTTCCCATCTCACTCATTTCCGGATACACCCACCTAGAGAACTTTTCCTCAAAACAAAGTAAGACAGTTAAGAAAAATCAACTTACACAGAGACTACATCGAACATTCTGCCACCATTGTCTCCCCACCTTTCTACAGAAGGGAGGGAACTTGCATTCCCTAGTCTCCTCTCAGTACCAAGATCATACTATTACAAATTACAAATACTGTTACAATTGCCTTCTTTTCAGTTGCTTTTCACATTCATTAGGGTAGCTGGTGTGCATATTATTTTCCTGATTTCTTCTTAGCACTCTGGATCAGTTCATCAGCTCATAGTTTAAGACTTCTGGTGGTCTAAGTTTTCCATATTTGTCACTTCTGTTGGTGCAATACTACTCCATTGCATTCGTATGTCAGAGTTTGTCAACCACTCCCTAATTAATGGGTATCAGCTTTGTTTCCAGTTTTTCTTCTAGCACAGAAAAGTGCTGCTATGAAGAATTTTGTGTATATGATGAACTCTTTCTGTCTTTGACTTCCTTGGGGTATATGTAAGGTGAATGGGTATGACCAGTTTAGTGCCTTTTCTTTCCAAGTTCCAAATTATTGTCAAGAAAAGTTGGACTCATTCTCAGCTTCACTAACTATGTATTAGTGTGCCTGTCTTTCCATAACCCTCCAGACCTGAACTACTCCTTTCTTTGCCAATTTTAGGGGTGCCAGGAGAAACTTGAGTTGTTTCTATTTGTGTTTCTCTTGTTAAAGATTCAAAACAATCATGTGTATGGTTGGTGATCATTTGTAATTTTTCTTTTAAGAACTATTTGCTTTTATCTTTTGACTACTTAGCTATAGGAAATGACTTTTGCTCTTTTACAAGATGTCTCCAAAATCTTAATGCGGTTTTAAGCTCTAATAATTTCAGAAGTATAAATGCTACAAAACTAATAGAAAATCATTTAAAGTTTATTTTTTAAATTTCTCTTATATTTATTTAGTTTTCTGAATTTTGAATAATTTGTTATTGTTCAATCATGTCCGACTCTTTGTGACCCTGTAACGCATTTTTAATTTTAATACAACTGGGCACCCTGTCATTATGCATCGCGTATTCGACAATTTCTGGATGACACTTCCCCAGACTGGTGGATTAGTTGCTTGGCTACCTTATTCACCTGATCCATTTCCATGAGACTTTTTCTTTTGGGGTCACATCAGAATTGTCACAAATGCATTAAAACCTTGTTCTTTGGATAATCTTAATGTTGGGGTTACAAATGCAGTTTTTTCAATTACTGAAACATCAACAGCAGTTGATGAAATTGTTTACCTTGTTTGAAAATTGACTAGGATAATGTGATGTGTGCCATAAGTCTGCGGTTATGTTGAATTTTTAGTAAGGAACAAATTAATAGTTTTAAATGTTTAAATAATTAACCTTTTATTTTTTTGTAAATTTGTAGCATTTATATTTCAGAAGCTATCAAAGGTTAAACTGAGACTTTTGGGACATCCCATACATCCTTCTTCTTTTATTACATATTCGCTGTTCTGGTTAGAAATTCTAGAAATTCTTTGCGTCCCTGTTTTTTTGTTTGTTTGTTTGTTTTGGTTTTGTGAAGGCAAAGTAGGGTATCTTTTACCTCGATTTTTGCCAAGCTTTTAACTATTAGAAGGTTGTTGCCTCAGACAAACTGAGACCTGAGGAAAAACTTGGCTTAAAAAGACCAAGGTCTCTCACTGCCTCCTGGGTCAACACCAGTTATCCTAACCTATTCTTACCCCTGGAAGAGAGTAGTGAGGCAGATGACTTTGCACAGTTCTGCCTCACTTAGATCCAATTCATTCGCAACTCAAGGCATTACCTTCCAAAGTCATTGGTCTTCTTCCAAGAACAAAGAACAAAAACCAAAAATTACACGTTCACCTTGCAAGACTCATGTGTCTTTTAGCTTTCCTCTGTGAATCAATAAGTTACTTGAAAGTAGAACATTCATAACTCTAAGAACAGCTGATCTGGAGTTGTGGGATCTGAGTTTGAATTCTCACTATAAGTGGCAGGTCTAACACCTAAGCACACTCTTAGTTCAAG
This sequence comes from Bettongia penicillata ogilbyi, assembly GCA_023548195.1. Classification (NCBI taxonomy): domain Eukaryota; kingdom Metazoa; phylum Chordata; class Mammalia; order Diprotodontia; family Potoroidae; genus Bettongia; species Bettongia penicillata. The sequence continues at coordinate 362,428 of JAJHZJ010000380.1, read as the reverse complement.
TTCAATTTGAGGATGAAATGAGGCACTTGAAAGACATTAAACAAGTAGTAAAAGGTAGTTTACTCTAACACAGCAAGGATTAGGTAACAAGGATACAGGGGCACTTAGCTTTAGCTTTGGTAGATATGACCTCCCTCTCATCCTTAGGGACTTTGATCTGGTCAACAGGACAGGGTTTATGGTCAGCAAGGTCAGGGGTAACAACTTTCCAAGTCTGAGGGGTCTGGACTGTAGGTGGGACTTTTTCATAGGTGTGAAGTGACCAGGAAGTTCTGACAAAGGAAGAAAGGGAGCAATGCCCAAAAGCAAGAGATAGAAAGAGAAATTCCATTTAAAGTTGCTGTAGACATTATACAATATTTGAGAGCCTACTTGCCAAAACAAACTCGGGATCTATATGAACACAATTACAAAATAATTTTCACATAAATAAAGCCAGTTTTAAATAATTGGAAAAATATCAGTTGCTCATGGATAGTTGAACTAATATAATAAAAATGACAATTCTACTTAAAATAATTTACTTCAGTGCCATACAAATCAAACTACCAAAAAATTATTTTATAGCGCAACAAAAATAATAACAAAATTCATCTGAAAGAACAAAAGGACTACCAAGGGAATATCAAGGGAATTAATGAAAAGAAATGCAAAGGAAGGTAGTCTAGTTGTATCACATCTTAAATTGTATTATAAAGCAGCAATCATCAAAACTACTTGGTACTAGCCAAGAAACAGAGTGGCAGATCAGTGGAACATGTTAGGTACACAAGACACAATAGTCAATGAGAATAGCAATCTACTATTTGATAAATCCAAAGACTCAAGCTTCTGGCATAAGAACTTATTATTTAACAAAAATTTCTGGGAAAACTGGAAAAATAGTATGATAGAAACTAGGCATAAAACAGCCTATACCAAAATAAAGTCAAAATGGGTACATGATTTGGATATAAAGACTGATACCATAAGCAAACTAGGAGAGTAAGGAATAGTTACCTGTCAGATCTGAAACAAGAGATAGAGAACCAGCATGAAAGGCAAAAAGGATGATTTTGATTACCTCAAATTGAAAAGGTTTTACACAAACCAAGCCAGTATATGCAACCAAGATTAGAAGGGAAGCAGAAAACTGGGAGGAAAAACTTTTGCATCCAGTATATCTGATAAAGGTCTCATTTTAAAAATATGTAGAGAACTGTGTCAAATTTAAAAAAATATAAGTCATTCCCCCATTGGTAAACGGTCAAAGACTATAAATAGTCAGTTTTCAGAGGAAGAAATTAAAGCTATCTATAGTTATATGAAAAAATGCTCTGTTGCTATTGATTAGAGAAATGCAGATCAAAATAACTCTGAGATATCACATCACACCTATCAGATGGGACATGACAAAGCAGGAAAATGATAAATATTGGAGAAGATGTGGGAGAATTGGAACACTAATAGCTTGTTGGTGGAGTTGTGAACTGATCCAACCATTCTGGAGAGCAATTTGGAAGTATGCCCAAAGCGCTATGAAATTGTGCACACCCTTTGACCCAGCAATATCACTTTAGGTCTGTATCCAAAAGAGATCATGAAAACAGGAAAAGGCCCCACATGTACAAAAACATTTATAGCAGCTCTTTGTGTGGTGGAAATTGAGGGTATGTCCATCAATTGGGGAATGACTGAACAAGTTGTGTTATATGAATGTAATGGAATACTATTGTGCTGTAAGAAATGATGAGTAGGCAGACCTCAGAAAAACCTGGGAAAATGTATATGAGCTGATGTTGAGTACACAGTTACAACCACATTGTAGGATGACTGACTTTGATAGACTTAGCTCTTCTCATCAATGCAAAGACCTAAGACAACTCCAAAAGACATGTGATGGAAAATTCTATCCAAGTCCAGAGAAAGAACTTTGTTGTCTGAATGCAGATGGAAGCATGCTATCTGTTCTCCTTTTCTTTCGTTGTTTTGTTTCTTCTTTCTCATGGTTCCTCCCATTAGTTCTAATTCTTTGCATCATGACGAATATGAAAATATGTTTAATACGAGTGTGTAAGTAGAGCCTATATCAGATTGCATGCTGTCTTGGGGAGGGGGGAGCAGAGAGAAAGAAAGAAAATTTAAAACTTATGGAAGTGAATGTTGAAAACTCCAAGTAAATAAATTAATTATTTTTGGAAAAGAAAGGAAGAAGGGTCTTTTAGGTAAAACTAATCTGAATTGGGGGGAGGAGGAGTTGGGGGAGATGGGAGGGGAAGCATAGGTCTAATCTATGTTGTGGGAAAACACTGGTTTATGTTAGTACTATCACCCTGGCTTTACTTTCCTTGCTGTGTGACTTTAGGCAGGTTGCTTAAAGTCTCTGGGCCTCAGTCTCCTCATGTATAAAAACAAAGTCATGTTCTCAATGACTTATAAGGTCATAGCCTTAAAGGAAAGGTTTATTCTTATTGGTATTACTCCTAACCCCTATTTCTCCTCCAAGCACTTAGCACATAGAGGGTGGTCAGTAAGCCAGACAATGTGGTGTAGTGGATTGAGGGCCCTCGAAGATCAGGATTTGAAATCTACTTCAGATCCTAGGTAAGTAGGAGATTTACTGGCTGTGTTATTATGGACAGCTCATTTCACTCTCACGGTCTAAATTTCTCTGTCTGTAAAATTAAGGTGAATTGTAATACTGGTACTACCTACCTTACAAGGTTAATAAAGGAGGTATTTTGTAAACCTTAAAACATTATGGAAATGAGAGCTGTTGTTAATATTTATTGTTGAATGAATAAATACATATTCCCTAAGTAGTTCCTGCATTTCGAGGAGCCCAGAAAACTAATGATCTCTGCAACTAAATAGGAAATATAGAGACATCCTGGATTGTTTCCCTTGAATACCCAAATTTAAAGTTTTATACCTTTCTCAGAGGTGGTGAGACTGTGAGAGCTGGGGAAATGTCATGAGCACATGAACCAGGAGGTGGCGAGATGGAGGCCAACCAAGGTATGCTGGCTAAGAGGGCCATCTGGTGGTCTGAGGCCTACATGAAAAGGCCCTGAATTTGGATGAAAGGACCAGTGTTAGAATCCCAGGCTCCCAGATTAGCTGAATGTCTCCCGAGAGGTCATCTGTTCCAACCTCTTATTTTGCAGATGGCCTAGATTAAAATCCAGGATTCAAACCTAGTTCTCTGACTCCAAATCCATCACTATCTCCACTGTCCCATACTGAACCCTAGGTCTACTCCTTACTATCTGTGTGACCTCAACCAAGTCACTCAAATTCTCTTGACCTCAGGTTCCTCATCTGTAAAATGAAGGCCCTTAAATTTCCTAAGTTCTAAATATTCTACTTCCACATCTATAAAGTGAGAGAAGAGTAAATGGAGACCGACAGAGAGAAAGGAAATGGAGGTCACGGGGGAGGACAGGAGGACAAGGACCATGACGATAATCCCATGTGAGCCCACAGAGGTTGGATATGCAAACTGTTGTCAGAGTAACGCAAATTAAATATAAAAAATGAATACCAGGTAATACTAGCAGCTGTGGGCATCAGGAAAGACTTCATGGAGGAGGCAGAGGTGAGGAGGGATTGCATTCTAGCCATGGAGGAAGGCAAAAATGGGTGACTAGCCAGTATGGCTAGATTGCAAAGTACATGTAGGGGTTAAAGTGTAAGAAGTTTGGAAAGAGAAAGAGGCCATAATGGGAGGAACTAGATGCCAACAAAGGAAATTCCATCTGATCCTAGAGATAGTTGTGAGCCACTGGAGTTTACTGAATGAATTCTTAAAACTTGCTCTGTGACAGGCACCAGGTACCCATATACAGTCCCTCCCTCAAGAAGCTTATATTCCAATGGAGAAAACAACACACATAGAAGAACAAAGCAAGGAAGGGAATTTTAATCAGAAAAACTATAGAATAGTAAGGGCAAGGGGGTTCATAGGAGAGCAGACTGACAGAAACAAATGAAGAAGGAGGCTGGAGAAGAGGGAGAGAGGTAAAATAGGGCTGGGACTTGGCTAAAACAGTCTTCCAAGAGAGGCAGTCATGGGTCAGAAGAACAAAGGCTGCAGGGAAGAAGTTCCTCCCTCCAGAGCATGGTCTCAGATAGTCAAATTAGAAGGTGGTGAGGGACAGAGAGTGAAGTGGGATGACAAGATCAGACCTGGGCATTTGGGAAATGGGGAATGGATTGGTACAGGGAGAGAGTTAAGGCCGAGAGACCAACAGGAGGCTCAGGTGAGAGATAATGAGGGCTTGAGCCTGGCTGAGGGCTCTGGGCATGGAGAGAGGGACATTCATGGGAAACATCTTTGTGAGATAGAAATGACAAGATTTGTCAGCTGATTTGGATATATGGAGAGATTAAGAGAGAGGAGCAAAGGAAAAGAAAAGGTTTCTAATTTGAGAGACCTGAAGGATGGTGATGCCTTCAAGAGAAGTATGGAAGAAGAGTAGCTTTAGAGGGAAATGTAACCAGTTTTGTTTTGGATGTGTTGATTTTAGGTTCCTAGGAGGTATCCATATCAAAATATCCAATAGGCCACTGGTGATTCAGAACTGGAGCTCAAAAGAGAGGCTAAAGCTGAATATATAGATATGGAAGTCGTCTGCACAGGGTCAGGGGATAGGGACTAGACATGGGCATTAGGGAATTCCCTCTACCAGAGCAGGGCAGAGATTTCTCTGCAACTCAATCTCAGAAAGTTGTTTAGACCACTGAGGGGGTTAAGTGATTTGCCCGGAGTCACAAAGCCTGTAGATGTCAGAGGGAGAACTTGAACATAAGTCCTTCTAGCTCCAAGGCTAGCTACTCTGTCCACTATACCACACTGCCTTTCGTGAACCCAAAGGAGATGAAGTACTAGAAGACCTCTAGTCTTCGGGGTAATCCTCAATCAAGGATTAAATTCTTCTCTTTTGCCACCTTATGGCCATAACTGGGATTACATGTCCTAGGCTCAGGTTTTCAGAATGTTTCAAAAAATGAAGAATTTCAAAGTCATCGGAATCATAAAAGTTAAAAATGGAAAAGACCTTAGTGGTCCAGACATCTGGAAAGCCTCATTTTTCAGATTAAGAAACTAAAGTCCAGAGAGAAGCAGTGTAATAGAGTGGAAAGACTGTCAGATTTGGAGTCTCTGGATCTGGTTTAAATCCCACCCTTGAGGATGACTACGTATGTGACCTTGGGTGATTCACAACTTGCCTCAGTTTCTTCATCTGTAGCATGAGGGGATTGGACTCAATGGACTCTCAGGTCTTTTCCAGATCTAGGATCCTAGATGTTTCCCAAGGTCAAGTAGGTAGAAATAAGAGAGTGGGGATTGGTCTACAATGTTCCTCTGGCTCCAGTCTTGTGGTCAATGAGGCAACAAATATTCATGAAGCATTTACAATTTTAAAAATTGCATTGTTACATTATTACTTAGAAAACGAAATGTTACTTTTAGCAACAAAAGTGAAGTCTGTTGTTGTTTTAACAAATCTAATCATTCAAGAACAGTCAAGGGGGCGGAGCCAAGATGGCGGAGTAGAAGGACGCATGTTTACGAGCTCCGAAACCAAAGCCCATGGAATTGGTGTAGAAAGAGTCCCCCATAGATTCTGGGTGAGTGCAAGGTGTGCAGAGGCAGAGTGGAGGAGATTTCCGTTCCAGGGAGCCCTGAGGACCCGTCCCCAGGGTCCGGCGCGCCCCGGAGAGTAAACCCGACCCCCAGCGCTGCCCTGGCCGAGGCCTCAGAGAAGCGGATCCGAGCAGGCTTCAGAGACGGAAGCTGAAGCAGCCGGGAAAGCCCCTCCGCCCACAGAAGCAGGTCAGTGAGAGAGGCCGGGCTGAAGGAGAGGGGAAGCGGGGCGTCTCCGTGACTCGGGCCCCCTCGGGAGGAAGCGGCGGCAGCAGGGACGGGGGCAGGAAGCGGCGGAGGCAGAGGCGTGGGCTGGGGCTGAGGCGGCAACGGCCCGGGACTCAGGAATCCCCCAGCAGCAGGCAGGATCTTCATTACGGAAGATTCCCGCATAAAACCTGACGGAGCTGAGCCTGGGAGACGGCCCTGCCCCCACCCCGCTCTGTTGCTGAAGGCTTCTGCTCGGGACCCCCAGGGGAGCTGAGATTGGGAGGCGGGCCCCTCACCCCGCCCCCACCCGCTCCATTCCTGAGAGTCTCTGCATAAGGCCCCCCTGAGGGAGCAGAGTCTGGGAGGCAGCCCTGCCCCCCACCCCAGCACCTGAACTAAAGCTCACTGATTGACAGCCGGCAGGAGGAAAGCCCATTTAAATCTCAGAGGCCAAGCACTAGCTGGGCGGATCCAGGCGGGGGTGGAAAGGAATCTCAGAAGACAAGTTAACTGGCTGGGAAAATGCCTAGAAAAGGGAAGAAAAATAAGACTTTAGAGAGTTTTTTCCAACAAATGCAAATGATCCCGACCTTCGGATCTGATGGCGAGGACGAGAACGTATTTTTCCCATCAGGGAAAGATGTGGAGGGCGGGGCCTCAGTACCCCAGACACCCCAGGGGGGTGGTGGGTGGGCTCAGGCCCTGGAACAGCTCAAAAAGGATTTTGAAAAGCAAGTTAGACAGGTGGAGGAAAAACTGGGAAGAGAAATATCAGAGATGCAACAAAAGTATGAAAAACAGGTCAATACCTTGGTAAAGGAGACCCAAAAAAATGCTGAGGAAATTAACACCTTGAAAAATAGGCTCACCCAATTGGCAAAGGAGGTTCAAAAAGCCAACGAGGAGAAGAATGCTTTCAAAAGCAGAATGAGCCAAATGGAAAAAGAGGCTCAAAAGCTCACTGAACTTAATAGCTCTCTCAAAATTAGAATGGAACAGATGGAGTCTAATGACTTTATGAGAAACCAAGAAATCACCAAACAAAACCAAAAGAACGAAAAAATGGAAGAGAATGTGAAATATCTCATGGGAAAAACAACTGAGCTGGAAAATAGATCCAGGAGAGACAATTTAAAAATTATGGGACTACCTGAAACTCATGATCAAAAAAAGAGCCTAGACATCATCTTCCATGAAATTATCAAGGAAAACTGCCCTGACATTCTAGAACCAGAGGGCAAAATAAGTATTGAAAGAATCCATCGATCACCACCTGAAAGAGATCCAAAAAGAGAAACTCCTAGGAACATTGTGGCCAAATTCCAGAACTCCCAGCTCAAGGAAAAAATCTTACAAGCAGCTAGAAAGAAACAATTCCAGTACTGTGGAAATACAATCAGGATAACCCAAGATCTAGCAGCTTCTACATTAAGGGATCGAAGGGCGTGGAATAGGATATTCCAGAAGGCAAAGGAACTAGGACTCAAACCAAGAATCACCTACCCAGCTAAACTGAGTATAATACTTCAAGGGAAAATATGGTCTTTCAATGAAACAGAGGACTTTCAATCATTCTTGATGAAAAAACCAGAGCTGAAAAGAAAATTTGACTTTCAAACACAAGAATGAGAAGAAGCATGAAAAAGTAAACAGCAAAGAGAAGTCTTAAGGGACTTACCAGGAGTGAACTGTTTACATTCCTACATGGAAAGACAATATTTGTAACTCTTAAAACTTTTGAGTATCTGGGTAGTTGGTGGGACCACACATACACATGTACACGCATGCACACACATACACACATGCACACACATACAGAGATAGAGAGCACAGATTGAACTGAATAGGATGGGACCATACCTTAAAAGAAACTAGGGTAAATGGTGAGAGAGAAATGTAGGGGGAGGGAAAGGGAAGGGGGTAACTATATGTCATTTAAGAGGCAGGTAGTTTTTCTTAATGGAGGGAAAAAGAGGAGAGCTGAGAAAAAAAAAAAAACAAAAACAAAAACAAGAAGTTTACCCTCATCACATTTGACTAAAGGAAGGAGTGAAATGCACACTCATTTTGGTATGAAAACCTATCTTACAGTATAAGAAAGTGGGGGAGAAAGAGATATTGCAAGGGGGGGGATGATGGAAGGGAGGGCAAAGGGAGGAGGGAGCAATTTGAAGTCAACACTTGGAGAGGGACAGGATCAAAAGACAGAAGAGAAACAATGAGGGGCAGGTTAGGAGGGATGGTAATCCAGTTAGTCTTACACAACACGACTATCAGGGAGGTCATTGGCAAAACTACACAGATATGGCCTATATTGAATTGCCTGCTGTCCCAAAGGGAAGGGGTGGGGAGGGAGGGATGAGGAGAATTTGGAACTCAAAGTTTTAGGAACAACTGTTTAGTATTGTTGCAACTAGGAAAGAAGACATACAGTTAAGGAGGAATAGAAAGTCATCTGGCCCTACAGGAGAAAAGAGAAGATGGAGACAAGAGAAGGGAGAGATGACAGAAGAGAGGGCAGATTGGAGATAGGGTAAATTAGATTGCTTGGGGTATTGGGGTGGGGGAGGGGATAAAAGGGGAAAAAATTTGGAACCCAAAAATTTGTGAAAATGAATGTAAAAAATTTAAATAAATAAATAAATTAAAAATAAAAAAAAAAAAAGAACAGTCAAGCAACAGGTATTTACTAAGCTTTTACTATGTGTCAAAGTCGAGGGATACAAAGAAAGGTAAAAAAAATATGGTCCTTACCCTCAAGGAACTCACATTCTAATGGCAGAGATAGCGTGCAAAAACTTGAATATACAAGACTCATACAGTGTAATTAGAAGGCAACCACAGAGAGAATACACTTTGGGGGAGTGGAAGCAGAAGGAGAAGGAGAAGACACTAGTGAGATTTGGGCTGAGTCTTTCAGGAAGTCAGGAAAGCCAGAAAGCAGAGGTACGGGAGGCATTCCAGACAAAGGCAACTGTCAGTGGGAAGGCATGGAATCTTGCACCCACATTAGTTTCTTCGGACACCAGTGAAGATCGCACTCCTCTGTGCCTTAGATGGTTTTATAAGTTGCCATAATCAAAAATAATAACAACCAAATAAAAAAATACTCTAAATCACAAATAACAAGATAGGTAAAAACCAAAGCAACACTGAAGTTTTTACCTCACACCCAGCAAAATGGCAAGATAATAAAAGAGAGTAGCTAATATTGGAGGGGTTGTGGAAAGATGCATACCAAGTCATTGTTGGTGGAATGGTGAATTATTGTAAGCATTCTGAAAAGTAATTTGGAATTATGCTAAGAAGGTGAGTAGAACATCCATTCCTTTTGGCTCAGAGATTCCACTAAGTATATGCTCTGAAGAGGTCAATGACAAAAAGAAAGGTTTCATAAACAGCAAAATATTTATATTAGCACTTTTGGTGACAGCAAAGAAGTGAACACAAAACAGTCTCTCATCTTTTGGGGAATAGATAAACAAATTATAATACGCGAATGTAAAGGAATATTGCATGCACATGATGAATACAAAGATTTTATTTTGACTATATTTATTATATTATTTTTATGATATTTTGTGAACATAATAAATGTAAATAAACATGAAAAAACTTCTATGAACTGATGCAAGAGGAAGTAAGCAGAACCAGGAAAACAATATGAACAACAACCTTACAACAGTATAAATGGAAAGACATTACCCACAAAATAATAGAACTGAATGTTGGGGAAACTATAAAACTAAACTTGGCCCCTGAGAAGAGATATGAGAAGACACCTCCTACCACTTCTCCACAGAGATGGGGACCCACAGGTGTGTAACATTGACTATAACATCAAGTGGTTTTTTTTTTTAATGCATTGATTCATTTTTCTGATTTTTTTCCTCTACTTCGTCTTTTTTTTTAAATGCTTTATTGTAAGTGATAACTCTTTGGGAAAGAAGACAGCTAGGCTGCCCAATGGATAGAGCACTGGGCTTGAAGTCAGAAAAATTCATCTTCATGAGTTCAAATCCAGCCTCAGACACTTACAAGCTGTGTGACTCTAAGTCACTTAACACCGTTTGCCTCAGTTTCCTCATCTGCAAAATTAGCTGGAGAAGGAAATGGTGAACCACTCCAGTATCTTTGCCAAAAACAAAGAGAAAACCCAAATGGGGTCATCAGGAGTCAGACACAACTGAACCACAACTCTGGGAAGGGGAAGGAACCAGATACAGGGAGAAATCAAACCTTCTAAATGTTTATAGAAACACAAGATTTCGATAAAATACTTTTTCTTTTGGTGGGGGGGGAGTGAAAAAAAATCAAACCATTTTTTCATCAAACCACTAGGAAAATATGATATAGCCTTGAAACACTGAATAGGAAGGCTATGTTAATTGCATTCAGTAAGAGGATGGTATAAAGAAAACAAGATATTTTCCAACACAATGCCTAGTACTAGCATGTTGCTCAAAGTTTTAACCAAAAGAGATAACTGGATAATCGGTGCTAGCTGCCTTTTGTATTCTGGGATAGAAAAAAGCTCTCCCTTGCAATCTGCGTAGAAGTTTAAGTTGTTTTCCTACCCTTTTCTGTCCTAAGAGATTCCTCTCAACAAATTGTTTCTGTAGAAGAGGGCAAATGAGCAGGGTCAGGGTAAGGCATCACATCTTCCTCTGCTTTGGGGAAAACCAACTGACCCAAACCAGTCATCTACCATTCCATCAAGCAAGAGGCTTAAGACTGTTCTGTAAGCAAAGAGAGGCTTTCTTTGGCCTTAACTCAAAACTGTTTCATGTTAGTCTCAAAAAACACTAACTGAAGTGTTGCTCCTGTAGTGCCTTCCAGAAAGGCAAGGAAGTAACCTGAGCAGCAGTCCTAGAAAAGTCACTGTGAAGGAACCTGAGTTTCACATGCCTGGTGGGAGATTTCCCATTTATGATATTGCTTGGTGTCCCAGTGAAAGCTGGCATGAGCACTGTCTTCATCAAAAGAAAGATCATCTGGGACCGGCTCAGTGCTCTAATCCAGGTAACCCTCTTTCCCCAGACTCCTTTCTGAATGCCAGTTCTTATACTGGGGAGAAAAGTACAACTGTGCTTCTCTTTTCCAATCAGTAGTGAATTCATGGCTGCTGCTTTCTGGTCTATGGGAAATGGTTCAATCAGGTGGATATGAAGTTGAAACCAAACAAAAGTGGACAGCTACTTCAGGGATTTATACCAGATGGGAGGTAGGTTGGGGAGGAGAACTGCTAATACCTATAAACCAAAACACTTATTCCAACTTCTAGAAATGGAATACCTCTGAACCAGCTGAAAGCTGTTAAGGGTCCTCTTCCCTGAAGGGATGGGCCTGGGTACTATTAGCTCTCCATGCTACCTTCAATCCAGATCTGAGCACCAATTTCTTCCATTTCTTCACCTATGGGCTAAAACATAGAATGGGAATCCACAGAGTCCAGAGGCAGATGTGAAATTCCCATAAAGGTATTCTTAAAGTTGCTACCAACCTCAATTTCTTCATTCTTAAATTTTCACTGAAAGGTAAAAATTTCCATATATTTTTACAAGTAGACCCATTCTTCCTTCCCCAGATGACTATTGACAATGATTCTATTTTGCAATAAATGTCAGGGAATCCTTCATCTTCCTGTCCATGGTGGGGATGAGGTGCATATGGTCATCAACATATTTGGTCACACATATTTGGTCCAGATCTGTAGTATTTACCAATTTCTGACACATTGCAACGTTAACAATTGTGTGTTGGGAGCCGGTATGAGCTGGCTCCAGCACACCCATGGATATGACTAAGGAACAACCCACAAAATCCACCTCATTGGTTCCTATGATTTTAAGATCCCCTTATATAGCCTGAAAGATCTTAGAAGAAATCTAAAAGAATTACTGATTAGTGGTATCATCTCAGAGACCAGCAGTCTATATGCCTCACTTCTTCCTTTAAGATTAACCTCAAGGTTCATCCCCTTGCACTGCTAGTACCCTCCTTCCCAAACTATCTTGTATTCAACTACTTTATATATGTTTGTATTTATTTACTTCACATTAATGCTACATATAATTATATATGGGCTTTTCACCCCCATTGGAGTATAAGTTTTTATGAATAGGAATTGTTTCAGTCTTTGTACTTGTATCCCCACAGCACCTAGAATGGTTCCTGCTACATGGTAGGTGCTTAATAAATAATTTGTTGATTAGTGATCCAGATGTGTATAAGCACTACCCTGTGCCAAGAGTTCAGGATATCCAGCCAGTGGTATTCTCTATTGAATTTAACCTATGAGGGGGCAGCTAGGTGGTGCAGTGGATAGAGCACCAGTACAGGAGTCAGGAGGACCTGAGTTCAAATCTCACTTCAGACACTTGACACTCACTAGCTGTGTGACCTTGAGCAAGTCACTCCACCCCAACTGCCTCATCCTGGGTCATCTCCAGTCATTCTGATGAATATCTGGAGAAGAAGTGAGGCTGGTGACCTGCACAGCCCTCCCTTACTCAAAACAAAGTCATGTCATCATTTCTCTGATGGCATGGTCTTCTTGGGCAACGAAGGATGAACACACACACAACCAATGGGATACTATTAGATAGATCCTAACGAAAAAGGAAGGCAAAGAAAATATACCATTTATCATAGAATGGTAGCATTACAGAATCATAGATTTAGAACTAGAAGGGATCTCAAAGACTATCACAGGGGTGAGGAAACTGTGACCTCGAGGCCAAGGCCACAGGTTTCCCATCTCTGATTCTAATACAAGCCCTCATTTTATAGATAAGAAAAATGAAAAATCCAGGAAAGCTAAGTGACTTTCCCAAGGTCACACAGGTAGTAAGTACAGATCAGAGAAAGACTGAAACAAGGGTTTTCTGAATCCAGAGCCATATTTCTTTCCACTACACCATGCTGCCTCTCAAATGAGCACCTTGATTCTAACCAGAAAAAGCATATGCTCCAGGACAACTCAGAAGCCCCTGTAACTTTTCAACAGTTTATTGGAGAAGGAAGTTGGAGCCAAGAATTACACTGAAATATTGACTAACTTGAATGATCTCATTGCCTTTGCAATGACATTGGAAAACATAAGGAAAGATGGGTGAAAGTTTTGATCAGCTGGAAGAAGTTGGTCTGATTCTATCAGATAACAAAGGCCAATTCTAAAGAAAATTTAAGCATATGAGTTATATTTTATCTCAACAAGGAGTGCATATTGACTCAGAGAAAATAGAAATACTCATCAGTTAGCGATGTCCAAAGAACCTCTTAGAATTAAGTACTTTTCTAAGATTTTGTGGCTGTTATCTCAAATATGTAAAGAACTCTGCCGTTGTTTATAAACCACTGAATGTTCTCATATATGGATATATAATTAGCAGAAAGACAAGAAAGGCCTGAGCCCTTTGCCCCAATCTGGAGATTATTGGCATGAGAAATACAAGTGCCTTTTTGAGGATATAGTCAATAGCCTCACCCATGTACCAGTATTGGTCTGTGCAGACTCATTCTAGCCTTTCATGCTAGACACTAGTATTAGTCTAGAAGACCTGAGCGTAGTTTTGGACCAGATACCAGTTGCATTGTCCATTAGAGGACTTATTACCAATGAGACTCATGGTATTCCATACAAACACTAGTTCCTGGCTTTGAAGTCAGCTGTCACTGAGAAGTTCAAAGAATGAGAATGGAATAATGGAATGGAGGGACTGCTGTCTATCAGCTTATATCTTTGATCAGTGTCAGGTTTGGACACTGTCTGACACACTATCTTTGGATGGGTAGCACAAAGAGTTCAGCATGAGTCAATGGTGAGGGAAGAATAATGTGGATGGAGATGCAAGTGACTGAAACTATGCTGCCAACCAGAGAAGGAGAGAATGATGACTATCTCTGATACCCAGTGAATTAGTCTGCAATCAAATGGAAGTATAACAGAGCATCTGGGGCTTCTATCAGGAGATGTGTCATCAGTGAATGTGAAATTGGTCACATTGAACCAGTCCCTTTTCCCTTTCCCTCCTTGAAAGACTAGTGATGAGCACATTCATGATGGAAAACTTTGAGAGGTTATATAAGCCAAGAAGAGAGGGGCGGACCCTTGGGAACTCAGAGTCTATTCCCTAGAAGACACCCCACTTTTGAGACAATGACAGAAACAAGCTCTACAGTATACTGTACTTGACTGACACATGGTATCAGGAAGCAGTTGCTGCTATCCAAAGCATTTTGCTATGAAGACCATACATGATGACTTTAGACATTGAGTCAAGATAGGCTCCTTGAGCCAGAACCCAATTTTCTTGATCTCTCAAATCCTATTTGGTAGCTAAGACTCATCTGTACACAGACCATGATGCACATTGTATCCAGCCATCCTCTAAAATACCATGACCTACTCAACGTGGGCATCTTGCTATCTTTGCCCTGTCACTGTGTACATACCACATATCCCCACCACTCGCTTTTGCTCTGAAAATAGAAATCAAGTCATTGCTACTGGAAAAGGCGTGACAACTAACTAACCTGGGGCTTCACTCCTAACACTTTGGACTTCCAAGAGCAAAATCCCTTTCCCTGGTCACCACTCCCCCAGAAGTGTTGTCTTCCCCTTTTACAATATAAGCTTCTGGCAAGGTGTGGTAGAACATATCTGTAATCGCTGCTATTGTGGGAAGGGGAGGCTGGTGGACTGCTTGAGTTCAGGAGTTCTGAGCTGCAGTAGGGCTTAGTCATCATACTAACTCTGCCACCAATATGGTGAGCCCACATCAGCTGAGGGCTACCTAAGGAGCGGGGAACCAGCACAGAATAGGTTAAAGCTTCCACACCAATCAGCACTGGGATAAGATCTGTAAGTGGCCACTGTACTTTGGAAGGGGAAAGAGAAAGAATGTAAGTTCCTTGAGGGCAAGGACTATTTCATTTTTCTATTTATAGTTCTAGCACCTAGCATATTACCTGGTATGTAGAGATCTCCAGAAGAAAGAAATGATGTGATATTTTCAGCTTTATCCCAGAAAATGAGATTCAAATAACTATATGAAGCCCCAATATTTGAGTAGTTTAATAATGAAAGAAAGGAAAGAAGGAAGGAAAGAAGGAAGGAAGGAAGGAAGGAAGGAAGGAAGGAAGGAAGGAAGGAAGGAAGGAAGGAAGGAAGGAAGGAAGGGAAGGGGAGAGGATAGGGAGGAAGGAAGGAAGGTGGGGAGGAAGGGAAGGGAGAAAAGGAAGCAACATAGTAGAGTGCAATAGTGGCAACTTCAAATAGAAATGGGGGCCACTAATCTGTACATAAGGATCCTGGTGGGCCACATATTGACTTAGAAGACCATATATTAACATTATCTATGTTTTATTGTATTTTTATTTATTTTGTTAAGTATTTCCCCATTCTATTTTAATATGGTTTGAGCAGCACTTGGGAATGTTGAGGGCAGAGATTGTATGTTTGACCCTTCTGATATAATGGTGCACATGCTGGCTTGGGAATCAAAGGACCTTGATTCATATCCCACCTCTGATACCTGCTTAGTGTGTGACCTTCCTCTATTTCCTCATTTGTTAAATTTTAGGGTTGACCTAGATGGCCTCTGTAATCCCTTCCACTTCTAGCTCTGTGATCCTAGGAAATTAGAGGTCTTTAAGATTTTTGAAAAGTAGTTTAGAAGAAAAGGGAGAGAACTTTAATAAAATAGGTGGACACTGTGAAAAAGAGCCTGACTGAGGCAGACAAGAATGAGACTTGCCTTCCCTGATGGGCAAGGCTGTACCCAAGGACAAATTCATAAAACTTAACAAGCATTTCTAAGTCACAGCCATTTTTCTCCTCTCATCAGCTATCATAGGGCCCCTTAAGCTAGGACTGTCTCAATTCATAGTATATAGTTTGTGGAGTTTATTACCTTTCTTATGATGTATATAAGGATATGTTTGCTTCCTAGAAGTTTGGAATTTCGAAACCTAGTAAATGTAAAACAAAAGAGAATGTATATGTGCTGACATTACATATACACATTATATGAAGTTATATTCAAAATAAGGCCTTTTCCCACCATGTTAAGATCTTTGGTTATTAGAGGCTTAGATAAAATCTTTCCTCTATAGAATCTGAGATAGCATTCACATATAGAATCCCTAGGAAAGAAAAAACCACAAATATCTTCACCAAACGACCTTTGATGCTCACTTGAGAGATTAAATGAAGGCCAGCTCCCTGACACTGGCCAGCCAATTTAGAGGTAATACTTCCTGGCAACACTTGTACTCAAAATAATTGGCTCCTATTTTATATGTGCATGTAGTTATAATTACTTCTTTATTTCTTTTGCTTTAACTCTTGAAATAGTCCAAGAAGGTCATCCAGATCACACATATCACCATGGTTATCCCACACAGCTCCATCCTGGGCCTTCTCCTCTTCTCTCTATATATTACTTCACTTGGTGCTCTTATTGATAAAATTATCATCTCTCTATGGATGATCCTCAAATCTACTTGTTCAGGTCTCACCTTTCTGCTGGCCTTCAGTCGCACATCTCTAACTACCCATTACATATCGTAACTGGATATCCTGTAGATATATTCAACCCCAACATGTCCAAAACTTAGCTTATTACCTTTCCCTTCAAACCTTTGTCCCTTCCATCCTTCCCTATTACTGTCAAAGGTACCACCATCCTCCCAGTATCTACAGGCTCATGACCTAGGCATCATCCTGGACTCTTTATCCTCTCTCATCCTCCAAATTCGATCTGTTGCCAAAGCCGATCAATTTTCCCTTCATATCATCTCTTGCATATGTCCCCTTCTCTCCTCTGACTCTGACACCACCGTGTGTATACAGTCCTTCATCCACTCACACCTAGACTATTGCAATGGTTGATCTTCCTGCCATTGGACTCCCCGCTCCAGTCCATCCTTCACTTATCTGTCACATGAATTCTCCTAAAGTACAAATATGACCACATTACCTCCCAAACTCAATAAACTCCAGTGGCTTCCTATAACTTCCAGGATCAAATATAAAATCTTTCATTTGGTATTCAAAGCCCTTTATGACCTGTAGCCCCCTCCACCACCTTCCCAGTTTTCTTACACCATATACCCTACTCTGCTCAGGTACTTTGTGATCCAGTGACACTGGCCTCCTCACTGCTCCTCAAAAAGACACACCATCTCCCACCTCCAGGCATTGTCACTGGCTGTCCACCCTGCTTGTAACGTTCTCTCTCCTCATCTCCACTTCCTGGTTTCCCTGGCTTCTTTTAAGTCTCAGCTAAAATCCTACCTTCCACAAGAAGTGTTTCCCTATTCCTCTTAATTCTAGTGTCTTCCTTCTGTTGATTATTTCCAACTTATCCTGTAAATAGCTTGATTATATATGGTCATTTGTATGTTATCTCCTCTATTAAATTTTAAGCACACTGAGATCGGTGTCCCGGTGGCACACAGCAGTTGTTTAATAAATGCTTACTGACTGGCTGACTAATTCCTCCAATTATAACTTCATAGGTGAGTGTCCACCCTAACTCAAATGACTCCATAGCACCTGTGGTCATAACATAAGAACCTCCATGTCTCCATTGTTAGTCAACCTCGAGTAGAATAGCAAACATGCTAATACCATATTATCACCCCCCACAATCAGTTACTGGGCTCAAATATCCCAAAACATAGAACCAGAAGCAGATATAAGTGTTCCCTACCAATCATCATCCTAGAACCCCCCAAAATGAAGGAATATCTCAACCACACACCAGAGATGGAACTTATCCTGTACAAAAGCGGGGAAAGCCACCTTTGAGAGCTGCCATGCTATCACTCCAAACTAGGCATAGATTTAGAGGGCCACAGCATCCCACTGTCTCCCCTGTCTCCAGTTGGCTATAAAGAGTATTCTCTCATAAATCTCACTTGGATATGTAAATCTTGTGTGTGGGTTTTTTGCTTTTCCATTTCTAATTGCACATGCTGAGTTACCACATAATGACTCATTTGGAGAGGCCCTTGCTGGCATTAAAATGAGGAGGAGAAACTGATCACTTTGAAATTTCTTAAAGTTCACACAGAGCCTTATTCAAATTTCTGCAATGATGCTGCACATAAATGACATACATAATGTTTGTGTTATTCAGTCATTTCAGGCACATCCCACTCTCCATTACCCTATCTGGGGTTTAATTGGCAAAAATACTGGCATGGTTTGCCATTTCTTTCTCCAGATCATTTTACAGATAAAAGACTGAGTTAAACAGGTTAAATGACTTTTTCAGAGTCACATAGCTAGTAAGTGTCTCAAGTCATATTTGAACTCAGAAAAATGAGTCTTCCTGATTCCTAGCCCAGAGCTCTATCCACTGTGCCACCAAGCTGTCTTGTAAATATATAACATTTATATTATATAATATATATATATCTACTAATCAATCAATAATCCTTTATTAAACTCTTGCTATGTGCTAGGCTTTAGAGATGCAAGTTGGTTGGTTGGTGTCCTTTGTTCTTGGAGAGGACCAAAATGGCATCACTATGTTAGAGTCAAGTTACAATGCGCCTGACTGTGGCTGATCAGACCAATGGGAGTAGTGGTTTCATCTTCCATCGTGCACTGAAGGAGACTCAGCTTTGATGCCCAGGTTTCTGAGGAGGTCAGAGATGGGTCATTTCTGTTGTGATTCCAAGTGCTAAGAAAATGATGTAGAGCCTAGGTCCAGTGGCTTAAATACCTGGTCCAGTGTCAAGTAGTGATTGGCATCAAGGTGATGGTCCAACAGGAGACCCTGTCATCAGCAGATGTCTTCTGAACAAACATGTCATGTAGAGAAAGATTGTGGTGGATGGAATTCTTCCAGCCCCATTTGGCAATGTACTTCAAGTAGGGAAAGTGATCCTGGGGGAGGAGCCAAGATGGCAGAGTAGAAAGATTCACGTATGCTGGCTCCGAATCCACAGCCCATAAATTTCCTGTAAAAAGAACTCCCCACAAATTCTGGAGTACTGCAAGCCACGCACCAATGCAGTGGAAGAGATTTCTGTTCCAGAAAGCCCTGGAAAGCCGTCCACAGGGGTCCATCACGCTCCGGACAGCGGAGCCCAGCCCTACGCTGCCCTGGCCACGCAGCCCCAGAGGAGCAGATCCTAGCAGGCTTCAGGGACGGAATCTCCAGTGGCCGCGAGGGTCCCTCCACCCACAGGCTCTACAGGTCAGTGAGAGAGACTTCTGGGCTGGCTGAGAGGGGAGCAGGGTGTCTCTGTGACTCGGGCCCCCTCGGGAGGCAGCGGGAGAGGCAGCGGTGGCCGGGACTCCCCAAGCAGACAGGAGCTCAGGGCCATTACCGAAGGTCTCTGCATAAACCTCCTGAGGGAACTGAGCCTGGGAGGCGGCCCTACCCCCACCTGCTCCATTACTGAAGGTCTCTGCATAAAGCCCCTAAGGGAACTGAGCCTGGGAGATGGCCCTGCCCCCACCCAAGCACCAGAACTTAAGCTCACATTGAATAGCAGCCCCACCCACCACGGAAAGCCCTGAGGCTGGGGAGCAGCATTTGAATCTCAGACCCCAAGCACTAGCTGGGCAGATCTAGGTGGGGGTGGACAGGAATCTCAGAAGTCAAGTAACTGGCTGGGAAGATGCCCAGAAAAAGGAAGCAAAATAAGACCATAGAGAGCTACTTTCTTGGGGAAGAGATGTTCCTTCCTCCTTTCATTTCTGATGAGGAAGTACAATGCTTGTCATGAGGGAAAGACGTGGAGGTCGGGGCCTCTGTATCCCAGACATCTGAGGTGGATGTCTGGTGGGCTCAGGCCATGGAAGAGCTCAAAAAGTATTTTGAAAATCAAGTTAGACAGGTGGAGGAAAAACTGGGAAGAGAAATGAGAGAGATGCAAGAAAAGCATGAAAAACGGGTCAATACCTTGCTAAAGGAGACCCAAAAAAAATGCTGAAGAAAATAACACCTTGAAGACTAGGCTCACTCAATTGGCAAAAGAGGTTCAAAAAGCCAATGAGGAGAAGAATGCTTTCAAAAGCAAAATTAGCCAACTGGAAAACAAGGTTCAAAAGCTCACTGAAGAAAATAGTTCTCTCAAGATTAGAATGGAACAGATGGAGTCTAATGACTTTCTGAGAAACCAAGAAATCATAAAACAAAACCAAAAGAAAGTGATCCTCAGTTCAGGTATAAATGTCTACCAAGGTCATATGTTTCCACGCAGTGTTGTTGATGGCAAACTGAATCATGACCATATATGAATAAGGTGGTCTTTCCAATATAGAATCCTTCCAGGAGGTTGATGCAGCCAGGGATTCTTCCATCTTGACTTGGCTCCAGATGCTGATTCTCCTTCTTCTCTATCTTTTGCTTAATGTTTCAGGAATCCAGTCCATCAAAACTCATCTTTCCTGACCACTGAATATTGACTATCATCCAGCACAGCCCTCCAGCTCCCATCACCCACTGGAATGTGTCTGGGGAGGATCACATCTCGAATTGAAGGCTTTGGTCTCATGATCTCATCTATCACTTCTGCTCTTGTGGCCACTTCATTTCCTTGGTTTGGAGCCTGGGATCCAGGAGGATGGGCAGGGGCCCATTCACTGCTGATAAGGGTGAATTTGTTGGACCCTCTGCTACCGACTTCTTTTCCTTAGGCAGTCACAACTGCAGTGATGTTCTTGATATCTGTCCCAACCAATACCACTTGAGTTTTCAGCATAGTGGGATGGTTGATGATCTTGATGCCTGTTGGAAGCTTCTGAAGATCCAGTTCCTCCACCTTTTTGAACAACTTCATTTGGCCAGACACTTGTTGAGCGCTCCAATACAACCTCAGAATGCTCTACCACAAGTTGCACAGGAGTAGTTCATGTGAACATTTGGGATGGATTCTCTAAATTTGCATATTTTGCATTTCTTTTGAACTATTTCGATTCTGCTTTGCTCATAAAGCACAGCACCTTCTCTGATGTGGGCATGCCATGTTGGGTGGTCCTGTGCCAGTGTCTCCCAAGTTGTGCAATCAGAGATACAAGTACAAAAACAATGAAACCATCATCACTCTCTAAGAACTTATTGCCTCCAGCTCTTTTGTACACATATCCCCTGAATAAATCACATAATGTACATACTCGGCATTACATACATGACCTGACTAAACCAGCTCACATCTCTTAGCTTCAGTTTCTTCCTCTGTAAGGATGGATGTTTCTTAATGTGGAAACTTGTTTTATGTGACATGATGTGTGTGACTTTTTTTTTTAATTTCTTGACTTCTCAATGGGTGGAGATGGGGAGGGGAAAGGGGAAAGAAGACAATCAGAAAATGAAAGTAAAATAAAATTGAATGGGGGAAAAAGGAAAATAAAGATGCAACAGACCAGTTCAATTTTTATTTATTTTTTAAATAAAATTTTATTTTTGAAATCTTTCCCCCCCCACCCCCACTGCATCCCTCCTTCCATTCCCTCTAAGAGTCATTCCTTATAACAAAGAAGAAAAAAAGAGAAGTTGAATGAAATTAAATCAACAGAGCCTGATCTTATATGGAGTTTTCTGTACTTGTGGTCACCTACCTCAGCAAATAAAGAGAGGGAGAGACTTCTCATTTCTTCTTTGAAGCTAAGCTTGCTCATTATAATTCAGCAGCATTCTAAGTGTTTTGTTTCCTTGTAGTGATGGATCTTTTTCCATTTACACTGTTATAGTAACTGTGTACATTGTTTCCTGGTTTCTCCCTCCTTTGCTTTGCCTCAAGGCTTCTCAATAATGACTAGGGCATGTGTCCTTGGGGCTTCTCCTGGATAGTATGACCAGGTGGGAAAAAGAAAGCTGCCCAATTCCTTTTCAGAAATGTTCAAATTTTTTCAGTTTTTCAGTATTGGAGGAGTTTGAATTGGTGCAGCCATTTTATAAAGTAATTGGGAACTATATACCCCTGAATTGTTCAACTAGATATACCCTTTGACCTAACTATGATACCTCCAAAGAGATAAAAAAAAGAGGAAACAAACTCAAATGTACAAAATATTTAGAACAGTCCTTTTTGTGGTATCAAAGGACTGAAAACTAGGTTGGGATGTCCATTAATTGAGAAACAGCTCCACTAATTTTGGTATATGTATGTAATAGTTGTATTGTAAGAAATTATGAAAGGAATGATTTCAGAGAAACCTGGAAAGACTTATATAAACTGATGCAGAGTAAAGTGAGCGTAACCAGGAAAACAACTTATACAGTAACAACATTGTAAAGATAAACAGCTTTAAATGACTTAAGAACTCTAATCAATGCAATGACCAACCATGATTCCAGAGGACCCTGATAGACTCTACTACCTATCCTAACATAGAGGTGAGAGACTCAAGATTAAGGTGAGACATATGTATTTAGACATTGACAATATGGGAATTTGTTTTGCTTGATTATGCGTATTTGTCATGAGGATTTTCTTTATCTTCTTTTTAAAAAAAAATTATTCAATGGGACGAGCAGGAAGGGAGGAGGTAAAATAAATGCTTTTAAAAAATAAAAATAAGACAGATATGGTAGCATATGCTTGTAATCCTTACTACTGGGAAGACTGAGGTTGGTATATCACTTGAGCTCAGGAATTCTGAGATGCAGTAGGGCTAAGCCATTTGGTAATCTACAATTAAGTTTGGCACCAACATAGCATACCTCTTTAGGTATCCTGGCCTCTCACCAGCTGCAGTCTTTGAACTGGACTGGACTCCACCATCATCATGTTCCCAGAAAACTTCTTCATCAGGGAACTTGCTTTGCATCAACTTTGGTACTCAGGCCATTTCAATACCCACAGTACCCTGATTGGGGATCTGGAGGACAGAGCAAAGAACTCCTCCCAAAGCCTCTATTTAAAGAGGGTTTATAGACTAGTCAATTCTTCATTTTCCCTCAGTTTTAGTTCTTGGGCTGGATTCCACCATGTCCATTCCCCAAACTATCCCTACCCTTTCCAGCTTGCTTCTGCGTGTTGTCTTTCTCCATTAGATTGGTTTTTGTTGTTGTGGTTAGGGAGGCATTGGGGTTAAATGACTTGCCTAGATTCACACAATTAGTAGGTGTCAAAGTATCTGAGGACAGATTTGAACTCAGATCCTTTTGTGTCCAGGAGGAGTGCTCTATCCACCCCACCCCTCAATAGACTGTAAACTCCTTGAAAGCAGGGAATTTCTATTTCTTTCTTATTTGTATCCTTAATACTTGGCATAGTTTTGTCACATCGTAGGTGCTTAGTAAATGCTTACTGCCTGACTGACCTAAGGAAGAAGTCAGAAATGTGCTTCAGCATGGCTAAGTAGTAAGATCAGGCCATGTGTGGCAGATGTACTTCCAGCCTAAGTGAGCTAGGGAGACTCAGGCAGAAAAAAATTAATTAAGTTAAATTAAATTAAGGACAAAAAAAGTCTTCCTTAGTACATGCCCACTGTGGGGAAAATAGTCCTTATAGCACTTCCCTCGCATCATTGCGGTGAGCCCTTTGTGCCCTGAAACAAATGTTAGCTCTTACTATGCATCCCCACACATGTACTTATCATAGTCGTGGGCATGCAGGCACACATACCACTCACACACTTAGGGCATTTGTGTACATGCACACATACTCCCATCTAATCTCCCCAGGGTCGTGGACCAAACATGGCTCCCACTTGGGCACCTGCTTTGCCCTCCCGGGAGGGCAGAAAGCCCTGTGAGCACTGGGTCTTCCCACAAAACTCCAGGCTTCCAGGCCTTCCTCACCACACAGATCCCATCCTCTTAAGGTCCTCACACCCAGTTGCACTCCAGCCTTCAGATCACCTAGTATTCATTTTTGTCATTTACTCATTCAGCAAGCTTAGAGGAATACAGGATCATAGAACTGGAAGGAATGTCAGAGAGAGAGGTAAAATGGGGTAAATTATTTCACATGAAGAGGCATGAAAGACCTATTATCGTGGAGGGAAAAATGGAAGGGTAGGTGATGAGCAACGCTTAAAACTTATTGTCATCAGTATTGACTCAAAGAAGGAATAATATACACAATTAGTTGAATATCACAATCAATCTTATGCAACGGGGAAGTGGGAGGGGAAGAGATCTGGAAGGGATGTCAAAGGATATCTAATTTAACTGCTTCATTTAATAGATGAGGAAACTGAGATCTAGGGTATACTGAAAGCCTACTATGTGCTCAGGTCAGTGTTGTGAGAGATTACTTTTTAATCAGCAAAATTTGACTTTAGGAAGCTTGCAACCTTTCCTTTACTGACCAGAATTGAGAATGGGACATGTGTAGGGAAGAAGAAGCTTCTGAAAAGGTTGCCTCCTGTCCAAAGCCTTGCTGTGATGTCCGGCTCCATTCCCACTTTGTGCCTGCCCTATTTTTGTTTCCTTCTGTCCCTCCCAGGATTGCCCCTCTATTCCTAGTCCCTCTCTAGGGGTCCTTCCTGGGTCTGCCTTACAGCCAGTCTTCCTGAGAACCAGGGAATTTCTCATTCCATCAACAAGATACTAATTTTGAAATGCATCGCATTCTTGGCCTGTCTGTAATGAGTGTCACACCCACTGTTTCATCTCCCAGGTCGATTGCTGCCTAGACCTGGAAGGGAGACATTAAAACTCAGTTGGGGGATGGGGAGGAAGACAGTGTAGACACAGTGTAATAGAGCTGGGGAGCCACAGAACATTCAATCCCTATGCCCACTGCCCAGTCTAGGCATTAATGCTGATGGCCTGGTGGCCCGGGGCCTTAAGATTTAGAAAAGATGTTAGAGTGGGGAGGCATATGGAAGCTCTATGCTCACCCAGCAAGCAGCTGATTAGAAATTCTAGGAAGGATGAGAGAGAGGAGCCTTAGAGCTGTTATTAAAATACTAGTACTATTCAAATAATTCTTCAAGAGATCCATGCAACAAATCTATCCAATCAACAAAGGTACTGCAAGCTGTAATACACATATGCCTTCTCACCCTGTGAGTCTTGTCTTTGTCCTCTCATAAATCCTTCTTAGAGGATATCCAATGCCCTGGAGATCTTTTACTGGGTCTTTTAACATTCCATGGGCACCATGGAAGCACTTGGATTGCCTATTTATTTTCCCTCACTTTTTCTGTCCACCTCCTTTTCTGATCATATTTTTATTATATTCTTTGCAGTATTTCTTAAATTCAAATCATTAGTACTAATATACTATCATCTATTTATGCCTACTATCCAACTCTCCATTGTTCTTTGGATCATCCAATGAAATAATAAAAAAGCACATATTATATAAAAAGTATGTACATATATGTATATGAAAAAGCCAATATTAAGTGCTTCCCATGTGCCAAGCACTGTGCTTAGCATTGTTGACATACACACAGAAGTTAGACATTCCCCAACCTCAAGAAGATTGCATTCCAACAAGGGGAGATCATACTGGAGCAGAGTGGTGACCAGGGAGAGGTGTTTTGATTTGGAAAGTCAGTGGGGTGGTGAATGGAGCCATGGGGGAGTAGATGCACATATCTCTTCCAGCAGTGATGGCAATATTGATTTCATTATGGTCCCAGAGCTGCAAGAAAAAGAGAGAAGGTTGATACAGACACAGCAGCAGCAGGCAAGGTGACTGAGATGCATGTGATGGAACTAGCTTGATAAAGTGGGTCATGTGAGACCCTCATCAAGCAGGACTGTGTGAGTCCCAGGCCCTCAGGCACAGTCTCTGGTCCAAAGGGTGCAGCAAAATTCCAATTCTTCCAAGATTCTGTAGCTATGTGATTCACAGTCACAAAGAATCACTGCTATTAAAAAAGATAGGGTTTTGTGTGTATCAAGGAGTAGCTTAGGACCATCAAAAGTGCTGGTTAGTTTTCCAAACACAATCCATCTCACCCTCTTCCTCCTAATCAGTTCTTTACATCCTTTATCTTCTTTGATTCTCACAATATACTTATGAGGTCAATCAGTTATCAAACATTTATTAATGTTTGCTTACTCTGTGCCATGTACTGAGAATACAAAAAAGGAGGGAGGTAAATAGTCCTTTCTCTCAAGAAGTTTACAGTATATATAGGGGAGAGGACACATAAATAACTAGGCTATGGTACAGTTACGGTACAGTCTGGAACACTCATGGGACACTGACTCAAGTTATAGACAGAGTAGATGAAGGTAATCTGACAGGGAAAGGTATTAGCACTTTGAAGGACTGGGAGATGCCTCCCGCAGACGGCAACATTGAAGCTGAGTCTTAAAGAAAGTCACAGTCACAGAAACTATGAGATGGAAGTGAAGGTAGAAAATATTCTAGACATGGTGGACAGCTTGGGCAAACACACAGAGACAGGACTTAGAGCGATCTGTTCAATGAACTGCAAGTAGACTGGTCTAGGTCGGCACTGCAGGCATCATTATTCCCATTTTACAGATGAGGAATCTGAGGCTCAAAGAGGTTATACGACTTATCCTTGGTCACACAGCTGACAGAGACGGGATTCAAACCAGGTCTCTCCTGATTGAAAGTTCAGCACTCTAGTCTCCATGATCTCCACAACTGCCGGTGTGGACCACAGTACAAATGATGGTGCAGTCGTGGGTACAGTCTGGAGCACTCATGGGACGCTGATTTAAGCAAAGAAGATGATGGGGGAAAAGTTAAATTAGATTGAGTTCAGTTATGGAAGACTTCGAAGGACTCACTGAGGAGTTGAATGACAATGGATGAAATAAGGAGTTACCCCAAGCTCTTAAACAGGGGAACGACAAAATAAAAATGATATTTTAAAGGTCTAACAGTCTCAGTGTTGGACGAGGAGGCAGTATGCATCATATGCAGGAGTTATTTTGAAGGACTAAGAAAATCAATTCTTTTCAAGCAGAAGTCCCATTTGCAACTTTTGCCTTTAGCATTTAACCCCCAGGTAGGTTAAGCTTTCATTTCACATCTGCTTGCTAACAGGAAAGAACAGAAGTGAAAGAACTCTGAAAAGTGAAGAGCCCTCTCCCAATGAAAAGTACCAGAATACGTTTTCCTGATTTCTCCGGGTACCTAGAGGACAACTCTATGCCACTTCACCCTTCCACCGACCCATGCCTTTTAAAAGACATCTTCAAATAGTAAAGTAGGTCTATTATAGATACTTGGAAATATAAATATTTTTAGCCTTACTGCATGCCATCTCCCACTCTCACTGAAGAATTGTGTCCCTAGAAGGAATCACAATTGGCTTTACCTCTCCTCCAGGATTCTTGGAGTACTCCTAAGGAAAAGAGAGATTTCTTTCTAATTCTATTGACTGACACCATTTCAGTGTGTTCTCCCCAATATCAATCACTAGTTATACATAGTACCTCCCTAATATAATTAATTGACCTAGTGATTAGTGCCCCAATGTTTTTTACTAATTAATGTGAATTACTTTCTACAAAAGGTATATTTACTGAGAAGATACAGCAAGAACAGAAAAACAAACATTTCTCCAAACCAGAAATACATTTTCCCTTTAATTCGTTGGTCCCTGGGGAGAGTGGGCTCACACTCAAAGTGACTGCTACAAACTATTTACCTCATCGAATTATTTTTCAAATGAGACATGGCAGAAGGATAAAACCATCCTCTTGCTTCCAAAAACCAGCATCTCAATGTCCATCCACTACTGGGCTAGACTTGTCAACCAGGGGCTTGACTGCCCACAAACTCTGAGTGGGCTCCAGATGTTGGACCCTCAGTACTCTCCCAGTCTTTCTAAGCTCACAGAGGTTTAACTAGTCCTTTGTATCTCTAATACTCCTCCACCTGAAGCTAAAAGATAAAACATAACAGAAACTGGTAACAGCAGGGTTACATACTCATGGTTTTATGTTGACTCTAGTAGGGACAGCAGGCTGCTTGTACTATCCTGAGAGTAGTATTTGCCTCCTTATTTGAACAAAGAGAGAGAGAGAAATAGACTGAGATTGAGTCAGTGGGGTCTTTCATAGGCGCATCCAGTTCTGACTCAACATTTTAACGAAAAACTCATCTTTGAAGCATAGAAAATGCAAAGGAAACAAATCATAAAAAGCTGTTCAGTCATTTTTTAGTTGTGTCTGACTCTCTTGACCCTGTTTGGGTTTTGGTTTGGGTGTTTTTTGGTTTGTTTGGCAAAGATATGGAGCAATTTGCTATTTCTTTCTCCAGCTCATTTTACAGCTAAGGAAACTGAGGCAAATAAGGCTAAGTGACTTGCCCAGAGTCATACAATTAGTGTTTGAGACCAGAATTGAATTCAGATCTTTCTGACTCCAGGCCCAGAGCTCTATTCACTGTGATACTTAATGCCTATTAAATCATACTGTTGAATTTCTCAATTTATATTTGTTCATTTAAATTAAATGAAAAGAACATTGCGTTAGCATCTAATTGAGACTTTTCTCCCCAGTGAAATCAGAGGATTAGAAAGAGGAGTGAAAAAGGAAGTACCCATGAAAGAAAGAGATTGTCTGAATAATCATATTTAACATGTATTTATTCAAGAAACTTCTGTGAAAGCACTGTGCTGAGGCTCCAGGGATGAACACCATCCCTGTCCTTTATCTCTTAAAGCTGATGACCTAACAAAAACAGTATCCCACGTACACAAACAGCTCATTACGGAGGATGTCATGTCAGACTCTGAGACCTGGAGGAAATTCTCTTGGCAAAGATCCTGGACTGGTTTGCCATTTCCTCCTCCTTAAATGACTTGTCCAGGGTCACATACCCAATAAGAGTCCGAGGCTGAATTTGAATTCAGGTCTTCCTAACTCTAGACCCAGCGCTCTATCCGCTGAACCAACTAGCTCCCTCTCTATCAAGTGCCTATAGTGCACTAAGTGCTTTACTTAGTGCTTTACATTACTTCATTTTATACACACAACAATTATGGGAGGTAGATACTATTATTTTCTCCATTTTGCAGTTGAGGAAACTGAGGCAGACATATCTTACATGACTTGCCAGTTTCATGCAGCTAGTAAGTGAACCCAGGTCCAGTGCTCTATCCACTGGGCCACCTAGCTGCTTTAATAATGGAAGCAAAGAGGAGATCCAGACCCAGTGTTCTTAGATTGTTCCTGTTTGTTCTTCATTCTTGAAGAGGACCATGACCTCCTGAATTGGATTTAATTGAAGGCTGTGCAAAGTCACCAGCCTCATTTTCTCCTCCAGAGTCAGATATGGATCAGGACACCCAGAGATGGCCTAGTATGTAATGGGAGACCTTGACCTTTTCAAGCTAAGGTCTTTAACAGATCAGTTTGACTGAGGCAGTGCCAATTCGATGATCAAGGCTAGGTAAGAAATGAAGCAGAAAATTACCTCTTTTAAAGACAAATAGATCTGGGAGAGGAAGACCCTGAAGATTCCTGGCAAAAACAGAAACATTTGTTATTTACATTTATTCTGAGCCAATCAGAGCCCAAACAGTGCCCAAGTAGGGCTTGGTCTGAGACCAGAGTGATTTGGGGTTAAGGCTGGTCTTTGGGAGGAAAAAAAATGAAAATAAGGGAAAAAAGGTTTCAAAGATTAAAATTTGCCTTCCCTTTGGACAGAGCACCCACAGATAGGGGTGTAATACCTTAATGGGAAGAAGAGAGGGGGGGAAGGAGGGAGGGAGGAAGGAAGGAAGCAAGGAAGGAAGGAAGGAAGGAAGGAGGTGTTCTTAGAAAACGTTAAGAGGAAGAAGACATTTTCAGCTAGGGGGAATCAGGGAAGGCTTCTTGAAGGAGGCCCCATTTGAATTGATCCTTGAAGGAAGAGAAAGATTCTAATACACAAGAGATGAGGAAGGAGTGTGACCCAGGCAAGAGAACAGTATGGCAAATATTTGTGCTTGTGGGATGACAGATCAGGTAAAGGAAATTTCCTGGTGTTCCCATTCTGGATGGAATTTCAAGTAAAGGGTATGTCAAATAAAGTTGGAAAGAGGGCTTTCAAGACCAAAATGAGGTCTCACTCCAAAATGGAGCCTGGAGAAGGACCACCAATGGGAGAAGGAAGTCAGCATAATGGAAGCATGTTCCAGGGCTTCAAAGTAGCTGAGTCAAAGTGGCAAAGTCCAGAATGTGGGAAGTTAGCCTCGGAGAGGCATAAAAGTGTTAGAAATATTTTGAAGATAGAACTGCTCAGACTAGGTAATTGATTGGAGATGAGAGAGAGGAAGGAGTTAGAGATGACATGAAGGCTTTGTTTGAGTTGGTGGGGTAACTGGGAGAATGAAAATGATATTAATAGAAATAGAGAAGTCAATAGTTTTGAGGAGACAGTAGAAGATGACTCCCATTCACCTCCAGTGGCTTCCCATTGCCACTAGGAAAAAAACACAAATTCCTCTTCTTAATTTTTAAAGGCCTACATGACCTGACCTCATTCTATCTCTCCAGTCTCATTCAATATTATTCCTATTCCTCATTAGAAGGCCAAACTGGCCTTGCCTCTGTTCATCATTCATGACACTCCATCTCCCATCTCCACGCTTTTGCATTGGCCCTATCAGATGGCTGGGGTGCTCACCTTAATTACTTCCACCTCACAGAGTCCCTCTCTTCCTTTAAGACTGAACTCAAACATCATCTTCTGCATAAAGCTTTTCCTGATGCCTCCAACTGCTAATGCCCCCTCTCTAAACAACCTTCAATTTAATTACCTTGTGTATACAATGTATCTATATATTTATTAATTTTATTTCTATGCTATATATTTATATTCACACTCCCTCATTACAAAATAAGTTCCTTATGTGTAGAGATTGTTTCATTCTTTATACTTGTATCCCCTAAACCTAGTATAGTACCTGACCCATAGTAGATGCTTAATGAATACTTGCTGATTGACTTATTCAAAGACTCCTAGATTTGTGTATTGGAGGGTCTCTAGACCATGTTTCTTTGTGAATAGGAAGGGCTTCTGTATCATTAATTTTATTATTTTCATTGTAATTTCATCTTAGGCAGTTAACATGACAATCATCCCATCTAACAGAAGAAGAAACTGAAGCTCAGGTGGAGGCGCTGGTTTGTCCAGGCATTCAAGTACAGCAAGCAGAGGGCAGAGCTGGGTCTGAACTCTGAGCCCTGGAAAGCCTGGCCAGCAACATTCTCCTTGTTTCAAGGTCAATGAGCAAAGGGAAAATTCCATCCAGTCTCTGAACTAAGACCAGGGCTTTGGGCATTCCCAGGCACGTCCACAAGATGGAACTGAGCGCGAGGGAAAAGTCCCCTCTGGTGGGAGAAAAGGGGCCTGTTCTTCCATAGTGTCTGCCTTTCCTGGAGGAGGGACCTGGAGCCCAATCCCAAGTGAGTAAAGAGAACACAAGGAGAAGGCATTCTGAGTCTTCACCATGGAAGAATTTCTCAGTCTCTGTCTGGGGATCTTGCTTTGCCCGGGTCTCCAACTGGCCCATGGGGGCATGGATGCTTGCTACAATGGGCAAGGGCACCCACAACGTTGTCTGCCTATGTTCGAGAATGCAGCATTCGGCCGCCAGGTCCAGGTGACCAACACATGTGGCACCCCACCCGAAGAGTACTGCCTCCAGATGGGGGCCCCTGGAGACACTCAGCTGTGCCACCGCTGTGATGCCAGTGATCCAGGCCATAACCACAATGCTTCCTACCTGACTGACTTCCACAGCCAGGAAGAAAGTACCTGGTGGCAGAGCCAGTCCATGGCCTTTGGGGTCCAGTACCCCAACTCAGTCAACATCACCCTACAACTGGGTAAGTACAGTCACAAGCTCCCTCCAATGCCTTGACTTCAGCCCCCAGGCATTCCCTTCTCACTACATGCCCTACTTCCCTATCCAATACTGAGCACCACCAGGCTCTGAGTGCAGAGAAAGTGACAGCAGTTTTTCAGTCAACAATGGCTAGGGCAAGATTTGGAGAACTGGGTGGGGGTGAGGGATAGAGGAGTGGGTTGAAACATAGAGGGAAAATTCTGTTACAGTGAAATTGGGGGAACTTTCTCTCTCTGGATCCTCCTCCTTTTCCTTCTATTGCTCCCATGGAAGTCAAAGTTAGGCATTTGCCTGGTTAGCATGAAGAACAACGATCTTACCCTCTATGCCCACACAGGACAGAAGTCAAAATGGATTTTTTTTACACTGGAGCATAAAAGTGAGAGTGAAGTCTTTTACTTCTGAGAGGAATGGGAGTTATTTGCAGACCATTGGTCTAAATGAAATTAGATTTTCTCTGTAATGAGTGGCTCTCTTTGTTCATCCCTAAACTGCCTGAACTCAGAATTTATGATGGTGCATGGGATATATATGATAGGACATATACATATATTTATATACACTTGTGTGCATGTGTGTCTGAGTAAAGGTGGGGTGGGGGATTCTGGGCAAGGATTTTTAATCTTTTTTGCATCATGGACCCTTTTGGCAGTCTGGTGAAGCCTATGTAGCTGTTTTCAGAATAATGTTTTTAAATGCACAAAATAAAATACATAGGATTAAATAATGAACCAGTTATAATAAAAGACAGTTAAAGACTATTTCTTTTAACAATTCGTAAATTCCAGGTTAAGAACTCCTGTGCTAAGGAAAGGACTTGATCTTCTAGGAACCAAGTAATTAAAATAATCGTCCATCTAGGTGCTAACTCCCCAGTGCCCCACACCCCTCGCACACTTTCATTCAACAATACATCAGGAATCTGTCCTTATTACTTATCTGAGTCAATGAAAGTTTAATCCATTATAATTACAGATCTGGCAATTATCTCAAAGAAGGCTAAAGAGGGCTCCCCAGATGGGTCTGGGATCTCTACGGGACCAAAGTTGCTTGGAAGCAGGAGAGATCTAAGTCCTGAGCCTGCGGAGGTGGGAAGCAGGGGAGAGAGCTGGCTACCCAGGAATAGGACTGGCCAGGGACAAGAGCTAAGGGGGAAGGAATTTGGAATCTGGGGCAGGGAATAGGGATAGGGACAGGGAGGGAAGCAATGGAAGATGTATTGTTTTCATGTCAGAGATGCTGGTTTGATTCAATGGGTTACATGTGTCTACAACCCTAGGAACTCTTTAAGAATTAGGCGTGGAGCAAATGCAGCAGTATTTGAATTCCCGAACTCTGCTACGTCACACTAGCTGTGGCCTCTTTTGCCATGCTATTTATTCTGCAGCATCCTATTTTTGACTGTGTTATATTCTACTATATTGTCGAATATTTTGCCCCGTTATAAAAGCTTGAAATCTTTCTTTTCCAATGCGTGAAGAACATTAACATATTTACTGCAAAGTCGTTAAAAATACCTAAAACTATGCAAAGCAGGATTACAAATCACAGGGATGGGTATTCTCTACAGCCTGGACATGCTACTAAAATTTGTCACAAGACAGAGATAGCCACAGTCCCTGCTATTAAGGAGAAATAGAACGTGGGGCTATGCTGGCCTTGAGTGGGTGCCAATAGATTTCAACTTCAGCTTGGAAGAGGTGAGATTGTGTAATATTTGGGGAGAAGGGGGGGCCATTGGTCATCATGTTAATGTGAGAACCCCCACCCACTCTTTGGTCTCACTCCTAAGGATGGGGTTCCATTGGCGAGGTTCAAGGCCAAGGCTGAGTTGAACAACATAATTAGCAGAAAGCTCTTGGCTCATCTTCAGGGTAAGAAGCCCATGGTAGGGAAATGGGCCCTTGTTCTTTTGCCTTGATTTCTGCCCTAGGGATATGGGGAATTTTTGGAGGAGGAGTGTAAGAGGTCAGAACTGATTAGGGGTCCCCAGGGAGAATAGGGTCAAGGACAGAAGTGAAGGGGGCAGGACAGCCAGAATGGGATGGAGGTCGCTGCTTTCCCAGCCCCCTGCAAGCTCATGGACATCTGTTCCAAATCCCCAAGTTATTAGGCCTAGCCTTCCTGTCTGGGATAAAAGGCAGTAGGGTCTGGCCAGCTCCCAGAACCTCCAATGAAGAGTGAGTGAAGCTTTTGCTTTGTGAAGGAGGGCTGGATGAAGCAGGTTCATTCAATCATTCATTCATTCATTCATTCATTCAATAAATATTTACTGTCTGTGAAGTACTTGATATTGAATAAGATAAAAAATTGGATAAAACATGACCTTGCCCTCAAGGAGCATATGTCCAGTAGGAAAGGAAAACAAATGCACAAAATGATCATCCTATTAGGTACTGTGAACAAAATGTCAAAGGAGTTGGGGGAGACAAGATTTCTTCCATTGTGGGGACCAGGAAGGAAGGCTTCATGGAGAGGATGACATTTCAGCTAGGCCTGAAGAAGGGTTGAATAGTCATTGGTTCAGAGGAGTATGACAAGAGAATATTCAGGGGGTTAGTGGGGAAAATAGTATGAGCAAAGACACAGAGATGGGAAAGCACAAGGCACTGTCAGGCAATGGGAAGTGAATTCATTTGGCACAAGCTTAGGGTCCTATATGTGCAGGGAAGTTGATTCAGAGAGTCAGAGCCAGAAGGAAACTTAGGTTATCTAATCCAAACCCCTCACTTTATAGATAAGAAAACTGAGGCCCCAGGGAGACTAAATGACATGCTGAAAATCACACAGGTAATGAGTTAATGACAGACTTGATATTTGAAACTACCTCTTCTGATGCCCCAGACAGCACTGTACTCCACTTGCCTCCACAGGAAATAAGACCAGAAAGTCTGGGGCCAGATTGTGGGTGGCCTTGAATGCCAGACTGAAGAGTTAGAACTTTATTAGGTAGACAAAGGGATAGATTCTGTGCTATAGAGTGGAGTGAGTGTGTGTGTGTGTGTGTGTGTGTGTGTGCGCGTGTGTGTGTGTGTGTGGATCCTGATCAAAGTTATGTTTTAGGACTATTAATTTGGCAGCCAATACAGGATGACTTGCAGAGAGAAAGGCCAGAAATAGGAAGGTGAATTAGGAGGTTATTATAATAGTCCTGGAGAGAAGTAATGAGGGCCTGGATTTATAGTGGCCAAGGGAATAGAAAGGAAGAAGGAGAAATACTGCAAAGCTAGAATGACTGGATGAAGCAATTGACTGCATGTGGAGGGGGAAGGGGAAGGAAAAGCAAGGGTGAATGGGGGTGTCGTTGAGAAAAATAGGTTGGACCATCATGGGGTTCCTAGAAGACTATATCTTGGATGTTTCATTTTTGAAGAAAGGAGATCTGAGGTCTAGTAACCAAGTCATTAGGTTAATCATTTAACATCTCAGGGCCTCAGTTTCCTCACCTACAAAAAGGGGATGATAAGAGAACTGCAAAATCACAGAGAACACTCAGTGGCCATCTGGTCTAACCCATATTTCAACACAAATTCCCTCAACACCAACCCTCACAAGTGTTTGAAAACTTATCATTAGGGGGAACCCACCCCCTGAGTCAGTCCATTCGCCTTTGGGATAACTGTCTCCACTCCAAGCCCTCCTGCACATGATTTTCCTAGTGTAGGTCTGACCATGTCACCACCCATTACTCAATAAATTCCAGGGTCTCCTATCACATCTAAGATAAAATATAAACTACTCCGTTTGGTGCTTAAGGCTCTCCATAGCCTTACCCTTTCCTCTCTTTCTAGAGCCCTCACACCTGACACCCCTCTGTGCACTTAATGGTCCAGCCATACACTATTTGCCATTTCTCATACATAATGCTCTATTTCCTATCTCTATACATTTGCACTGGCAGTGCCTCATTCCTGGAATACTATCCTTCTTCATTTCCACCTCTAGAATCCCTGGTTTCCTTCAAGATTCAACTCAAATCCCACCTTTCCATGCTGCCTACCTGTCAGTGTCTACCTTTCAAAGATTACCTTGTATCTATTTTGTATGTTGGCCAGCTATGTAGTGCAGTGGATAGAATGCTGGGCCAGGATCCATCCTCAGATACTCACTAGCTGTGTGACCCTGGGCAAGTCACTCTACCCTGTTTGCCTCAGCTCCACATTTGCAAAGTGAGCTAGAGAAGGAAATGGCAAACTATTCCAGTATCTTTGCCAATAAAACCCTAAATCGGGTCATGAAGAGTCGGACATGACTGAAATGACTCAACAATGACAACAGCCAAATGCCCTAGATTCCAAAGGGACTCCCAAGTCTTTGCTTGGGAGAAGTCAACTGAACCCTATGCATCTGTACCAGATGGCTCCCTGCTCCATCTGTTGGCCTTATTGGTTTGGGTGTTACCATCCAAGCTAAGTCAGCTAAATCTGTTGTTTGCTCTAAATCTGACCTTAGACTGCCCTGAATCACAAATCACAGGTCCAGAGACCTAGAGTTGGAAGGGATCTTAGGGTCCATCTAGTCTAACCCCCTCATTTTACAGATGAGGAAAATGAGTCCCAGAAAAGTTAAGTGATTTGTTCAAGGTCTCCCAAGCAATAACCCTTCAAGGTAGAATATAAACCCAGGTCCTTTGACTTCAGAACCAGTGTCTTTCCATTTCCCCATGAACCTTTTAAAAAGTTCCTGACTCCCAAGCAGAGGTTCGTTCCCCTCCCCATCTATCTCCTCCCCAGCCCCCAGAAGGCCATGGAGTAAACTAAGACATATTAGAGAAAGCAGTTAGACAGTGGAAAAAACAACAGCCAATTCTTTACTCCTAGAGCAGCTAGTTTCACTCCTTACAATACTAGGAGAAGGCCTAGAATCCCCTATGACAGGCAGTAAAGGACTGGCACTAACAATTCCCCCATTCTATCCCATACTGAAGTGGAAGGCTATGTATAGACTTGGGAAATGGAGCTCCACACGTTGCGAGATGGGTTGCCTTAGAGAGCACTAGCCCTGATGCTTGATAGAGAACTCTTCCTGCCCTGCCTCTGCACACCCCCCCAACTTTGTCTAGAGTCTAGCTTTATTTGGTCTGGAAACTTGGTGGGGGGCCAGGGGACAAGCTCCCTGCTCTCCACTCCTTCCAGATTTGGTCTGGAATGCTGGGTCCTGGGCAGGTCTATTGGGTAGGATCAGGGGTTGTTTGTTGACATGACACCCCCAGTGGCTCCAGCCCAGTGGGCGGAAATAGCCCAGCCGGTTGTCCGCTGATTCCTCCTTTGTACTGGCCTCAGCAGAGACCCTTCCTGGGTTGGCTGCCTCTGCTTTTCCCTTCCTCCCCAGGCGAGACAGGGGGTTCCAAGGAGTTTGGGAAACTCCCAGGACAAACCCATTCACTCTTTCTCCTTCTAGGACTGCAGTGCCAAGAGATCCAACTGGGCTGGGGGCCTGTGGAGTAGGGGGATATGATCTTGTAGGAAAACCACAAGGAACATCCCCAGAAAGAAATGGGAAAGTAGAGCGTCAGCCAACCACAGTAACTGTATGAAGCCCTGAGGGGAAGGAGAACTCAGCGCTCGGCACACAACACCTTGAGTCTGCAAGACGTAGGGAAAGGAGAATCTGGGCTCTGGCGTTTGTAGACAATAAAGAGGATAGCTCACATTCTTTCGATGCTTCAAAGCTTATTCTTATTTATTATATTTGCTTATTATATCATTATCAATATTATCATGTGAGGTTTATTATTACATTCGGTACATTACATTCTGTCTTGTCTCTGTGTCTTTGTAACCGACCCTCAGGGCCTTGACTGAAGCTGTTCCACCAGTATCTCCCTGTTTTTATCCAAGCCCCATAGGATATGTGGGATTCATCCAAACCCAGCACAGTTTCTTTGGGAACACCTGGCTTATGCTCAGTCAATAAAGTCTAAGCCTCATTTACAAAAACACATATTTGATTGTTCCAATATGGAACTCACTCAAAAAATGTTCTAACATGGTTAATGATGGGAGGTGTGTAACATTTTATCATATATGTAACCATAGTCAACTGCACTTCTCCTGTAATGTGGTATATTATGGTTTGTTTTTTTTCAGTCATTCACGTGTCTGACTCTTCATGACCCCATTCTAGGATTTTCTTGGCAAAGATACTAGAATGATTAGCTATCCTAGCCAGAGGTTAAGTGACCTCCCTGGGGTCACATAACTAGTAAGTGTCAGAGACTGGATTTGAACTCAAGCCTTCCTGAGTCCAAGTTTAGTGTTCAATCCACTGAACCATCTAGCTGCCTCAATTATCTCTATTTATTTCCTGCCCCTAGTAGACGGTAAATTTCATGTAGACAGGAACTTTATTTTATGGAAACTGAATCTCCCCCAGCATCTGGAAGAAGGTACTGCATAAAGCAGGTGTTTAATGAATATTTCTTGAAATGAAATAAAATGCAAAGGGAATAGAGATATGGTCCCTGTTCTCAGGGAACTTATGGTGCCATTGAGGAGACAGTCAGTCAGCTGATCAAAAAGCATTTATTAACAGCTGACTGTTCCCGCCAGCTAAGTGCAGCTGAGGGAGTTGTTGAAGCAGCAGAAAGGACCCCGGACCTGGAGTCAGGAAGACCAGAGTTCAAATCCAAACTCAAACACTTACTAGCTATGTGATCCTGGATAAGTCACTTAGAAAAATCTCTGCCTCCGTTTCTTCAGCTATAAAATAGGGATAATAACAACACCTAGCTCACAAGTTTGTTATAAGAATCAAATGAGATAAGTATTGTAAAGTGTTTAGCACAGTGCCTGGCATATAGTAAGTACAATATAAATGTTTATCCCTTTCCCCCTTCTCTTAAGGATACAGAGAAAGGCAAAATCATGGTTCCAGTCCTCAGAGAGCAAGAAAAAACTCATCTAAACTGAAGATATGAGGACTGAGATACTATAGGGAAGAAATGCCCAGGGTTTACTGGATCCTAGAGCAGAGCTGGAAGGGACTTAAGAGGTCATCTGGCCCAAACCCCTTGTTTTGCAGATGGGGAAACTGAGGCTCAGAAAGTGACTTACCTGAGGTCATACCAGTAATAAAAGGCATGATGCTTGGTATTTGCAAAGCAAGCTTTCTGAATCTTACAACAATCTTTTGAAGGACAGGGATTATTGTACCCAGTTAGCAGATGAGAATAAATGAGGCTCAAACACTTGTCCAACTTCAGAGGAAACCAAGGCTGAACTGGGAAAAACTTGAAGCTGAGTAAGGGTGGGGTGCTTGTGGCCTAGCAGAGGGGCAGGAAGTGGGGAGGGAAGTGGTGCTTATATTAACTAGGAAATAAGAGTGATGGAATGAAAAGGGTCATGGTACTGGGAATCAGGAACATAGAATTCAGTCCTGGTTCTGCCACTTACTCGCTGTATAATCTGAAAAAGTCATTTCCTCTCTCTGGGCTCCAGTTCCCCCATGTGTAAAATGAGTGGGTAAGACTAGATGATCTTGCAGGTAGGTCCCTCTTAGCTCTAAGATTCTGAATTATGTGAAGTTAGAATTTAGAGTTGAAAGGTATTATCTAAGAGATAGTATGAGTCAACCCCATCCTATCAGATAGAGTAGAAGTTTCTTGAGGTCAGGACCTGTTTAGCTTTCATACTTGTATCCCTAGCATCTAACTTGGTTCCTGGTTCCTCTTTTCTATCTTCTTTTTTTCATTCTTTCTTTCTTTTTCCTCTTTCTTTCCTCCTTCCTTTCTTCCTTTCTTTCTTTCATTTTTTTAACTGGATCTATGATTTCATTCATAAAAGAGTCTCCCTTCTAGGGAACACCCTCTACCAGTGCAGATTTGCACCCAGTTTGCAAATTAAAATCTTAGAGAGTTATCTGGTACATTGAAAGACTGTGTCCAAGGTCACACAACCAGTATGGTTCAGTGGTAGAACTTGAACCCAAAGTCTTCCTGATTCTAAGGCTAGTCTTTTATGTGCTATGGCAAACAGTCATTTGCCTGGCATGTAGTAGGGGCTTAATTAATAAATGCTCATTGATAGGTTGATGGAAACTGAGGCAGAAAAATTTAAGTAACCGGTCTAAGTTAACATCAAATATAAGCAGCAGATTCCATCTCAAATTCTCTGACGTCAATTCTGTTACCCCACAGCTGCAAGAACACTTGTGCTTGGTGGGTGTACGGAAATGAATCAACCCTCAAGAGGTTGATAAAAAGAGTCATACTAGGTTTTGACTTCTCCTGTAAATTTACCATGTTGCAATTTATACCAGAGTTACTTAGAAGAGTTCTAGGGTCCAACTAAGGGTTGGCTTTAGAGACAGGAAAATCTGGGACCCCTCTGGCACATATGGGCTAGGTGAGTCTGTATAAGTCGCCTCACCCCTCCAAGTTCCAGGGAAGTCTGTAAGGGAGAGAATCAATCTGGGCCACACGGACCAATCTATGGAGAGATTTTAGGGAGTCTGGGAGCTAGGATGGGGAAAAAATAAATCTTCATTTTTACTTACCTCTAACTGAAATTCAGTATGCCCTTCAATTATTTTAGAACATTATTCTGTAAAGGGGTCCAGAGACTTCATCAGACTGCCAAAGAGGTCCACAGCAAAAAATAAGTTAAGACCCCCTGTTCTAAGTCTGTAAGTTTCAGAGAAGGTTACAGCCTGTGCTAATAGAGGGAGTTCCCCCATATTAATCACAGCTGTAGTCTCTATGTCCAGACACAGGGATTACACTTATGGCCATGTGTTGTCTTCTCTGTTAGAGCCTTGAAGGCAAGGTTCATATCTTATTGATCTTTATAGACCCAGGGGCTAGCATTCATGCAGAACACAGTAGGCACTCAATAAAGTATTAGGTACCAAATGAACAGCACAGATAGTAAGGGCTGTAGGAGTCTGAAGAAGGGAGGAAATGACTGATGACTTGATTGTCTTCTTTTTATAACTTGGACTATACCACCTGACCAGAGAACTAGGCTCTCAGCTGGCACAGGAGAGACATTAGGCAACCAGCCTGTTAGGATCATGGAATTCCCAGGGCAGTACAGTCCATCACCTGTGTCCCAATCCAACCGAGCAACTCCAAATAAGAGAATCAGATGGGCCAATGGCCATCTCCTTGGACCAGCTGGGAAATGAAACTCATCTAGAATGACACTTGGGCCGTTAATAAAAAACAAATCCAGCCCCACTTCCTGGCTCTGTCCAAGCAAATAATGAGTTCAAAGTGGGAGAGGCTTATTTTGGGAAAAGGCAAACAAAACAAAGTCCTGTAATTAAAGCCATCTGGGGGAGCAGTCGCCTTGGGCCTGGACTCTGGGAAGGTGGGTGAGGGGGAGAGGAGTCGAAATAGAGGGAAGAGGGAAGAGGGAAGTCTGAACTTGGTTACATTCTCCCTGTCTCAGAACTTGATTCTCCTCCTGCTGGGACCACTCAGACAAAAGGAACATGATGGCTGATGCCTGGGGACTGAGACTGGGTAGGGGCAGGTTACCTGGGGCAACTGAGAACTTTGGTACTGACTCCCCCCTCCACTACCCATCATCTCTATCTCTTTCTACTTTCTCTCCCCTCCTCTCTTCTTTTTTTTCTGACTCCCTCTCATACTCAGACCTGTCTGATATCTGCCAATGGTAACCTAGACTACTAGAGGTCTTCATGCTATGGTCAAAATAGCCCTGAATTTGGAGGCAAGAGATATGGTTTTGAGTTTCAGTCCATATTCTAACAAACTGTGTGACTTCAGACAGGGTTTGTCTCACCTCTGGGTTTCATATTCCTCATCTGGCCTTCAGTAAGTCTGGGATCTCATTGATGCATTCACTCCAACCACTGGCACAGATCTGAAACCTATCCACACCTTCTCATCCTTTTCAACTTTTCCATAAATCCTAATACTAATGTACTGCAGGCCTATAGCAGTATATCAAGCTATTCCCCATATATGTCTCAGTCTTACTACATAATGGGTCAGTGTCCTTTTTCCTAGTCATGCATGTCTGTGATCTCATCTCCACCTTCTGGCTTCCCCAGCTTTTAAGTTCCAGCTAAAATCTCATCTTCTTCAAGAAGCTTTGACTGGTCCTCCTTCATTCTAGTCCCTTTTCTTGCTATGGTTATTTCATTAAATGTCTTAGCTTCGAACCAGCTGTGTCCTTTGGCTGATTAGTAAAGGTGAGTACATCAGTGGGGGCTTGTCACCTATGGTTGAGTGAATGCACATTCACAGAGTATTGTTGAACCTAGGGTAGTCTTGTTCAGGGAACCTCCAGTAAGATTGGGTGACATCATCCCTCCAATATTTTCAATTCATCTTGCATATAGCTTGCTTGTACATAGTAGTTTACATATTGTCTCCCCATTAGACTGTGAGTTTCTTGATAGCAGAGACTGTCTTTTACCTTTCTTTATACCACCAGAGCCTAGTACAGTGACTGGCACATAGTAGGTACTTAATAAATGTTTATTGACTGACTGACTAACTGAAAAGGTTACAGAATGTTACAGTTGGAAAGGACCTCAGGGGTCTGTCTAATTGAAACCATCCCTGAACAAGATTCTGTCTCACAAGTTGACATCTAGCCTTTTTCTTGAAGTACTCCAAGAAGGGAGAACCCACTACTCCCAAGGCCACACTTTGTACTTTGGAATAACTCTGATTATTTGTCATTCTTCCTCTCTGTCGAGCCTGAATCTGATTGTGTTTTGCCTTTTGTTGTATCCCCAACACTTAGCACAATGCCTGACACATAGAAGATGCTTATGGAGCTAAGTGGAACGAACCTAATCCCTCTTCTGGGTGATAATTTCAAAAACTCTGGAATATTCCCTTTGCCAAATCTTCATTTCTCCAGCCTAAACATCACTTTCTTCAACTAGTCTTCATACAGTATCAATCAGTCAACACGCATTTATTAATCACCTCTGTTATTTGGCAGGCCTTGCACTATATGTGATCTCCAAGTCCTTTCAGTATTCTCAATTTAAATAATACAGGAAGAGCATTTTGAAAATCTTAAAGTGCTAGTAGGTATCAGTATTAGTATGATGATTTCTAATTTCCCATCTATATAAAATGTTTATGAGAATAATCTACATGCTTATCAAGAACAGCCTTGATGAGGATATTAGATGGGAACAGGCAGGTTTTTACAAGTGATATTCTATAATAGATTTCCTTATTATCATGCAATTGAGTTACATGGAGACAACACAAGATTTCACTGCATTTATTGTGTATTGACTACTGCCCCCAAAAGCATTTAATTAACACAGCAAAAAACTGCCTAAAAGGCTCTCCTCCATCAAGGTGTCTCCCACACATCTGTCAAAATTATACTAAAAAAGATAACTTTGTTCAACAACCCTTTGATTATTAATTAGAGGAAGCTGAGTGATGCAGTGTATGGGATTTGAAGTCAGGAAGTTCTGAGTTGAAATCCTGTCTCAGTAACTTACAAGGTAGATAATCCTGGACAAGTCGCTCATCTCCGCTAAGCTCTAGTTTCCTTATCTGTAAAATGAGATGCTTCCTTCACAGCTGTCCAGAGGACCAAATGAGATAGCATATGCAAAATACCTAGCAAACCTTAAAGCATTCTATAAAGATTAGCTGCTAGCTAGCACTGTTATTAATAGTAGGTGAAGCATGAAACAGGGAGACATGTGCTTGTCAAGGGTGTTTGGCGCCATTAAGGAAGAGATCCAGCATAAAGTCCAAATTGAAGAGGGATTTCCATAGATGATGAGACCCTCCATATGTTCCTGCTTACAGATGACATTATTCTGAGGGCTTGAAGTGCTCGTACACTGCAAAGGGAAAGAGAAGGGAATTTATTAATGAACAATTATTTATTAAACACCTACTACATGCCAGACACTGTGCTAAGCACCTTACAAATATCTCATTTGATGAGCCTCCTATAGAACCTCTTGGATGGGATCCATAGCTTTTCTTTTTTGTTGTCGTTTTCTGTCTGTTTATGGTAATCAGGATTAAGTGACTTGCCCAAGGTCATGTAGCTAGTAAGTGTCTGAGGCCCGATTTGAACTGAGGTCCTCCTGACTCTGGGGCTGGTACTTTATCCAGTGCACCGTCTATTTGCCCTGATCTATAACTTTTCTAAACAGTGTGAACTAACCATCTACCCAGGATATAATGCAGAATGACTACTGTGCAAATCACAGCACGAAGTTTGAGAACAACTATTAAGC
The DNA here is from genome assembly GCA_023548195.1 of Bettongia penicillata ogilbyi. Taxonomy (NCBI): domain Eukaryota; kingdom Metazoa; phylum Chordata; class Mammalia; order Diprotodontia; family Potoroidae; genus Bettongia; species Bettongia penicillata. The sequence continues at coordinate 318,632 of JAJHZJ010000380.1, read as the reverse complement.
CAGTGCAACAGAAGATAGATCTTACTTATATAGACACTGCAGATGGACAACGATTTGGACCCAGAATTGACAAGATGGGAATGGCCAACTGGATTGTCTATGGAAACTTGCAAAGGCTGATGTGTGTGTGTGTGTGTGTGTGTGTGTGTGTGTGTGAGAGAGAGAGAGAGAGAGAGAGAGAGAGAGAGAGAGAGAGAGAGAGAGAGAGAGAAAGAGAGAGAGAGAGAGAGGAGAGAGAGAGAGACTCCGAACATGTTTTTGAATCAAGGACTCATCTTTGGGATAACAATACAGACTTCCTTCGTTTGGGGACCCAGTTAGCTACCCCAGATTCCGGGTATTTTTGTATAAGAAATACTCTCCAAGTTGTATTTCATGAATTCACATCAACATTATTTTTATTTAGCTTATAACAAGGCATTTTAAGAAAATATCAATGTAAATAACAACGACTCCACCTTCTGCATAGGTATTTAAAGATCTAAATGCAGGTTGAGTATGAGACAATCTTTATTTCACTTTCCCAAATAAAAAAACCAAAACCCATTACTTGCAAAGGACTCACAGAATCCCTCTACCATATGTGGAAACCTGCAAAAGCACTCCAATAGCTCATTAGATTCCCCTTGGAAGGAAGACCCATTTACCCACTTTGGGGGCTGATGAAAAAGCCCATCAGATCTGCCTTGTCCAAACAACTGAAGACAACAGCAGGGAGGGACTATTGGCACCCCATGACAAGGCATGCAGTCCTCCAGCTGCAGGGTTATATTGGTGGTCCTACTCCTTCTCCAGGGCAGCTAGGTGGTGCATGCAGCCCTAGATTTAGGAAGACTCATCTTTCTGAGTTCAAATGTGGCCGCTGACATTAGCTGTGTGACCCTAGGCAAGTCACTTAACCCTATATGCCTCAGTTTCACCATCTGTAAAATGAGCTGGAGAAGGAAAGGGCAAACCATTCCAGCAACTTTGCCAAGAAAACCCCAAATGACATCATGAAGAGTCAGGCACTACTGAACAACCACTTCGCCAAGAAACATATAGTTGATGAAAACTCCCTCTTGGAAACCACTCCTCCTGGCCTGGGGAACTTTTACACCTAAGAACTTGGAAACTTGAGATTATTCCCAAATCTGAGAAAGTCTACTCTTAGGTCCCTTCCTATAAGACCTTGTAAGCCTACACCATGTACTCTTCCTGGGATTCTATCAATGCCCTAGTGGCTGCCTTATTTTGAGTTAGAGAAAGTCCATTCTCAGGAAATCTAGGCTCAGATCTGTCCACTGAAAAGGAAATGTCAAGGTTGAAGGTAGCAAGAACCATTCTGGGGCTTCAGGCAAGTTCATGCAGTTTGCCATGTAATTTCTGCCAGTAGTTATCAACTGCTCCTAGAGGTGAAGGTCAGAAATCTCCTCCAGAAGAAGAGGAGAATACTGAAAAAGGCAAAGAGGGCAGTGCCTCTGAAAAAAAATCAGTTCACCACCTCTCAACTGCCAATCATGTTGGAGGGCTCATCAATCACTATGGATCAATTAGAGGAGCTCCCTTTCTCCTTTCAGCAAGACTCCAGTGCATATGCCTACCCCTAAGGAGGGACCCTCCAGATGTTACAGGATGGAAGTCCACATTCTCTAATCTCATCAAGCTGCTTAGAGATATGGATACATAGTCAAAGGATATTTGGCTAAACAATTCTCAAAAGAATCAGAAACCATTTACAATATAAAAATTGTTCCAAATCTCTAAGAATAAGACATGAAAATCAACACAAAACTGAACTTTCACCTCATGCCTGGTAAATTGGCAAAGATGATAAAAGATAGTCAATGTTGAGGGGGTTATGGAAAGATAGACACATTAAGGCACTCTTAGTAGAGCTATGAATTGATCAGAGGTGGGGAACTTGAAACCTCAAGGCCACATGTGGCCCTCTAGGTCCTCAAGTACAGCCCTATGACTGAATCCAAACGTCACAGAACAAATCTCTTTAATAAAAGGATTTGTTCTGTAAAACTTGGACTGGGTCAAAAGGCTACATCCAAGGACCTGGAAGGCCACATATGGCCTCAAGGTTCCACCCCGGAACCATTCTGAAAAGCAATTTGGAATAGCAATAACAATCATCATTTTTATTATAGCAAGAATATAGTGCCTTAAGGCTTGCAAAGAGCTTTACAGATATCTCATTTTAACCTAATAATAACCCTGGGAGGTAGATGCTATCATTATCATCTCTATGTTACAGAAGAGGAAACTGAGGAAAACAAGAGGTTGACAGAGTGACTTGTGAAGGATGACACAGCTAATAGGTGTCCAGGGAGATGGAAACCCAGGTGGTATGGATATCAGGTCCAGCACTCTACCTGCTGCACCACTTGGCTGCCTATAGTAGAATTCCCATAGAATTATGATAAGAAGGTGACTGAAATGTTCATCCCCTTTGATCCAAACACCCCTCTGCTTTGGCACCTATGCCAGAGAAGTCAAAGCTAACAAGAAGGGCCTCTCATCCACCACAGGCAAGTCACTTAACCCTATTTGCCTCAGTTTCCTCATCTATAAAATAAGCTAGAGGAAGAAATGGCAAACCACTCTTGTGTCTTTGCCACAAAAACCCCGTAAGGAGGTCACTGAGGGTAGGACATGACTAATTGACTAAACAACACTAAGATATAAAGGATAGAGAGAAGCATGGGGAAGACATATCAGCTGAAATAAAATGAAACAAAACAAAAACATTCTATACAGTGACTACAACAATGAAGTTGGAAAGAATAATAACAAAAATTCTGGAACTGAATGCTGTATGATTATAATGACCAAGCTTGTCCCCCCCTAAAAGAGATGTGCAAATGCAACTCCCTCCCTTCTTTGCAAAGGGAGGGAGAAGGACTTAGAAGGAGAATACTACATATTATGTCAGACTTGGCTGTTGGGTTGGAATGGTTTTACTGAGCTGCTTTTGGGGGAAGATGGGGAGGTTATTCTTTATTATAAGAGATAGTTCTCTGGGTAAGGTGAATGGAGGGATATAATGGTAGCTAGAGGTGATATCAATCAGTCAATAAACACTTATTAAGGAAGATAACAGAGCAGAGGCAAGGACCTGCTACAGCTCTCCCCCCAAACCCCGCAAAAAAACTAAAATGACTAAACAAATTCTAGAGCTGCAGAAGCCACAGAAGGACAGACTGAAGCAAATTTCTAGCCCAAGACCATCTGGAAGGTTGACAGGAAGAGTCTATCCCACCAGGCTGGGAGCAGAACACAGTTCAATGTTGGCCATGTTGGGCGCAGAAAGAGCTGGAGCAGGCCTTAGGGGACTGAATTGCTAGCGGCTGCTATGGTTTCCATATTTCTCAACTCACAAATGCCAAAGACAGCTTCAAAGGTCAGTGGAAAGGATCTCTTACCTGGCTGAGAGGAGTGTGGTCTGGTCCGAGCACCAACCTCAGCTCTGGCCCCAGCCCCAGGGCAGTGGCAGCTCTGCTGAAGCAGAGGCTGCTTCTGGAGCCCTACACTTAACAAAGAGCTTAAAAGTCAAGCAATTGGCTAGGAAAATGAGAAAATAGGAGGAAAAGAAACAAACTATTGATTCTTACTTTCTCAGTGAAGAGTTATTTTTTTACATCATTGGTGATGAAGAAGATCAAAACATACAACCAGAAGAAGATGACAGAGTCAAAGGTCCTGCAACCAAAGCATCCAAGAAAACTATTAATTGGTCTCAGTTCATGGAAAAGCTCAAAAAAGGATTTTGAAGTAAGACAAGTAAAGGAAAAATTTGGGAAAGAAATGAGAGAGATGCAAGGAAATCATGAAAAACAAGTCAACAATTTGCTAAAGGAAACTCCAAAAAAATGCTGAAGAAATTAACAGCTTTAAAATTAGGCCTACCCAAACGGCAAAAGAAGTCCAAAAAGTCAATGAGGAGAAGAATGCTTTATAAAGCAGAATGGGTCAAATGGAAAAAGAGGTCTAAAAACTCACTGAAGAAAATAATTCCTTCACAATTAGAATGCAGCAAATGGAAGCTAATGACTTTATGAGAATCAAGAAATTATAAAACAAAACCAAAAGAATGAAAAAAATAGAAGACAATGTGAAGTATCTCATTAGAAAAACAACTCAACCTGAAAAATAGATCCAGGAGAGATCATTTTAAAATTATTGGGCTACCTGAAAGCCATGATCAAAAAAAGAACTTAGATATCTTCTTTCAAGAAATTATCAAGGAAACTACCCATATATTCTAGAACCAGAGGGTATAATAGAAATGGAAAAAATCCACTGATCACTTCCTGAAAGATATTCTAAAAGAAAAACTCCTAGGAATATTGTAGCCAAATTCTAGAGTTTCTAGGTCAAGGAGAAAATATTACAAGTAGCCAAAAAGAAAAAAATTCAAGTATTATAGAAAAACAAACAGGATAATGCAAGATTTAGCAGCTTCTACACTAAGAGATCAGAGGGTTTGGAATATGATATTCCAGAAGTCAAAGGAGCTAGGATTAAAACCAAGAATCACCTACCCAACAAAACTGAGTATCATACTTCAGGGTGAAAAAATGGAACTTCAATGAAATAGAGGATTTCCAAGCATTCTTGTTGAAAAGACCAGAACTGAATAGAAAATTTGACTTTCAAATACAAGAATCAAGAGAAGCATGAAAAGGTAAATGGAAAAAAGGATCCATAAGGGATTTATTGAAGTTGAATTTTTACATTCCTACATGGAAAGATAATATTTGTAACTCATGAGACCTTTCTCAGTATTAGGATAGTTAGAAGAAATATATGTATGTTGTACACACATACATATATTTCTTCTGACTATCAAACAGACTAAACGGACAGACAGAGAGGCACAGGGCAAGCTGAATATGAAAGAATGATATCTAAAAAAGAAAGTAAAGTGTTGAGAAGAATGTATTAGGAGAAAGAGAAAGGAAGAGGTAGAATGTAGTAAATAATCTCACATAAAAGAGTCAAGAAAGAGCTTTTACAATGGAGGGGAAGAAGGGGAAGATGAGAGGCAATAAAATAGCCTTCCTTTCATCAGATTTGGCTTCAGGAGAGAATAATACACATACTCAATTGGGTATGGAAGTTCATCTTACCCTACAGGAAAGCAGGAGGAAAAGGGATAAGAGAGGGAGGATAATAGAAGGGACAGCAGATTGAGGGAAGGGGTAATAAGTAGCAAACACTTTGGTAGACAGACAAGTCAAAGGATAGAATAGAATAAATGGAGGACAGGACAGGATAGAGGGAAATATAGTTAGTCTTTCACAACATGACTGTTATAGAAGTGTTTTGCATGACTACACATATAGGTATAACCTATATCAAATTGCTTGCCTTCTCAATGAGGATGGATGGGAAGGGGGACGGGAGAAAATGTGGAACTCAAAGCTTTAAAAATGAATGTTAAAAATTACTTTTAGATGCAACTAGAAAATAAGATATATAGACAATGGAGTATAGAAATCTATCTTGCCCTACAGGAAATTAGAAGGGAAGAGGATGGGGATGGGAGAGGTGGTAATAGAGGGGAAGGAAGATTGGAGGAAAGGGTAATCAGAATGCACACTGTCCTGGGGTAGGGGTAGGGGGAAGATGGGGAGAAAATTTGAAATTCAAAATTTTGTGGAAGTGAATATTGAAAGCAGGAAATAAATATTCTTTTTAAAAAATTTAAAAAATAAACATTTATTAATGGGTTATCCTGGGCCTGGTATATGATAACCCCTTAATAAATGCTTGTTGACAGTCATCATTGCAAGTATTGAGATACAGAGAAAGGCAATATAAGATGGTTAAAATTTTCAAGAGATTGGAGAACTGATGAGTTTGCACATTTTGACACCTTGTATTGTTTTGTACTATAATTTATGCATATGAATGAATGATCAGAGAATGAATGAAAAAACTTACTATTTCTCAAGCAATGTAGGTCAATTGGAGTTAAGTGAGGTACTCAACAGTAAGGGACAAGAGGAGGGGAGAGAAGGATAAAACTGAAAGGGTTAAGTCCTCCAGGGCACAATCTGGTCCAGGCAACCAAGAGGCTGCTGAGATCTGCATTCCACTGTCTAGTCCAGTCCTGAACTGTGAACTCCATCAGGACAGGAATCCCATCTTCTCTAAACTTTGCATTTTCCCCTGTGCTAAGAACAGTACTCTGCACACAGTTGATCCTTGCTTACCAAATGTTTGTGGAAGTGAATTGTAGATAATGTGAGGTAGACTCCAGCCTGCTGGGGGTTACCAGTTTGTTTCTCTGCCATCTGGACGCAGGATGGGCCACCCTCTTGTTAGGTGTCCCCAGAAGCTTAACCCAAAAGAGAGCCCAAGTGGAGAAAGAATTTGTATCAGAATCACATGCAAAGCTAATTAAATTCTTCCCATCACACCTGCACAGCCTGACTTCACAGAAGTGTAACCTGATGCCAGTGCTCAAATCCCTAGAGCTACCTGTCACTCCTGTGCCCTCTCGGGAACAATAACCCTGTTTGACCCTACACAGTTGGGCCATCACACTTGAGAAGCACTGACCCTGAGGGTGTCCCTATCTCCCTGAAGCCAAGCTTTCCTTCTCAGCCTTGCCTCAGGTCACTGGGAGGCTTCTCTGGTCCTGAAAGCCTGAGTGTCCTGACAGGCCAAGGATATCAGCACACAGCTTTCCAAGCACCATAGGAAAAACATGCAGAGGTGGTGGGGTTAGGTCAGCTGCTTGGATTTTTGGCAGCTTCATCCCTCCTTGTCTCAACACAGTCACCTCCATCCCAGCATCGGGATTGATATCTTGGGTTTCAGGATGTGTTAGCAAACCACTACTGTCCTATAGGGTTTGAGCTTTTGCAATCATGATCCCCACACTCCTCCAACTGCCCCTGTACCCCTTAAAGGATAGTTAATCTTAGTGTGGGGGTGTGGGGAGGAAGAGTCAATGAGGCCCAGGGGAAGCAAGGAAGTGGTTCAAGGTCACACAGCATGTCCATAGCAAATGTGAAATTAGCAAATGTGGAATTAAAGTTCTAAGCCCTGGAGTCTGCTGCCTGTGGCTCAGGCCAGATCTCCTCTGTCTTGCATTGTTCTCTGATTCATTAAAGCTTACTGGCATTTTTTACAGCAAGCAATGGTATGAACACAATAAACAACTATACCAGAATTTAGCTCAGAGTCTTGGGGTTTTAGACAGAACACAGCAAGGTTTTCTAAACAAAGGTAGAGAGTTATTTTTCGACTGCACATAATGAAGGGAGACATTATGGAATAGCAGAAAGAGACCTAACTTTCAAATCCCTGCTTAATAATATCTAGCATTTATTTAAGTTTTATTAAATACTTCCTATAGACTATCTCATTGAATTCTTACAACAACCTTTTAAGGTAGGTACTGCTATCGTACCCATTTTAGAGATGAAGAAACTGATACTAAGAGGTAAGATAATTTTCCTAGGGTCATATAACTAGTAAGTGTCTATTTGAACTCATTTTTTCCTCACTCTAAGACTCTTGTTACCCACTGAATCACCCAACTGACTCTCTAAACGTTCTACTACTCATATAACTTTGGGAAAGACATTTGCCTTTTTGGGGGCCTCAGTTTCCTCACCTGTGTAATGTGGCACTTAACAGTAAATGATCTCTAAGGTTTCTTCCAGTCTTAAATCCTATAACCTTAAGTTTCGGGGTTTCTTTACGATAATGGTATTGAAAAGTATACTCCAAGACCCCACAAACAGGGATAGATCAACGCTCCTTTTGAAGAAGGAAATGGCAAAACACTCCAGAATCTTTGCCAAGAAAACCCCATAGACAGTACTGGTGAGCTACAGTCCATGGGGGTCACAAAGAGTCAAACACACACAATTGAACAACTCTTCCTTCTTCACACTTTATGTAGAAGAGGGAATAAATTTATTCTGTTTGACTACAGAGACTATCTCCAGGATCAGTGGGTAGAAGTTATAGGGGCAGTACAGAGTTTTAATAAGGAATTATTTACCTGGAGCAAAACCAGCAGAGCAGAGCAGTGGTAGTTCAGATGACAGTCTGGCTGTGAGCACAATTGCTCAGACCTGAGAGCAGTCAGTCTGTACTAGAGTAGGGGCTGGTAGGAGACCAAAAGGTAAGGTAAGGGTTTGGGGATCTGTCCCCACAGGAAAGAGGGATGCCTCCCTAGAAGAAGCGTATTTCTACTACCCTAGATGTCAGCACCCTGAGACAAAGCGCTGCTCTCCCCATGCTAGTTCCAGCTCTGGGGAGACAGCTTGCAACTCACTATAAGGACTTTCTGACACTGATAGACAAGAGTGGGATGGGCTGCCTTATGTCTCCCCTCCCTGGAAGTGATGAAGAAGCAGCTAGATCACTAACTGTTGAGGATATTGCAGAGGACAGACTTGTGCGGGGTAGGAAGGCTGGACTAGATGACCTCCCAGGTCCTTCCTACTCTGAGCAAGCAGGGCTGATTTCTTCTTGGCTGCAGGAAAAGCTTATGAAATCACCTATGTGAGGCTAAAGTTCCATACCAGTCGTCCTGAGAGTTTTGCCATCTACAAACGCAGCTGGGCTGGGGGTCCCTGGGTGCCGTACCAGTACTACAGTGCTTCCTGTGAGAAGACATATGGCAAACAGGAGGGTCAGTACCTTCGGCCCGGGGAGGACGAGAGGGTGGCCTTCTGCACTGATGAGTTCAGCGACATCTCTCCACTAAGTGGAGGCAACGTAGCCTTTTCTACCCTGGAAGGCCGGCCCAGTGCCTACAGCTTTGAGGAGAGCCCCATCCTGCAGGTAAGAAGGCCCCAGCCTGACTCAGAGGAAAAAGCCTGAGCTAGAGTCTGATAGACCAAGGAATTTCAGTCCAGACTTTTTGTCTGACCTCCAGCAAACCATAGATCTTAAAGTCATAAAACTACAATTAGTGGAGGAAGAGCTGGGCCAAGAATCAAGGGACCCCAGATCTCTTCATGGCATGTTCACATAGCTAATTGTATGAACCTGGGCAAATCACTTAACCTCTTTGCCTCAGTTTCCTCATCTAGACATTTTGAAGGGATTTCATCAGATAATCTCTCAAAAATTCCTTCCAGCTTTACATCCTGTAGCTCTAGCATCTGGCCAGCTGTTGAACAGGAGGATGAGGCAAATGTTTTGGAGTTGTATCATCTTGGTCTTAAAAATATATACCTGCTAGTATAAACTAAGAAGAAAATTGCCTTCATCTTTGCAAAAGAGGGAGAGATTTGTCCAGGGGAAGGAAGGTGATCCTGTTTCACTAGCTGGGAACTGTTAGGTTACAACCTCACAGACCATAAGCAGATTCACTCTTCCAGAAAGCAGAGCACTGTGCAATCATCCCAGAACCAATCAGCATCGCTGGCCCTAATTGTTTGTGCAGCAGGTATTAGAATTGTTAATTAGTCAACAAGAATTTATTAAGCACTAATTATGTCCCAGGTACGATGCTAGGTAGTGGTATAGAAAGACAAAGAAAAAGAAAGGATGAAAGAAAGGAAAGAAGGAAGGAAGGAAGAAAGAAAGAGAAAGAAAGAAAGAAAGAGAGAGAGAGAAAGAGAGAGAGAAAGAGAGAGAGAAAGAGAGAAAGAAAGAGAGAAAGGAAAGAAAGAAAGAAAGAAAGAAAGAAAGAAAGAAAGAAAGAAAGAAAGAAAGAAAGAAAGAAAGAAAGAAAGAAAGAAAGAAAGAAAGAAAGAAGGGTCAGGAGGAAGGAAGGGAGGAGAGAAGGAGGAAAGAAAGGAAACAATCCCTGTCCTCAAAGAGCTTACATTTTATCTGTACTTGCCATCTCCCCTGCCACCACCATTAGACTATAAGCTTCTTGAGGGTGGGAGCTATTTCATTTTTCACCTCTAAATTCTCAGTACCTATCACAGTGCCTTGTTCCATTCATAGTAAGTACTTAATAAATATTTATTAAACTGAATATCTGGAGAATGGAAGAAGTTCAGATTGGATGATCTTTGTCTCCTCAGTCAAGTCAGGGTCACAGTAATCTCCTAAGGGCAAACAGAGGAAGAGCTAGAGTTGGTCAATGGAGGAAAAAACATGTTTTGAAAGAGCCTCAGTAGCTGACATGATAAGGAGTCAATCAGAGATGAGTAAAAGGCTTGCCATGCAGTCAGAAGGGCTCAGCTGGAGTTAGATTGCCTGAATTTGTGGTAGAACCAATCAGAATGATTTCTTAACTACCTCCATCAATGTTTTGCTATGTGGAAGCAGTTTCAAAGGAAGAGGATTGTGAGGCCTACTCGGGGGATCTGCACGGCAGAAGGCCCAGAGACCAAGGGATCAAGGTGAAGGAAAAGGCATTTTCTCAGCTGAACATTGGTTCAAGACAAGGGAGTGAGGAAAGTAGAAGCTAGAATAACAGGAGTGGGTAACCTATGGCCTCAAAGACACATGTGGCCCTCTAGGTCCTCAACTGAAGTCCAAACTTCACAGAACAAATTTAGCCAAAGGACCAATTTTGAGGACCTAAGGGGCCACATGTGGCCTCGAGGGGGGTTCCCCACCCCTGAGCCAGAGCATGAGTGAAGGACGTGGAAGATATTGCTGAGTTTAGGAACCACTGGTCATAACGAAGGTGAACAATGGTTTTGGCAGGGAAGAGGAATTTCTAAGGGGCAGAACACAAGCATGCTACCGGACTGAGTAACGGCAGGAAGTAATAGTGTTTGTTCTTGTCTCTGTATCGCCAGTGCCTAGAGCATTGTTTGACTCATGGTAGGCACATATCAAGGCTTGCTAATAGGTTGATTGATTGGATTTGGATTTAAAGAACCTAGGTTCAAATCTTGCTTCTGTCACTTCTTTCTGATATTGGCCAAGCCAACTTCTACGAGACCTCAGTTTACTCATTTGTAAAATGAAGGGGTTGGGGTATGATCTCTAATATCCATCCCAATGCTAAATCAATGATTTTATAATGAATCTCAGGTTGAGGAACCTCAAGGAAGTAGATGGAAAAGAGAAAACTTAACAGACAGTCTCATTGTTTAAAAGCAGGGAACCGATGGTAGATGACTTCTCAGTTCACAGGAGTCTGTGACTCTATGTCCTTAGCTGAAATTGGCTAGCACCTAAGTAATGTAGAATGTCCAGGGAGAAAGAGACTACCAAAGGGATGGGAGTGAATGCCTAAATAGCCACTAATGTGTGTGACCCTCCTCCCCTCCTATAGGAATGGGTAACCAGCACAGAACTGCTCATCTCCCTGAACCGGCTCAATACATTTGGAGATGACATCTTTAAAGACCCAAAGGTGTTACAGTCTTATTATTATGCCATCAGTGACTTCTCTGTTGGGGGCAGGTAAGTGGCTGGTAGGTTCCAGTGGCCTGGAGGGGGAGGTAAGAGGTAGGGGCAGTCTCAGGCCTCAGCTGAATGTAAGGGACACCTGAGCCTTGCAGTAGCTTTTGAAAGTCAAGCTGAATGAAAAGACTTATATGAACTGATGAAAAGTGAATTAAGCAAAACCAGGAAAACATTGTACACGGTAACAACAATATTGTAGAATGATTAACTATGAGTGACTTAGCTATTCTCAGCAATGCAATGATCCAAGACAATTCCAAAGGATTCATGTTGAAAAATTCTATCCATCTCCAGAGAAAGAACTGCTGGAGTCTGAATGCAGATCGAAGCATTCTATTTTTCATTTTCTGTATTTTTTTGTGGGTTTTTTCCCCTTTGAATCTGTCTTCTTTCACAGTATGACTAATATGGTAATAATTTTAAAAAGTCAGGCTGAACTGGTTTGAGGCTTGACTTCAGATTTCAAAATGAAGAGCTAAATTCCATTGCTTTCTCAATAATAATTAAATAGAGGTCTTTTGGGTTCAGATCTGGGATTTCATTAGGGGAGGGAACTCCCAGTGTGGAAAATCCTTCCATCCACACGGCTCAGCACCTCATCTGTAACTTAGTCTTAGAGAGTTACCTGGGCTGTTTTCAACAGTCTCACGGGTAGCCTGCATCAGAGGCAGCACATGAATGAACCCTTTACATCAAAACTGACCTTGTATTCCCTATCTCATAGTGTCTCTGCTGGTAAATGCCCTCTAATTTGAAACCCTTTTGAAAGGGGGTTTCTACTTACTATGGGTAAGAGTTTTAGTTTGTTCATCTGAAAAATAGGGACAATCAGATTTTTCACTAGCTCTGTCTGGGAAAAAAGTATGCTGTAAATTTTAAATCTTAAAATAAAAATAAGTTATCATCATTATTACTTAGAATCATAATATTGGAAGGGACCTTATCGATGATGCTGTAACTTTTGTGTACTCACCCAGCTCCCCATCCCCAATTTTGATGACCTGACAAAAGAAAGATAGAAATAAAGTCATCTTTCTCACTATTATCATCAGTCATCATTTGAACTAAGAGGCAGAAATCCAGGTCTCTAATTCCAGTTCTGTCAGGTCTATATATATGACCTTGGTCAAGTCTCTTCCTCTAAGACTCATTTTTCCCTTCTGTAAAAAGAAGAGGTTGGACAAGATGATGTCTAAGGCCCCTGACAGCAGTACCATTCTTGGAGTACCACTTAGTGGGCTGGTAAAAATAATGAGGGGGAAACGGACTGTTCTGATCTCATTGATTTGACCTCAGCAGGTCCCTTCGGCCCATTCCCTTCATCTCCTTCCTCTTCCATTTCTGCCTGCTCAGCATTTCTCCAAGAGAGGGAGTCTTATTCCCCCACTAAGCACAACTGACTGCTATTGATTGACTGGTAAGGAAGTCAAAGCAGCTGAGGGACAGAATGGAAGGCGGCTGATGGGAGAAAGCAGCTGGTGGAGAGAATGGGGAGCAAAGAGTTTCATTAAAGAAAATTAAACAATGATTTTTGACCATCCTATTAGGAATGATCTCAGGATAGAGCGGAAAGGCAGGGTGTGATGAGAGCTTATTAGACCGCTGAGAGTAGCAAGTCTGCCCCAAGTAACTCAGGCAGCCCAGCAGGATCAGGCGATCGATTCCCCTTCCATCAAATCCCTCCACCTTCCTGTATAGTCTTCCCCTGAGAACAGAGAAGAAGGGAAAACAACATTTCTGGAACTTAGTCAGACTTTTCTCTTGTCTCTCCTCCCTACTCCCATATTTAACTCCAAATGCCAACTTTTACATGAGTGGGCAGAATAAGAATTATGGAAGCAGATGTTAGAACAGGAAAGAATGTCTGAACTAGGAAAGGTCTTATGACAGAGAATGTCAGAGCTGGAGGGAACTTGAGATTATAGACTGTCCAAGCTAGATAGAGCCTTAAGATAAAGACTATTAGATCTGGAAGGAATCTGAAAATATAAATGTCCAGCTTAGAAAGGTCCTTAAAGCACAGAATGGCAGATCTGGAAGCCAACTGAGAATAAGATATATCCGAGCTGAAAGGGGCTTTAAATTATAGATTATCAGAGCTGGAAGAACATAGAGCATGGAACACTGGAGGGAGAAGTGACCTTAGACATCATCTAGTCTACAAACACACATAAACACACGTTGCAGATGAGGAAACTGAGTCTCAAAAAGGGAAAGCAACATGTCCTATATCACCTGGCAGATCAGTGGCAGAACCAAGACTAGATTCCAGATTTTCTGACACTGTATTCCATCTGCCAGAATTAAATAGAGATAATATGAGGTTTGGAAAATGACCAAAGTCCATACAGACACTGGAGCTGCAATTGGATGCCACTAGAGTCCCTGTAGGGTGACTTGCCTTAAATCACTTTTGATTTCCAGCCTGGGTTCTCCTAGGTCTCAGCCAGACCAGCCACTGGCAAAAAGCTGATCCTGCCAATTAGTAGTCCAGTTTTTTTTCCAGTGGGTTCTTGTGAAACTCAATCTGTTTCCACTTTGCCTAAATTTGCACACTCCCTAGCCTGGGCTTGGAAGCTGCTGAAAGAACACTTCTCACCCCTGCCCCCACAAAGCTGAAAATGAATGGAAAAACTTACCTGCGTGACACAGAGTTATTCTAGAGGATACTACCATGGAGTACAGGAAAGAACGTAAGATGGGGAGTCTGGAGAACTAGATTCTGATCCTGGTTTTACCACTAACTCCCTGTGTGACTTTGGGCAAGTAATTTTTCTCCTCTGTGAGCCTCAGTTTCCTCATCTGTAAAATGAGGAGTTTGGATTAATCTCTGAAGTCCCTTCCAACTCTAACATTCTGTAATATAAGGGTCTTTCCAGTTCTAACCATCTGTGATTCAATGATGATGATGATGATGATGATGACACGTTGTCAGGGACTCATTTAAGGAGAGATGGAGTAAACAATCATTTTGAGGTAGGGACAGGTCTTTCATCTCCTGAACAACTGGTCCATGAGCTGAAGATAATGTAGTTGCAGGAACACAGGGAGACCTGATGTAAATTGAATTGAAGCAGGTGTTCTCTACCTCAAAACCCATAAATTGAAGCGGGGGAAAAGGGAAAACTAAAGGCTATAACCTAGTGGTGATACAGGATGGTGCTAGCCACTCCTATCTCTTCCATATCTCCTTAACCTAGGTCATCTCAGCCCAGAATCCAGCGCCATTCTAGTACCTTAGCCAAGAAAGCCAATCCATAAACTCTACGTACCTGGCACTATGCTAGACATGGTATGGGACATAAAAATAAAGTAGAACATAATAGGAGACTTTTTTCCTTTAAGTAGTTTATACTTTAGTTGGAGACCCAAGAGGAGCCCACTTCAAACCATTAGAGAGAAATACAAGACAGGAAATTCTCCTTCACCACCACCACCACCACCCCCGCCCCCCACCAAGAATATATGGATGAAGGTGAGAAAGGAGAAGGAGCACACTCTGAACGTGGGGTGGGTGAGATCAGCTGCATTTCTGTCTCCTGCATTATCCACACTCAGTTTCCACTTTGAAGCCTCCAGGGAAAGGGAGAGCAGCCTGGTGGGGTAGATGAGACCAGAGGTCTCCAGTTGATCTCCCTCCCCACTTTGCTTCAGGGGTTTTGAGGCAGAAAACATCTGCATTCAATTTACATCAGGCCAGACCACCCTCAGATCAGCATCTGGCTTTGGAGAGGCTTATAGGTCCTAGACAGGTGGTTCCACTAGGAGGCACCCTGTGGCTCCCTGCAGGGAATCCATCCCTCTCCCCATGACTAGCCTGACACCCAACCATGATACAGACAAAGCTGGCCTTTGACTCAGCCATGCTGTTATATGGAGATCAAAGCACCCTATTGAGAGATGTCATGTCTTATGTTCATTCAAGGAACTGTCTTAATGTATGCCCCTCTCGAAATTTAAAAAACTAAGCTATAGAATAATGACTACTCACCCACCCACTCCCCACCCCCACCCCCCAATTCCAAACCCAACCCAATTCCATTGAAATGAAAATGACCCTACATTTAATTGGTCATCAGTATTTACTGAGCACAAAGTGAGGACCAAGAATTTAATCAGTTCTGTGGGAGGGAAGACGAGGACAGATAGGGATTGAGGGACCTAAGGGAACTAGAAAGGATGCTATCCAGGAGACATCAAAGAGAGTACTATGGTAATAAGAGTGGGTGGAGCTAATTCAAAATGACAATGGTCTCCTTACTGGGGGCAGGGGTAGAGAGGGAGCATCTGATATAGCTGCTGTCTTTGACCCTGCTTGGTTATGCCCTGAATTTTTATTTCCATCTAGAAAAAAAAGTATACTTTACTAGGAATGGCTGCCACCTTTAGGAGTCTGGGAGGAATTCAGTATCATTATGTACTCTATGAACAGAATCCAGGCCATCATCTCTGGTACAAAGGGTTTAGAACCATAGACATCATCCCAGCTTTGGAGAGAGAAGACCTAGGTTTGAGTCCTACTTCTGACACTTACCATCCTTGTGACCTTGGGCAAATCACTTCATGTCAAGGAACCTCAGATTCCTTATATGTAAAATGAGAGAATTGCCCAAGATGGTCTAGATCTATGACTCTATGGTTTTAGGTTGTTTTAACCCTTCATTTGCCAGGTTTCCAGTTACTCCTAGGGGCATGCATTTAGAGATGGAAGAAACCATAAAGATTATCACGTCCATATTTCTGATCTTATAAATGAAAAAAGTATGGCCCAGAAAGGATAAATGTTTTGCCCAGAGTCAAACAAGAAGTAAATATCTGAGGCAGAATTCAAACTCAGTTCATCCTGTCTGCTATATGATGCTGCCTCTACTACTGGCTTAGGGGGCTTCCAGCTCCTCTTACCTCCTTTTTTTCCCTCCAGGTGTAAGTGTAATGGGCATGCCAGTGAATGTGTCCTTGATGAAGGAGGCCAGCTGGTCTGCACCTGCCAGCACAACACCACGGGAACTGACTGTGAGAAGTGCCTCCCCTTCTACCAAGACCGGCCCTGGGCTCGGGGAACAGCAGAGGCTGCCAACGAATGTCTGCGTAGGTATCTTAGGGAGGAATCAGTCCTGGGGTTGGGGGAGGGGGACAAAGGTGTGGAAGGAAGATGGTAAGTTGACAAGTGTCTGTTTCTGTTACTATGCATGTTGGGAGATGACATGGAAGCACAGACAGGATTGAGAAAACTAGCTTGTTTTACCTGAGTTCTCAATGAAGTTCTAATTAAAAAAAAAGACAGAATGTCTTCCCTGGAAGGTGGTTCTTGGCTAGACCTTAATATCATAGGATTTTGCTAGAAGAAAACTTAAATATCAAAGGATTGTAAATTTAGAGCTGGAGGGACCCCAAAAGTCATTGAGTTCAACTCTCATTTTATTCATAAGGGAACTGAGGTCCAAAGAAGTCAAACAACTTGCCTGACGTCACAAAAGTAGTTAGTAGTAGAAGCAGAGTTCAAACTTAGTTCCTTTGACTCAAAATCCAGTAATCCTTCCTCCCATACCATGTTGCCCAGTAAAAGGCTCCAAAGATTTCCTCTGTGGTAGTTAATGGCAGCTTCTGGGCTCCAAAGTCAGCTGTCTGACTTGGGCGAGACATGTCAGTCCATACCTCAGTTTCCTCACTGGTAAAATCATCAGGGTAGACTATTTTCCACTTTTGGAGGCTTCCCCTCAAGATCCCTTTTAGCTCTAATATTCTACAATTCTTTTGACTGAGGCCTTTATGAAGCTTCATCCCCTACCTCAAGTCCAGTCTGAGCTCCCTCTTCTCCCTTCTTCTTCATCTCATATCACTCAGATGTCTTTGCTATGATCTCCTCTTTCATCCCTGTCTCACACGAAGAAGTGACCTAAATTTTTCCAAGGTCAATCCTTGTATCTGCACAAGTAATCCCATTCCTTTCTGTGTCTTCCAGCATATTGCCCCTTCCGTCATTTTAGCTCCATCACTTTTCTTCAATCTCTCCCTGTCTATTGACTCCTTCTCTACTGCCTGTAAACATGTCCATGTTTCCTGCATCCTCCCAAAAATCTTCATTTGATCCTTCCATACAGGACTATTGTCCTAGATCTCCTCTGCCCTTGATGGCTAAACTCCTCAAAAAAGCCATCTACAATGGATGCCTCCACTTTTCTCTCCTCTCACTCTCTCCTTAACCCTTTATAATGACTTCTGATCTCATCATTCTCTCAAAATTGTTCTCTCCACAGTCACCAATTATCTCTTGGTTGCCAAATCCAATGGTCTTTTTTCCATCCTCATTCTCCTTGATCTCTCTTGCAGTCTTTGATGGGGTTGATCCCTCTCTTCTCCTTAAGTCTCTCTTCTCTCTGGTTTTTTTTCTAGACACCAGCTCTCTCCTGGTCTGAGAAGCCTTCTCAATTTCTTTTGCTGGATCCTCAATCCAGATCACTCCCTCTACCTGTAGGTGTCCCTCAGGGTTCTGTCCCGAGTCCTCTTCATTTTTCCTTTTATTCTACTTTACTTGGTGATCTCATCAGTGCCCATAGGATTCAATTGCCATCCCTATAGTGATAATTCTCAACTCTACCCATCCTGCCTCCAGTCTTACATCTCCAACTGCCTTTCAGATATCTTGAAGTAGATTCCAGTAAACATCTTAAACTTGACATACCCAAAACTGAAATCATTATCTTCCTCCTTAAACTCTCTCCTTCCTAACTTCCCTATTAGGACAACACCATCCTCCCAGTCCCTCAGGCTCACAAGTTAGGTAGGAATCACCCTTGACTCCTCACTATCTTTCACCTAAAATATAAATCCAATCTGTTGCCAAGGCCTATGGATTTCATCTTTGCAACATCTCTAGAATATGCCCCCTTTTCTCTTCTGACATTACTACTGCCCTGGTACAGTCCTTCATCCCAAGTCTCTCTCCCACTCCAGGTCATCCCCCATTCAGCCTGAAGCACAAATCCAATCATGTCACCTCTCTGGCTCTCTCAATAAATTCCAGTGGCTTCCTATTGTTTTCAGGATCGAATAAAAATCCTGTGTTTGGCATTCAAAGCTCTTCATAACCTAGGCTCAAACCCCTTTCCAGTCTTGTTACACTTTATACTCCCTCTCCTCCCCACATATACTCTTCAATCCACACCCATTGGCTTCCTTGATGTTCCACAAAGCTCTCCATCTCTTGATTCCTGGCATTTTCTGTGGCTGTCTGCCATGCCCGGAATGCTCTCTGTCAACTCTGTGTCCTGGCTTCCTTAGCTTCCTTCAAGTCACAGCTAAAATCCCATCTTCTACAGGAAACCTCTCACAATCTCTCTTAATTCCAGTGCCTTCTCTCTCTTATTTGTTATTTATCCTTATTTGTAGCATGTTTATATATATATATATATTTGTTGGCTTATTGTCTTTTCATTAGATTGTGAGCTCCCTGAGGGTAGGAACTATCTTTTATCTCTTTTTGTATCCCCAGTGCCTGGAACAATGTCTGGCACATAGTAGGCACTTAATAAATGTTTATTTACCAATTGGTATTGGAAAGACATTTTAAAAAGGACATTGATTCTGCATCAGTTGAGAAATGACAACAAATTGCGGTACATGAATGTAATGGAATATTACTGTGCTATAAGAAGGGATAAATACAGAGAGCATGACGAGATAAATATGCATATGAATGGATACAAAGTACAATAAAGAAATTGGCAGCTAGATAACACAGGGCTGGGCCCCAGAGTTAGGACTCATCTTCCTGAGTTCAAATATGGCCTCAGACACTTACTAACTGTATGACGCTGGGCAAATCACAGCCCTGTTTGCCTCAGTAAAAGTGAACTGAAGAAGGAAATGGCAAAGCTACTCCGGTATCTTTGCCAAAAAACCTCAAATGAGGTCACAAAGGGTTGGACACAACTGAATAACACACAATAAACAGAACCAAGAAAACAACATGTACAATGACTACAGAAATTTAAATGAAAAGAACAGCAAAGCAATAAAAATGAATGCAGAAGAGTTATAATGACAAGCTTATTCCCAAAGAACGAGCAGATCCCTTTCACCCTTCTCTGCTGACTAGGGGTGTGGAACTCTGCATATAATGATGGATTTTTTTTATATATTAACTAGTTTTGCTGAATTGTTTTTCGTTCCCCTTTTATATTCATTGTTATGAGGGATAGCTCTCTGTGGGTAGGGGGTGGATAAAAATAAAGGATAAATCAACTAAAATTATTTTTAAAAAGAAAAATACCATTAACAAGTTGGAAAGCATCCAAAATGGAGTTACAAAGACATTGAAAAATTTGAAGACCATGCCCCATGAGGATCAAATGGAAAGACATGGGATATTTATACTGCCGAAGAGAAAATTTAGGAAGAGACAATTGCTGTTTTCAAGCATTTGATGGGCAGAGGAAGAATCAGGCTCGTTCAGTTTGGCCTCAGAGGGGAAAATTTAGAGCAATGGGAGGAAGCTGCCAGCTTGATATGAAGAAAAATTTCCTAACAACTAGAACTACCCCAACACAGAATAGGCTGCCTTGCAACTCGGCGGCCCCTTCTTCCACTCAAAGGTTGGATGACCCTTTACTAGGCTGCCCTGTCCTGGTTTGTCCTAGCTGGCCTCTGAGGTTCCATCCGAGTCTGAGAGTCTGTGATGCGTGTCAGGGATCGACTTCATTGAGGGAAAGGAGGCAAGTCAGAAATTAGGGAGAGGCTTTGTAATTCCTTATATGGATTTAACTATTCAAGTCCCAGCTGGTAATCAAATGCAGAAGGATTAAACCTTCCCAGTCAATCTTTCCCAATAGGCCTGTGGCCGTGCTTTGATGTCCGCCCCTCACCCACTCATTTCTGAGTCTGGGTCCGTGCTGTGGTTTTCCCAATGTAACCTCAGAAACACAAAGGAAGCATCTCTCTCCCAGAGAGATGGGGCCAGCAGGGGAAAAGTACTGGCCAATCAGCAGTGACTTCATCCCCTGTCTGCCCCAAGCATAGCGTGAGGATCCCCGCTGCCACAACCACCCCACCTCCCCCTTTTCGACTCTGCCCTTTTCCTCTAGCCAGACAACCATCGGTTTGTGTTTAAGTGTATCCTGCTTGGTGCCAGCTGCTGTTGGGCTGAGGATGCCGAGCAGAAAAACTCCTCAGCAGACAGGACTCCCAAGCCAGGCTGTCTCCTTGGGCTTGGCCTGCAATGGACTCCAGCTCTGGGAGAAGGATGGCAGAACACTGTGTTCCCCAGCCCAGCCCAGGATGACAGCCCTGCAGAACTTTGGCCTTGCCCTAATGGGCCCCTGCTAGTATCCATTGTGGGGCCTCCTTAAGGGAGTTCTCCCACCTTTCTCCTTTATAGTTCTGCTCTGAATCTCGTGCTCCAACTGGGCCACTGAGCAACTGCCAGGTGGACAGGAGCTGGCTTCATCCCACAACTGTTTTTGCAAGTCCTGCTTATTCTATGTACCCAGTGCATCTCATTTCCATCCTTTTCTCTCCCTTCACAGTGTGCCCCCCTTATCCAGGACTTATGATCTCTCATTCAGACTATTGTAATAGTCTCCTAGCTGGTCTTCTGGCCTCCAAAGTCTATCTTTCCCACAGCTGCCAAAATCATCTTCCTAAAGCAAAGGCCTGACTATCCCCCTCCCCTGCTCAAAGACCTATAGGTGACTCCCTATTGCCTCTAGGACAACATGCATCGTGGGCCCTCTCCATTCATCCTGATCTCTCTCTCACCACTAGACCCAGATGGCTCCAGAGGAGAGAGTGAGGCTGGTGACTTTGTACAGCCCTGCCTCACTTAAATCCGATTCACTTGCATGTCATGGCATCATCTTCCTGATGTCATGGTCCTCTTCAAGAGCAAAGAGCAACAAGGACAGCATGAACATCTCAGCATGGCTTTTAACCACACCCTTCCTCAATCCAGTAGAATGTAAACTCCCTGAAGGTAGGCACTGTGCTCCAAAGATCATAGGAACATTGATCTAGATCCAGAAGGAACTTCATAGTCCAAACACTTCATTTTACAGGTGAGAAAAATGAGGTGAAGTGATTTGTCCCAAGTTACATAAGAAGTGTTGGAGGTGAATATAATGTTTATAACTCCATTACCAAGCATAGGGCCTGATGCATATAGTAGATATTTAATGAATGTTTGCTGAACTGATTCCAGAGAGAACTCATCCATCATGGCGTCCATCGTGGAACACCACAGTCTCCAAAGAACCAAAATTTCAGGTGACCCAGGAAACACAATTTCCATCAAATAGGCTACAGATTGTTATCCAATGGTGACTTGATCACAAGATAGGAGATGTGTCATGGGAAAAGGAGATGGGCTGGTCATGCATCAGCATTTCAGAATGACAGTGAGTATAGCACTAACATTTGTGCAATATATAACCTTCGAAGGAAGGCTTTCCATTGGTCTTTTGGATGCATCTCCACATTCCCATGGAAGGATTTATGGGAGGACATGGACAAAAGTTAAACAGGATGAAATATGGTTGGGATAGAATCTATAGCACAAGAGGTAGTAATCCTATCAATGAACTCATAGAAACATTTTTCAATGCTTCATGTCATTGACAAGTATGGATTAAGTACTGTGCTTTGCACTCGAAATACAAAACAGCCCCTACCCCCAAGGGGCTTATATTCTAAAGGGAGAAGATAACATATAAAAAGATGCAGAAAGAGAGAAGGAAGATGGGGCATGGTGGAGAAAGAAATATGAAAACTCAGAAATATAGCCTGGAGAGGAATGAAGGTGTAAACATGACTGACCTGGGCTTTTCCTTGAAATCAGAAGTTCCCAAACTTATTTGGCCTACTGTCCCCTTTTTTAAAAAAAATAACTCAGAACTCCCTTGGAAATCTGCTTTCTTTAACACTTTAATGATGTGGTTTTTTTTTAAATTTGCATCATTTCATAATTTTTTTAAATGACATCTTAAATTTAATATTTTGTTATAAATTTGTAGGTTTTTCCTGCATTAAAATTTTGATGATGCAATATTATGTCATGTACAGTATCACATTATAAACAAGTCATTACATGCACATACTCCTGCCGATGTCTACTGGACGTCCCTACAACGCATGACACCTTTGCCTGCCAACACTGTTTGTTAAGACCTATCCATGGACTTGACTGCTAATCAACTGTAACTTGGATTCCGTATGTTTATTTGGAAAATAATGCAATCGCTATGATTTTAACTCTATTACAAAACAAATGAAACATACAGTTTTTCAAAATTTTCTTCTCTTTGCTTATACTTCTATGGCCTCCCGTATTTTTATTCAATGCCCCCCAGTTGCACCTGAGGCTACTAACGCCCCTCCCCACAATTGTTCCAGCTCCCTGCCCAGGGGTGGTAGCACCCACTTTGGGAATCTATGAAAAAGAGCAGACCTGATGGATGGAGGAAGGAGTTGGCAGATGGAGGGATCTTCCAGCAAAGGAAGGCTCCTGGAGCCTGGTGTCAAAGGCATATCTCCAGGAAGAGAAAGCACCAATGAATTGTACGGAAAAGAGTCTAGAGAGCGGGTTCCGGAGAAGAATGAAAGAATGAAATATGGTTGTGTGACTAGTGCAAAGGTCAAATCTAGCCTCGGGCACTTACTCACTGGGTGCCACGGGGCAAGTCACTTAACTTCTAGGTTAAGTGATCTGTAAAAATGGTCATAATGATAGCACCTACTTCACATGGTTGTTACAAGGATCAAAAGGGATAATGTATGTAAATTGTTCTGCAAACCTTAAGCCTCCATATAAATGTGAGTTATTATTATTATCAAAGAAGAAAAAAAGGAGGAGGCAAATGAGGAACATGGGCAGAATTTTGAAGCCCACCCATCCCCCTCTAGTCACCTGCTTCCCTGCTAGAAAAGACAAAATGACCTGAAATCTCAAGTGCAGCCACAATCTGGCATCAACCTGCCTTTCCAACTTATTTCATCCATTTTAAGTACATGGAATCATACACCTCTTCACACATTTTAATATCCAGCCAAACTGGCCTGCTAACTAAGTGGCTCCCCGAGCTCTGCACACCATCTCCTGACCCTGCATGTTTGTTTAGATTGTCGGCCATGCCTGGAATGTGCTCCTTGTCTTGACTGAAAAATCTCCTCTATCTTTGAGTGAGCTCAAATGCCACCACCTCCATGAAGCCTTCCATGATTCTGCTCCCCCCACCCCTGGTTTGGAAGTGTCCTCGCCTCCAATTTTTCTAGGGCTGGATCTCTTATTCGTCTGTTCCACCCTACCTTGTCTTATGTCCATATTCTATCTCCCTTTCACATCCCTCTAAAGTGCTGGGGGTCCTCTGTTCCCTGGCCTCTAGCAAGAAGTCACGGAGATAAAATAGCTAGCGAGCCAAAGCACAGTCAATCAATCAGTTACCTGGGTCCAAACAGAATCGCTTACTACAAAGTAAAGAAATTTTGTAGGTAAAGAAAATTGGATGGAACCTATCAGAGATGCCTGGGTTTGTTTTGTGGCATCTCTGAAAGGACTTCACACATAAGACCATGGGATGTTACAGCTAGAATCGACTTGTGCAGAGATGGAACTACTGCCCTCTTCCCTACCATTTCACAGACGAGAAAACTGAGGTCCAGAAAAGTTTTATGACTTCCTTGAGGCTGTACCCACAGTGAGGTCTTCTGATTCTGATGCCGGGGCCACACAATGATTCATTAATTCAGTAAATAGTTATTGGGCACTTACCATGTGTCATGGGGAACAGAAAGATGAATAAAATCAGATCTCTGCCTTAAAGGGGATTGTAATAATCTGAGCTAACCACTTCTCTGTGCTTGATATTCCCACATATGAAATGGGCACAATGCAACATAGGGAAACAGTTGGAGTGAGATAAGGCCTACAACGATCTAGGGAGAGAATGTAGTCACAGAAACAGATATTTAACACTGCTGGGGACCTCAGGGTCATCTGGTTCTGTTGTTACATTTAATAGATGAGGAAATTGTCCTGGAGAGGTCAAGTCACCTACCCATGTTTACCCAGGGCAGGACAGGTATGAGAGCCCAGGTGTCTTGATGGTCCAGTTTATCTTGTTACCATGTCATATTGCTCCTCCCCATGAAAGGAAGATGGTTTCAGGCCCTTTGTGTAAGAGATCTATACTTCCTTTCCCTCTACCCCCAACCTTCTAACATCTATTCCCTTTCGAATTCCTGAACAATCTTCTCAAGGGACAGTATGACATAGTAGAGAGAGTGTTGCCCCAGGAAGACCTGGGTTCATATCTAGCCTTTACTAGCTCTGTGACAAAGGCCAAATTATTTCATCTCTCTGGGAACATTTGGGAATAAAGGTAATGCAAAACCAAAATACGTCAATGAAAATTTTTAGAAAGATGTTTTAGTTCTGTGACTATGAGCAAGTCACTTAAACTCTTCAGGAATATTTTTGGGAATGAAAGTTATGTAAAAACAAAATATGTCAATGAAAATTTTTAAGAAGAGATTTTAAAAAACAAACTCTCCAAGCTTCAGTTTCCTCATTTGTGAAATGGAGATAATAATACTCATAATACTTCTCTGATGAGCTTATTGAGAGGCATTGAGAAAAAGATAAAGCACTCTACACATTAAAATGCTATGTAGAAGTCTGTTATATTATTGTAAGTAGAGACATTACCTTACTGACAAAGATCTATATGAATCAAAGCTATAGTTTTTCCAATAACCATGTATGACATGTGAGAGGCAGGCTGAGCACCACAGAATGACACTGTCAGACTGTGGTGCTGGAAAACACTTTTGAGGAGTCCCTTGGACAGCAAAAAAGATCAGCTCAGTCAATACTTAAAGAAATTAATTCAGGCTATCACTGAAAGGTCAAATAGTGCAGCTAAAGCTTGAGATACTTTGATCACATAATGAGAGGACAGGGACTCAATTGGAAAAGAGACTGATGCTGGGAAGAGGAGAAGGGGATGGCAGAGCAAGAGATGGATAGATAGTGCTATGGGAAAAACATAGCTTGGACAGATTTTTGAGAGATAGTAGTAAGATAGAAGGGCCTGTTACTCACATTCCAGGAGATTGTGAGGAGCTGGACATGACTGGACAAACAGCAACAAAATATAATATTATTGTATTTAGATACCAGTAATATTATAGTATTGTTATATAGCTGATAATGCTATATCACTATATTAAATATGCTATATTTATTATAATATAGACTGTTGTATATTTTAT
This sequence comes from Bettongia penicillata ogilbyi, assembly GCA_023548195.1. NCBI lineage: Eukaryota > Metazoa > Chordata > Mammalia > Diprotodontia > Potoroidae > Bettongia > Bettongia penicillata. Next base: position 293,027 of record JAJHZJ010000380.1, on the reverse strand, counting down.
ATATAGTATCCCCATATTATGTGTTTTCTATATATAATATTGATGTTTTTCCCCAGCCTGCAATTGTAGTGGCCTCTCTGAAGAATGTTTCTATGACTGGGAGTTGTACCGGAGCACTGGTCATGGTGGTCACTGCCAGAAACTGCCGGGACCCACACTGCCGGACCCCACTGTGAGCAATGCCAAGAGAACTTCTACCGTTGGGACCTAGCAGAGGCCATGCCAGCCCTGTGATTGCCACCCAGCAGGTAGGCAGAAACTGCTGGAGGGTGAGGGTGACAGGACAAGCCAGGAGATAATTGGATTTGTGTTATCTGCTCCTAGGGTAGCTGGGAGAAGAGGGCTTAGGAAACTCCAGCTCAGTCCAGGAGGTATTAAATTATCTGGGAGTAAAGTTCCTCCAGCCCAGCTCAGGCCATAGTTATAGGATCCTAGTTGGATGCTTAGTTAGAGCCCTTTGAGGGCACTGAGCCAAACCCCAGCATTTTCTAAGTCAGGAAACTGAGGCTCAGAAAATGAAATGATTTGCCTAAGGCCAAGTAAGCAGTAAGTGGTAGAGTTGGGATTTGAACCCAGATCTCTGGATTCAAATTCCACACTCTTCCCTACCCATCCCCTCTGCTCTCCTCCAAAGACTCTTCCCTATTCTCCCTCATCCTTTACTATCCCTACTCACCCTGTCTCCCACCCCACCAAGTCCAACTTCATGTTGCTCTCTCTCCTGTTCTACCCCCAGGATCTCTTAGTCTACAGTGTGACAACTCAGGCACCTGTGAGTGTAAACCCAGTGTGACTGGCTGGAAGTGTGATCGCCTGTCTGACAGGGTTCCATTCTCTTAGTGAAGGTGGATGCAGGTAAGTAGGGACAGGGGTTTGGCTACTTCTATGTTCAGTTGTTTTTCAGTCATGTCTAGTTTTTGGTGACCCCATTTAGTGTTTTCTTGGCAGAGATACTGCAGTGGTTTGCCATTTCCTTCTCCAGGTCATTTTACAGATGAGGAAACAAGGCAAACAGGGTAAGTGACTTATCCAGGGTCACACACAGCTAGTAAGTGCCTGACGTCACATTTGAACTCAGGTCTTCCTAATCCCAGGCCCAGAGCTGTATCCAACTGCACCACCTTGCTGCTCCTAGTGCTTGTGTAATTAGTATATATAGGTATATACCCATATGTGCATATACCTTCACCTCTTTATATTGTGGTGTACATGTATATATGTATGTGTGTATATGGGTGTGAATGGATATAAATGAATATGGATATATATACATATGTAAATATATTAGTGAGGAGAGGTATATATGAGAAGCATTCTGTACAGATGTGAATAAATGTGCATATTTTAAGATCATTTATGTGTTTTTAAGTGTGCAGCATAGTGTTGATTTTGGGTCGGGGAAATGAGGGGGCAGGGGAGCTATCCAGACTTGAGATAACATCAGTATATGGAAGACAGAATTACACTTACTCATATGGAAACTTCCCCCTTTTATCCAGTCCCCATCTCATTTGCAATTTGGCATACTAGAGAGTTGCCACAGACACAAACAGATATGTTGATAAAATGTGGCCCTGGTAGTCCTCGAGCTTACAGTATAAGCTCCTTGAGAGTAAGACTGTTGCATTTGTTTGGACTTTTATCCCCAGGACCTCAAAAAGTGCTTGATACACAGTAGGTGCTTAATAAATACTTGTCAATTGCTTAATTGAGGAATACAAGTAGCTCTAATATGCAATATTACATGCTACATGCATTGGAGAGTTGAACCAAATACTATGAAGTTAAAGGATGATGGAGAATAGGGCAGAGTCATTGTAGGAGAGCAGGGAACATTTCATGTAGGAGGCAGCATTTGAATTGAGCTTCAGAGGATACATTGGAATTCAACAGACAAAGATGGGGAAAGGGAAGACACTGTAGGAAAAGTGAACAGCACAGATCAAGGGTATGTGTGTTGATGTTTGTGGGACTCTGCAGTAAAAATACAATTTACAGATTTAGAATAAAAGGGACCTCAGAATCCATCTAACTCGATCCCCTCATTTTACAGGATGAGGAAACAGAGTCTGAGAGAGGGTAAGTGACTAGTCCAAGGTCACACAGGTAGTAAACATTAGATGTCATACTTGAATCCACATCCTCTCATTCCAGGATTCCTTTTTTAATAAATTTTTTCAGTTAACAGAGAGATATTTTGTTTCCTCCATTCCACTAGACCAAAAATAGAAAGAAAAGCGAAATCCTCATGATAAGTATGGGATAGTCAAGGAAAATAAACCTAATTTCCTCATTGACCATGTCCAAAAAGATTGATGTCTCATTTCTGCTCCTTATATTCATCCCATCTGCCTACTTCTACCTGCAACTGTGTAGACCCACTAGTCAGGGATGCTTCTGTATGGAAGAGATGGAAACAGGAAGTACAAGGGGAGGGGGCCATTTGTGAGCTAAGACCCCAGATGCCTGAACCGGTCTGCCTGCTGGTACTCACGGAGAGCTAGAGAGGGGAGAGGCTTATTGGAATCTGTCTGTAGAGGAGCTCACAAAAGATTTGCTCTCTTTTGCCTTTCTTGGCAGACCCTGTACCTGCAATGCTGCTGGCAGCTTAGGATCATGTGATTCCGAAACGGACGGTGCCCCTGCAAGGACAAGGTGGAAGGCTATTTATGTGACAGGTGAGAGAGCTGCAACCAACATATGCAACCAGTGATACCCAGGGTCAGTCCTTCCTATCTGTCCTTCTAGCCCAAGACCCACTCACTTCTAGCATCAATAGAAATTCCTGGATGGGGCATTTCAAGCTCTTCAGAACCTGTTCCCACCCGCTTCCTACCTTTCTGCACTGATTGCACATACTTTCCTCCTCCTCTTCTTCAGTCTAGCCACACTCACTCTATATGCATGACCCTCAATCTCCAGCCTCCTTACTTTTGCCCTGGCTGTCCTCCATGCTGGGATATACTTCTTTTCACCCCAGTCTCTCAGAATCCCTAGTTTCTTCAAGACACAGCTCAGGTACCACCTTCTACACAAAGTCTTTCCTGATTCCCCACTTGGTGACCTACTCCTAGTACCCTCCCTTCCATAAACACTTGGTATATTTCATGTATATACTTATATGCATAGATGTTGGCTCTTCCATTGGAACTCTATAAGCTTCTTGAAGACAAGGACTGTTTCATTTTGTGTTATATCCCCAACCCTTAGCTCAGTGCCTAGCACATAGTAAGTGCTTTGTATAATGCTTATTGATTGACCAATAGTGCAAGAGAAATAGATGAAATGAAATGAAAAGGGTGAGACTTGTAGCTGCTGGCTCAGGTCTTCCCTTCCCTCCCATCATCTGGTTAATCATTACTTGTTTGTCTTGTCTGTCTGTATTCTAGGTGCCAACCTGGGACATTTAACCTGCAGCCATGATCCTTCGGGTTGCACAAGCTGCTTCTGTTACGGCCCACTCCATGGTATGCGCTGCTTCCGACCATTATGGTGTGCGCCATATCATCTCTGACTTCCACCAGGGTAAGGAGTTCCCTTCCATTTGTGACATTTCCCCCAGCCTTCTGTGTTCCTCCATGCTCTGCTAGTCCTGAATGGGGGGAAGACACAGACTTGATTAGGTCAGGTTTATGTTGCTAATGTCTACTAAAGATAACAACAGTAATGATAGCTCCAGTCTAGAAGATTCAATTAAAGTTTACAAAGCACTTTCCTTACCATAACTCTGTAAGCTTTGTAGCAGAAATATGATCATTCTAGTTTAAAGATGAGAAAACTGAGTCTAAGTAACTTGTACTCAAACCTGATCCAAGTTCAAGGTGGTTTTCCCTAGCTGACTGGGTGCAGTCTATTCTGCAGAAGATTAACACACCCCATCTCCTTGCTTCTGGGTGCTGGGCAGATGAATGTTGATGTTACTCTTAAAAATTTCCAAGGCAAAAGATCATTGGATCACAAAACTGTAGCTAGAAAAGATATGAGGCCATCTTGTTCAACTCCTTTAATTTGCAAATGAGAAAACTAGGGCCAAGTGAGGTTAAGTGACTTGCCCAAAGCCACACAGGCAGAAAACATCAGAGGCAGGATTTGAATCCAGGTCTTCTTACTTATAAGGATGCTATGTTTAGAGTCAGAGGACCTGGGTTCAAATCCTGTCTCCTATGTTTATTTGCCTGTGTGGCTTTGGGCAAGTCATTTAACTGTCCTTGACCCTTATTTTTTTTTTCTTTTGTAAAATGGTAGAATTGAACAATATGTCCTCTGAGGGTTTGAGAGTGGGGGCAGATATCCAAGATAGAGATCATAATTTAGATTGTCATCTTAAGATTGTCATAGATTTCAAGATGCAGCTGCAAGATTCCCTATGGTCACTGAGCCTCCTCAAGTTAATTAGAAAGGAAGCAATGTGGGACTCAACTCCATGAGACACTCAATGTCCTTCTCTGAGTCGTTCTTTGAAGCATTCTCTCTCTCTCTCTCTCTCTCTCTCTCTCCTCTCCTCTCTTCTCTCTCCATCACTCCCATACAAGCTCCACAGTTAACCCTAAAGAGCCCTGAGCTGTTTGTTTTGTTTGTTTGCTTGCTGTCCACTTTCTTACCACCTCACTCCCACTCAAGCCTACATCTTCATGGCCGTTTGTCTGGCCTCACCAGCCAGAAACTGTTTCCCTCAAGGCAATAGTCCACTCTCAATGTCAGCTCGAGGGGATGAAACTAGGACCTTCATCGGAATCCAAAGACCCCAGCTGCTTCCTCCCTCTTGTCCTTTGAATTCTGTCAAATTTCCCTTGAGAGTGAAACCTTGGGCTGACCCTACCACCCACAAGGAGAGAGGAGAAACATTCGGTCCTGGAAAGCTGCTCTTGAACTTGGAGCTGAGAACTTCCAACTGTGGGGAAATGCTACCCTCTGCTGGACATTCTGAGGAGCAGGTGTCCTATAGAAGGTTCTACATCTCACAGTAGGTGCTTAATAAATACTTGTCAATTGCTTAATTGGGGGAATACAAGTAGCTCTAATATGCAATATTACATGCTACATGCATTGGAGAGTTGAACCAAATACTATGAAGTTAAAGGATGATGGAGAATAGGGCAGAGTCATTGTAGGAGAGCAGGGAACATTTCATGTAGGAGGCAACATTTGAATTCAGCTTCAGAGGATACATTGGAATTCAACAGACAAAGATGGGGAAAGGGAAGACACTGTAGGAAAAGTGAACAGCACAGACAAGGGTATGTGTGTTGATGTTTGTGGGACTCTGCAGTAAAATACAATTTATAGATTTAGAATTAAAGGGACCTCAGAATCCCATCTAACTCGATCCCCTCATTTTACAGATGAGGAAACTGAGTCTGAGAGAGGGTAAGTGACTAGTCCAAGGTCACACAGGTAGTAAACATTAGATGTCATACTTGAATCCACATCCTCTCATTCCAGGATTCCTTTTTTAATGAATTTTTTCAGTTAACAGATAGCTATTTTCTTTCCCATTCCACTAGACCAAAAATAGAAAGAAAAGCAAAATCCTCATGATAAGTATGGATAGTCAAGGAAAATAAACCTAATTTCCTCATTGACCATGTCCAAAAAGATGATGTCTCATTCTGCTCCTTATATCCATCCCATGCTGCCTACTTCTACCCTGCAACTGTGTGACCCACTAGTCAGGGGATGCTTCTGTATGGAAGAGATGGAAACAGGAAGTACAAGGGAGGGGCCATTTGTGAGCTAAGACCCTTCTGTGACTATGAGCAAGTCACTTAAACTCTTCAGGAATATTTTTGGAATGAAAGTTATGTAAAAACAAAATATGTCAATGAAAATTTTTAAGAAGAGATTTTAAAAAACAAACTCTCCAAGCTTCAGTTTCCTCATTTGTGAAATGGAGATAATAATACTCATAATACTTCTCTGATGAGCTTATTGAGAGGCTTGAGAAAAAGAATAAAGCACTCTACACATTAAAATGCTATGTAGAAGTCTGTTATATTATTGTAAGTAGAGACATTACCTTACTGACAAAGATCTATATGATCAAAGCTATAGTTTTTCCAATAACCATGTATGACAGTGAGAGGCAGGCTGAGCACCACAGAATTGACACTGTCAGACTGTGGTGCTGGAAAACACTTTTGAGAGTCCCTTGGACAGCAAAAAAGATCAGCTCAGTCAATACTTAAAGAAATTAATTCAGGCTATTCACTGAAAGGTCAAATAGTGCAGCTAAAGCTTGGATACTTTGATCACATAATGAGAGGACAGGACTCATTGGAAAAGAGACTGATGCTGGGAAGAGGAGAAGGGGATGGCAGAGCAAGAGATGGATAGATAGTGCTATGGGAAAAACATAGCTTGGACAGATTTTGAGAGATAGTAGAAGATAGAAGGGCCTGTTACTCACATTCCAGGAGATTGTGAGGAGCTGGACATGACTGGACAACAGCAACAAAATATAATATTATTGTATTTTAGATACCAGTAATATTATAGTATTGTTATATAGCTGATAATGCTATATCACTATATTAAATATGCTATATTTATTATAATATAGACTGTTGTATATTTTAGATATAGTATCCCCATATTATGTGTTTTCTATATATAATATTGATGTTTTTCCCCAGCCTGCAATTGTAGTGGCCTCTCTGAAGAATGTTTCTATGACTGGGAGTTGTACCGGAGCACTGGTCATGGTGGTCACTGCCAGAACTGCCGGGACCACACTGCCGGACCCCACTGTGAGCAATGCCAAGAGAACTTCTACCGTTGGGACCAGCAGAGGCCATGCCAGCCCTGTGATTGCCACCCAGCAGGTAGGCAGAAACTGCTGGAGGGTGAGGGTGACAGGACAAGCCAGGAGATAATTGGATTTGTGTTATCTGCTCCTAGGGTAGCTGGGAGAAGAGGGCTTAGGAAACTCCAGCTCAGTCCAGGAGGTATTAAATTATCTGGGAGTAAAGTTCCTCCAGCCCAGCTCAGGCCATAGTTTTAGGATCCTAGTTGGATGCTTAGTTAGAGCCCTTTGAGGGCACTGAGCCAAACCCCAGCATTTTCTAAGTCAGGAAACTGAGGCTCAGAAAATGAAATGATTTGCCTAAGGCCAAGTAAGCAGTAAGTGGTAGAGTTGGGATTTGAACCCAGATCTCTGGATTCAAATTCCACACTCTTCCTACCCATCCCCTCTGCTCTCCTCCAAAGACTCTTCCCTATTCTCCCTCATCCTTTACTATCCCTACTCACCCTGTCTCCCACCCCACCAAGTCCAACTTCATGTTGCTCTCTCCTGTTCTACCCCCAGGATCTCTTAGTCTACAGTGTGACAACTCAGGCACCTGTGAGTGTAAACCCAGTGTGACTGGCTGGAAGTGTGATCGCTGTCTGACAGGGTTCCATTCTCTTAGTGAAGGTGGATGCAGGTAAGTAGGGACAGGGGTTTGGCTACTTCTATTGTTCAGTTGTTTTTCAGTCATGTCTAGTTTTTGGTGACCCCATTTAGTGTTTTCTTGGCAGAGATACTGCAGTGGTTTGCCGTTTCCTTCTCCAGGTCATTTTACAGATGAGGAAACAAGGCAAACAGGGTTAAGTGACTTATCCAGGGTCACACAGCTAGTAAGTGCCTGACGTCACATTTGAACTCAGGTCTTCCTAATCCCAGGCCCAGAGCTGTATCCACTGCACCACCTTGCTGCTCCTAGTGCTTGTGTAATTAGTATATATAGGTATATACCCATATGTGCATATACCTTCACCTCTTTATATTGTGTGTACATGTATATATGTATGTGTGTATATGGGTGTGTGTGTGTGAATGGATATAAATGAATATGCATATATATACATATGTAAATATTAGTGAGGAGAGGTATATATGAGAAGCATTCTGTACAGATGTGAATAAATGTGCATATTTTAAGATCATTTATGTGTTTTTAAGTGTGCAGCATAGTGTTGATTTGGGTCGGGGAATGAGGGGGCAGGGGAGCTATCCAGACTTGAGATAACATCAGTATATGGAAGACAGAATTACACTTACTCATATGGAAACTTCCCCCTTTTATCCAGTCCCCATCTCATTTGCAATTTGGCATACTAGAGAGTTGCCAGAGACACAAACAGATATGTTGATAAAATGTGGCCCTGGTAGTCCTCGAGCTTACAGTATAAGCTCCTTGAGAGTAAGACTGTTGCATTTGTTTGGACTTTTATCCCCAGGACCTCAAAAAGTGCTTGATACACAGTAGGTGCTTAATAAATACTTGTCAATTGCTTAATTGGGGAATACAAGTAGCTCTAATATGCAATATTACATGCTACATGCATTGGAGAGTTGAACCCAAATACTATGAAGTTAAAGGATGATGGAGAATAGGGCAGAGTCATTGTAGGAGAGCAGGGAACATTTCATGTAGGAGGCAGCATTTGAATTGAGCTTCAGAGGATACATTGGAATTCAACCAGACAAAGATGGGGAAAGGGAAGACACTGTAGGAAAAGTGAACAGCACAGACAAGGGTATGTGTGTTGATGTTTGTGGGACTCTGCAGTAAAATACAATTTACAGATTTAGAATTAAAAGGGACCTCAGAATCCATCTAACTCGATCCCCTCATTTTACAGATGAGGAAACAGAGTCTGAGAGAGGGTAAGTGACTAGTCCAAGGTCACACAGGTAGTAAACATTAGATGTCATACTTGAATCCACATCCTCTCATTCCAGGATTCCTTTTTTAATAAATTTTTTCAGTTAACAGAGAGATATTTTGTTTCCCATTCCACTAGACCAAAAATAGAAAGAAAAGCGAAATCCTCATGATAAGTATGGATAGTCAAGGAAAATAAACCTAATTTCCTCATTGACCATGTCCAAAAAGATGATGTCTCATTCTGCTCCTTATATTCATCCCATCTGCCTACTTCTACCTGCAACTGTGTGACCCACTAGTCAGGGATGCTTCTGTATGGAAGAGATGGAAACAGGAAGTACAAGGGAGGGGCCATTTGTGAGCTAAGACCCAGATGCCTGAACCGGTCTGCCTGCTGGTACTCACGGAGACAAGAGGGAGAGGCTTATTGGAATCTGTCTGTAGAGGAGCTCACAAAAGATTTGCTCTCTTTTGCCTTTCTTGGCAGACCCTGTACCTGCAATGCTGCTGGCAGCTTAGGATCATGTGATTCCCGAAACGGACGGTGCCCCTGCAAGGACAAGGTGGAAGGCTATTTATGTGACAGGTGAGAGAGCTGCAACCAACATATGCAACCAGTGATACCCAGGGTCAGTCCTTCCTATCTGTCCTTCTAGCCCAAGACCCACTCACTTCTAGCATCAAATAGAAATTCCTGGATGGGGCATTTCAAGCTCTTCAGAACCTGTTCCCACCCGCTTCCTACCTTTCTGCACTGATTGCACATTACTTTCCTCCTCCTCTTCTTCAGTCTAGCCACACTCACTCTATATGCATGACCCTCAATCTCCAGCCTCCTTACTTTTGCCCTGGCTGTCCTCCATGCTGGGGATATACTTCTTTTCACCCCAGTCTCTCAGAATCCCTAGTTTCTTCAAGACACAGCTCAGGTACCACCTTCTACACAAAGTCTTTCCTGATCCCCACTTGGTGACCTACTCCTAGTACCCTCCCTTCCATAAACACTTGGTATATTTCATGTATATACTTATATGCATATATGTTGGCTCTTCCATTGGAACTCTATAAGCTTCTTGAAGACAAGGACTGTTTCATTTTTGTGTTTATATCCCCAACCCTTAGCTCAGTGCCTAGCACATAGTAAGTGCTTTGTAAATGCTTATTGATTGACCAATAGTGCAAGAGAAATAGATGAAATGAAATGAAAAGGGTGAGACTTGTAGCTGCTGGCCAGGTCTTCCCTTCCCTCCATCATCTGGTTAATCATTACTTGTTTGTCTTGTCTGTCTGTATTCTAGGTGCCAACCTGGGACATTTAACCTGCAGCCCCATGATCCTTCGGGTTGCACAAGCTGCTTCTGTTACGGCCACTCCATGGTATGCGCTGCTTCCGCCCATTATGGTGTGCGCCATATCATCTCTGACTTCCACCAGGGTAAGGAGTTCCCTTCCATTTGTGACATTTCCCCCAGCCTTCTGTGTTCCTCCATGCTCTGCTAGTCCTGGAATGGGGGAAGACACAGACTTGATTAGGTCAGGTTTATGTTGCTAATGTCTACTAAAGATAACAACAGTAATGATAGCTCCAGTCTAGAAGAATCATTAAAGTTTACAAAGCACTTTCCTTACCATAACTCTGTAAGCTTTGTAGCATAAATATGATCATTTCTAGTTTAAAGATGAGAAAACTGAGTCTAAGTAACTTGTACTCAAACCTGATCCAAGTTCAAGGTGTTTTCCCTAGCTGACTGGGTGCAGTCTATTCTGCAGAAGATTAACACACCCATCTCCTTGCTTCTGGGTGCTGGGCAGATGAATGTTGATGTTACTCTTAAAAATTTCCAAGGCAAAAGATCATTGGATCACAAAACTGTAGCTAGAAAAGATATGAGGCCATCTTGTTCAACTCCTTTAATTTGCAAATGAGAAAACTAGGGCCAAGTGAGGTTAAGTGACCTTGCCCAAAGCCACACAGGCAGAAAACATCAGAGGCAGGATTTGAATCCAGGTCTTCTTACTTATAAGGATGCTATGTTTAGAGTCAGAGGACCTGGGTTCAAATCCTGTCTCCTATGTTTATTGCCTGTGTGGCTTTGGGCAAGTCATTTAACTGTCCTTGACCTTATTTTTTTTTTCTTTTGTAAAATGGTAGAATTGAACAATATGTCCTCTGAGGGTTGAGAGTGGGGGCAGATATCCAAGAAGAGATCATAATTAGATTGTCATCTTAAGATTGTCATAGATTTCAAGATGCAGCTGCAAGATTCCCTATGGGTCACTGAGCCTCCTCAAGTTAATTAGAAAGGAAGCAATGTGGGACTCAACTCCATGAGACACTCAATGTTCTGAGTCGTTCTTTGAAGGCATCTCTCTCTCTCTCTCTCTCTCTCTCTCTCTCCTCTCTCTCTCTCTCTCTCTCCATACAAGCTCCACAGTTAACCCTAAAGAGCCCTGAGCTGTTTGTTTTGTTTGTTTGCTTGCTGTCCACTTTCTTACCACCTCACTCCCACTCAAGCCTACATCTTCATGGCCGTTTGTCTGGCCTCACCAGCCAGAAACTGTTTCCCTCAAGGCAATAGTCCACTCTCAATGTCAGCTCGAGGGGATGAAACTAGGACCTTCATCGGAATCCAAAGACCCCAGCTGCTTCCTCCCTCTTGTCCTTTGAATTCTGTCAAATTTCCCTTGAGAGTGAAACCTTGGGCTGACCCTACCACCCACCAAGGAGAGAGAGAACATTCGGTCCTGGAAAGCTGCTCTGAACTTGGAGCTGAGAACTTCCAACTGTGGGGAAATGCTACCCTCTGCTGGACATTCTGAGGAGCAGGTGTCCTATAGAAGGTTCTACATCTGGCATCTTAGAATCCCTAGCTCCCTTTAAACTCAGCTCAGATGCCGCCTTCTACTACAGGAGGTCTTTCCTGATGCCCAAATGGCCATCATTGCCCCTACCTCCAGTTACCTGTCCCGAGTCAAGTTTCTAGGACTAGAAGTTGCAGAAGCAGGTGTTGATTTACATTAGTAGAGAAAGTTTCCTCAGTGGACAGTCCATGTTCTTCACACTACTTCAAACCTAATGAAATCACAGGTTGGGATCAGAAAATGTGTTTTATATGGACTTTACATATATATTTATTTATATTTACATATATATGTATATGTTCACATGTTCTTTCCTCAAATAGAACGTAAGCTCCTTTAAGTCAGGGATTGCTTTATTTTTGTCTTCATGTCCCCCGTGTTTATCACAGTGCCTGGCACATAGTAGGCCCTTATGTATGGGTTGATTGATTAGTTAAAAGATTCGATTGGATTCTAGTCCTAGTCCTGTTTTTGTAAGTGATAGAGATAAGTTTTTTTTTTTTCTCTCTCACAAAAAGGGCTTTGATAAGGATTTGTACCAAGTCCCTGGGTTCCCAGGGGTTGCCCACAGGTTGGAATTCTATGGCTGGCCTGAATCCTAGACTTCTCAAGGACACACACATTTCAGATCATTTTCAGCTCAATAATGTAAGTCTCCTTGAGGCAAAACAGTATAGTGGAAAGGGTACTATACCTGAAGTCAGGAGACCAGAGTTCTGTTTCTAGCTCCAGAGCTTCCTGTAGACATTTGACCATGGGCAAACCTCTTTATTACTCTGAGACTCAGTTTCCTTATCTGTAAATTAAAGATAATAATACTTATTCTAACTACTTCATATGACTTTTGTGATGAAAGATCTTTGTAAACTGCTGTGGATGCTGGCACAGTGCTGGATGTAGAGTTGGGAGGACCTGAGTTTAAATCCTACTTCAGACATTGACCAGCTGTGTGACTCTAAACAAATTACTTAGCTTCTGCCTGCCTCAGTTTCCTCATCTGTAAACTGGGCATGATAATAATTCCAGGGGTGGTTGTGAGGATAAAATGATATGTTTGTAAAGCACTTTGCAAACCTTAAAGCACTAATATAAGTGCTATTATTGTTAAATAACTATTGAATTATTAATAATTAAATTATTAATAATTATAAAGTATTTGGGTTTTTATAAAAAATTATATAAAAAATTTATAAATAAAATTATTAGTTATTAATTAAATTGTCAAAAGATAAGGGTTATTACACTGACTCTGGCACCTGTGCAATCAGCTCTGTGCATAGCAGGTATTTACTGAGAACGAACAAATGAACGAATGAATAACTATGATTTGTGCATGGAAAAAAACAGATCCAGGGTATGTACAAATTCAAAGAGGTTCATGGAACATTCATGCTCATTCTTCTTCTCTCCCTGACAGTGTTCTGGGGAGTTGTCTCTGCTGTTAGGAATAAAACCACTGCCTTCTATTGATTCAATGTGTTCCAATTAACTGCTGTAGGTCTGCCTTGGGTGATGCATATTTAGGCATGGGAAGCCAGGCCCATTTCCCCACACAGAGACTCTGTCTGTGCTATTCCTGGGACTACAGAGAGTCTGTGGATGCATGCAGACAAGCCAGAATCCATGCCCTTTGATGGATAGTAGGAGGAGTGCCCTGCAATATAGTAGGAATTTAACATGTATTTAATCTACCAAAATATTTAAAGCTGGAAGGGAAGATCATGTAGTACAATCTCATCATTTTACAGATAGGGAAACTGAAGGCTCGAGAGGATGTGACTCGTCCAATATCTCACAGATAGACACAGAGATAGAGTTTAAACCCAATTCTAAATATTTAGATTTAGAGCTGTAAGGTACTTTAGACCGTCTCATTTTACAGATGAGGAAACTGAGGCACAGGGAGATCATGTGACTTGCCTAGGATCACAGCTACTAAGTGTGAAGTAGGTCTCCCCAACCAATCACTGTGTCCTCTAGTGGCTTCTAACATCATCCATGCTTCCCTGACAGTCCCCCACAGTGACCTTCTTTCTCTGTATTTGTTTGTGTGCTTGGTGTAAAGGGGCTGAGGGCTGGCGAGCCAGAGGACCAGGGGGCAGAGAGGAGCCTGCACAATGGAGCCAGAGTGGAATCCTCCTGAAGCCAGAGAGAGAGGAGTTGTGGGACTTCATTGCACCAGGTATTCCGTAGGCAGCCAGGAGAGATGGCCCCATGGTTGACTGCCAAGACTTTCTTATCTGATATCCCTTTCCAGGGATTCCCACCAAGTGGGAATTTCAGACAGTATCCCATTATCATCCTTTCCAACTTCTCAAACACCCCATAGCAGGAACAACAGGTTGCTGGTTCATTCATTCATTTATTCATTCCTCCTGGGCCTCCCTTTCTTTTCCCTCTTCCTTAGAGAAATTCCTGGGAGACCAGCGCTTCAGCTATGGGCAGCCCCTCTCCCTGACCTTCCAGGTACCACCTGGGGGCTCTCTCCCCCGGATCTGGCTGAAATTGGAGGGGGCAGGACTAGCCCTGACTCTGAAACACTCCAGCCCAACCAGCACCCAACAGCCTGGATGGCCTGAGGAATACCTGCTGTTGTTCAGGCAAGTTGGGGTAACGAATGGAGTACCAAACACCTGGTCTGGTAAGCTTGGCCACAACCAAGAACAATGGCCCAGAATTGCAAAGAGGAACATTTAGGTTCCATTTAGAGAAAATCTTCCTAAAACTGTCCCAAAATGGAATGACTAGAATGTTTTAAAGGTGGTATGCTCCTCCTCCTTGGAGGTCTTTGAGCAGAGATTGAATAACCAGTTATTCCATAGTTAATCATCAAGTATTTATTAAGGGCTTACTATGCTCCAAGCACTGGTCAAGTCGCTAGGATAAGCATTTGCTAAGCACCAGGTATACCATAGTAGTGATACCCAGCAAAGAACTACCAAAGATGGCATACTTGGATTTTCTTTCTGGGACTCTGCTGTTTATAAACAAACAGAGGGTGACCCTCCTGCCTTCTTTGAAAAAGTTGCAGTGTTTTCTCATTCCTTATCTGATCAAAGTCAATATGGGGTAACAGTAGTAAGAATACATAATAATAATGCATAACTAAAATGTATATAATGCTTTAACTTTTGCAAAACACTTTGCATATTTTATTTTATACTCTATGAGAGAAATGCTGTTCTATCCCCACTTTACAGGTGAGGAAACTGAGACTGAAAAAGGTTAAGTTCCTTGCACACAGCTAGCCAATAGGATAACACTATCCAGATCAGGATTTGAACTCAGGTCCTCCTGATGTCAAATCTCATGCTCTAGATTAGAGCCCTGAATGGGGCATCAGGAGACCTGGGTTTGAATGCCATCTCTGCCATAACTTGCTATGTGAGTCACCTATCCATTTCTGACTCAATTTCCTCATCTGTAAAATAAGAGGGTTCAAAGTTCGCTTCCAATTCTGTTATCCCAAAAGTAGTCTAATCCAGTCGAGTCTGATAGATGGTGGAATCCCACTGCCATATCCCTACATCCTATCAGAAAGCTGTAAACAGTAACTGGTCTTCCCACCTTTTCCTAAAGAAATCTCCCAGGCTCCTTCTTGTCTCAGTGGAAACAAATAAGCAGCCCAGCCTGTTCTCTGCTCTGGCCCACCCAGCTAGGGGCAAAGGCCCCAAGCATTTCAGATTCCATGAAACAAGGAAGGTTGCCATCCCTCCCCTTCTTTATTCCATTCACCCTGACAGCTTGCAGGAGACATCGGAGGACACAAAACCCCTGCTCCCCGCCTTTCACTTCCAGAGGCTCCTGGCCAACCTGACGGCACTCCAGATCCAGGTCACAGGTCACAGAGGCAGACAGCCTGCAGGTGAAGGACGGGGGAAAATGTGGGGTCTAAGGAAGGGAAACTGAACAGTATCTAATGAACTACGTACCAAAGAAACACTATAAAACAGATTTATGACTTAACTGTGGCATCTAGGGCTAGAAAGGTCTTTGGGAATTCCTCTGGCCCATCCCTTTGTGTCCAGAATCACCCTAAACAGATAAATCTGATTTTTAACGTTTCCAAACAAGGAAATTCCACAGGGCTTAAAAAAAATTGTCAGAGGTATTTACATATTTTCCCACCACAAGCTTAATTGTATATCAATTTCTTGTCAACACAATTAGATTTTTTTTCCCCCTACAATGGGCTTTACCTCCCAGCCTAGTCCTTCCATTATTTTCAGTATCTCTCCACTTCAGCAGTCCTGCTGCCCCAGAGTCTTTATGGTCAAGATTACAACTCTTTACTCCTTCTTTTTCCTCTTACTCCTTAGACATGCTTACTTCATAGTCAGACATTACTCCATTCTCTCTTTCCTAATTTTGCAAA
Source organism: Bettongia penicillata ogilbyi (assembly GCA_023548195.1). Lineage (NCBI taxonomy): Eukaryota > Metazoa > Chordata > Mammalia > Diprotodontia > Potoroidae > Bettongia > Bettongia penicillata. The sequence continues at coordinate 277,139 of JAJHZJ010000380.1, read as the reverse complement.
CTGTCTGTCAAAGTCTTCTGCTCCAGTCTAACAGCCTCTGACCCTTTGTTTATCCATCCATACATCCATACATACATCAAGAAGTATTTTTAAGTGTCTACTAAGTGTGAGGCTCTTTGCTAATATCTATGGAAGCAAAGAAAGGCAAAAATAGTCTGGCCCTGAAGGAATTAGACTACATGTAAATAACTAGTTACATAGAGACCTGATGGAGGGTAATCTTAGAAGGAAGGGTTTTAGCAGATAGAGGAGGATTGGGAAAGGTCTCTCTGCAGAAGGTGGTGTTTGAGCTGAGACCTGAAGGAAGCCAAGATTGAGAAGGGAGAGGCTTCCTATGGGGTAAAATGTCTCTCCTGCCACCCCTTGCCTTTTGAATTTCTGCAAACATTTTAAATGAGTCAATGACCACCTTCTCCATGAAGTCTTCCCTGATCTGTTTAATACACTGGTCATGTAAAACAAAATCTTGTAATACATTTTTTTTTTATTCCCCTATTCCATGAGGATACCGCCCATATGTAATCTAAAATTGGGATCTCCTGCCTAGGGTCTTCTGTTGTTCAGCTCTTTGTTGAACCCCATTTGGGGTTTTCTTGGCAAAGATACTGGAGTAGTTGGCCATTTCCTTCTCCAGCTCATTTTACAGGTGACACACTGAGGCAGACGGGGTTAAGTAACTTGCCCAAGGTCATACAGTAAATAAGTTTCCGAAGTCACATTTGAACTCAGGAAGAAGAGCCTTCTTGACCCCAAGCCTAGTGTTCTATCCACTGCCCCACTTAAGGTCTGCTAAGTTCTAGCAGGTGTCATATAGACGTGGGAGGAGAGAAGAAAGAGAGGAAGATAAGGAGGGAAGGGAGAAAGGGAGGGAAAAGAAGAAGGAAAGAAGTGGCAGCTCCAAGTAGTGGCTAGAGAGGCAACCTTGAGACCACAATAGCTTCCAGTCTTGCCTCTGAGCGCTAGTCACTTAGTCTCAGTGTTCTGGGAAGCTCTCTAAGACCACACATTGCAGAGAAGGGACTGACTTGCCTTGACAAGAAGAGTTTTTTCCCCCAGGCCTGGTCTCTATCCACTGAATAGACGGTACCTTTGGAGGTCACGGTTACCATGTCTCTTCCTCACTATAGCCGGCCCCCTCCACTCTCTCTTGGGTTAGGTCCTCTCTAACTTCCTCATGACACTTCTATCTGCTTTTAGCAGCTCCCTCTGCCATCCAGCCCAGGGTGCTAAATTCTTCTCTATTAAAGATGGTTTTCATGTTGAAAAATATTCACTGAGCAAGAGCATTGTGCCAGCAGCAGGAAAATGGAAATAAGGGCAATGCCTTCTCTATTAAGCTTAAGATTGAAACCGGCTAGACCACCAGGACACAAGAGATAAGTTCTCAGAGGAAACGAAGTACTTTTCTATTGCCCAAAGATAGAAATGGGACAATCGTGCAAATGTACCCTCTAAAACCAACCACTTTTACAAAGGGAGAGGAGGTCTACATTAGTTGGGAAGGGAGATGAGGGGATGTTGGGGGAGAGGGGAGGACGCCCCTCCTGGTTTCATCAAAGAAGCCTGCTTGAAGGAAGGACCTAAAAGGACAGGAGGAGGTAGCTTGCTTTGCAGCCAAGAGAGAAGGCTGCAGGAAGCAAGTGGGTCTCTTCCCTTCCACAAACAACCTCCCTAACCCACCACCCCCCAGAACAATTCGCTGCCTCAGAGATGAGTGTTCTCAGGTAGGAGACAATCCAGTGGAGTCAGAGAACCTGAGTTCAAATCCTGACTCTGCTACTTACTACCTGTGTGACTTTGGACAAGTCTTTTCATCTCTATGAAACTCAGTTTCTTCATTTGCAGAAAGAGAGGAAATGGACCAGTTCAGAGGCATCAAACACACAGCAGGGCCATATGCAACCTACTACACTCCCAAGTGCTGGGCAAGCCACAATAAATTTAACAAAATAAATAAAAACCAGATAATATTGATATGTAGTTTTCTAAGTCAATCCACTTTATGGTTTTTTCCTTACATCCAGTTTAGAGGCCCCCATTTCTATTTGAGTTTGACCCTGCTGGACTGGATGACCTGTGAAGTCCTTTCTGGCTCTAAATCTCTGAACCTATGATACTTTGAGTATTGACTATCTCTCATTTGGAAGTGTCAGAGTCCAAGAAAATGATGTTATGGGGTAAGGGCATGCATTAACTCATCTTCTGTCTCTGCTTTCTTCCCCTCTACAGGTCAAATGACCCTGACTCAAGTCCATCTTACTTCAGCAGCCCCTGGTCTGTCCCCTCTAGCCCCTTGGGTAGAGGAGTGCACATGTCCCAAGGGGTACATGGGACAATTCTGTGAATCCTGTTCTCTGGGGTACAAGAGGGAGACACCATTGGGTGGGCCCTATGCCAATTGTGTCCCCTGCACCTGTAATCAACATGGTACCTGTGACCCTGAAACAGGTCAGATTTTTTCCATAGCCCTTGACTGGTACCATTCTACCTTCATGTGAGCTTGGAGTGGTTAACTACTGGATATGTGGTCAGAGTAGAACTCTCTCTCCACCATCCTTCCTTCCTCAGTGACCTGTCACCCCAAAGACTCTGGACTTCCTACCAGCAGGGATCATAACCTGAGTAGATAGGTAGCCTATAAGTGTTATGTAGATATGAATGCAAAAATTCTGAAAATATACCTTCCAGCACCAATCACATTTACAGAAGGAGAGAGAATGTGGGTTGACATCACCTTTATGTTGTGATTGTGAGATATACCCACAGGAAATCCTGGGTTTTTAGGAAATACAAACATCCAGGGCTCACATGCCTACTACCCTGAGTCCTAATATCCTTCCTCACTCCCTAGTCTCTGTAGCCCAAAGGAAGCCCCATAGCATGACTTACTCAGAGCTCAACACTGAAGGTCTCCTTCTAAGGCTGCATCTCCCCTTGTTCACCCCCTAGACTTTTTCTCCATATTTCTGTCAATCCCAAACCCTAGCTGTGTGATGTCTGGGAGCTCTAAGGATCCCTGGGAATGATCTCAGACATGGAAATCCATGTTACCCCTTCTTGGCCAGGCCTATCTTGACTATCTCCTTTGGGCCTCAGGACAAACTCCATTTTGTCAGGTGCAATGTCTCGCCTTGCTCTCCTAGATTTCTGTCTCATACAGACTTAAATCTTCATGCTGATTCCTGGAGAAGAAAGCTAAAGAATCCCCACTCTCCTCTCCCTCCTACTTCCACAGAAAACTGAGAATTTAGGAAAGAGCTGGTTCTGGGCAATCTCAACATATTCACTAACTTAACGTCACCTCCCACTTAGCAGATTCCAGAGTTCTGTTCTACCTGGGGTCAAGCAAGTACCTGGGGTTACTGGGCATGTTTCCCAAAATATGAGAATATGTGACCTGGCTATAACTATCTGAGAAAAAGAAAGAAAAGTAGCATCATAAGAAATAATTAAGTCATATACTTGCAAGATAATCCTTTGGTTAAGATTTAGACCACAATTCTACCATCATCTGGTCACAGAAGGCTGTGTGTTTTTTAATCACTTCATGCCCATCTCTGAACCTCTTTTTCTGTCCTCTAAACTGAGAATATGTCCTGTTTCCATCTTTTCTTACAAGGGAGATAAGGAGACCTCATCACTAAAGTGCTCTGGACTCCTCAGAGCCCAGGGACCCAGGGCATGACATGTCTATTATTGTTCCCCCTCAGGGATCTGTCAGTGCCTGCACCACACGGAGGGCCCCTACTGTGAGCGATGCACGCCTGGTTTCTATGGCAACCCTTTTTTGGGTCATGAAAATGACTGCAAGCCGTGTCCCTGTCCCGGTCAATCAGCATGTACGGCCATTCCAGAGAGTGGGGAGGTGGTGTGTACCCACTGCCCCAAGGGCCAGAGAGGTAAGAGACTAGGCCTGCTTGTTGGTTCTGACTTAATGACAGGAACATGAAGGTCGACTGAGGTGTAAGGAGGAGAGGGTGGGGCCGCTGTGACTCCGAGGGATGTACAGATTCCTAGAATGCCATGCCACTGGGGGAGGAGATGAATGCCCCGGGAGGAGTGTGGTAAAGAAGGGACAAGGGAGTATACTGGTAGCAGATGGCTGTTTTCCCCTCCTGTCTGAGAGAGAGAGAGAGAGAGAGAGAGAGAGAGAGAGAGAGAGAGAGATTAGGATAGAGCATTTATCAAATGTTTGCTGTATGCCAGGCACTGTGCTGAGGATCTGGCTTACAAATAAAAGCAAACAAGGCAGTCCTTAGCCTCAAGGTGCTTATATCTTAACTGAGGAAGATAACGCAGAAAATGGACTTTAAAAGTTTCAGGGGTACCCCCATAGGAAAGGCAGCTCACAAGGAGGTGGTCTAGAGAATAAGTAGAGAGAGGAATCAAGCAAACATAGCTGGGTCCCCTCATCAACTAGCATTCTAAGCTAGGGATTTCCCAATCCTGAGAACGGGCCTGAGTGTAGAGATAAAACCAGGGTAGAAAGGCTGCTTTAAAATGCAAGTTATGCTACAGAAAAGGGCAGTTAGGTGGCACAGTGGGTAGAGCATCCGGACTGGAGTCAAGAAGACTCATCTTCCTGGGTTCAGATCTGACCTCAGACAGTAGATATGTGACCCTGGGCAAGTTACTTAACCCTGTATGCCTCAGTTTCCTCATCTGTAAGATGAGCTGGAGAAGGAAATGGCAAATCACTCCAGTATCTTTGCCAAGAAAATACCAAATGGGGTCATGGAGAGTTAAACATGACCACTAAGCAACTAGCAACAAAAAAATGGGTATTATAATAGCACCTATCTCCTGGGGTTGTTGTGAGGGTCAAAGAATCCATAAAGTGCTTACCCCAGTGGCTGGCACCTAGTAGGCACTTAGCCTAATAAATGCTTCTTCTCTTCTCTTCTTCCTCCCTTTGAGAAGCGCATAGAGAATAATACATAACCAAAGTAGGAAGGTAGAAAGGGGCCAAGCTGTAAAACCCAACAGACAACCTTATATTTGATTCCAGAGGTAATAGGGAGCCAGTGGAGTTTACTGAGCAGAGAAATGACATGGTCAAACTTACGCTTTAGGGAGATATCTCTGGCAGATTATGGAAGATGGTTTGGAGTGGGGAGAGACTTGAGACAGGCAAAAGACACCAATGAGAAATTTCTTGTGGAATTCCAAGTGGGAGGTGATGAGAGTCAAAATCTGGGGGTGTGGGAGGGGAGTACAAGGGATGTTGTGGAAAAAGAAATGATGACATTCAAGCTCATAGGTAATAATAGTAACTGATATTTATAGGTTGCTTGAAGGTTGATTGTTATAAGATTCAAATGAGATCGTGTGTGGAAAGTACTTGGTAAAACTTAAATAAAGGCAGGCTATTACTGAGTGAGAATTTAACCCAGAGTGACTAATAATAGCTAACATTTATATCATGCTTTAAGGCTTACAAAGTGTTTTACAAATATCATCTCCCTTGACCCGCACAACAACCCTAGGATGTAGGTACTACCATTATTTCCATTTTATAGATGAGGAAATTGACATGCTTTACCCAAGGTCACACACCTAGTAAGTATCTGAGATTGAATTTAAACTCGTCTTCCTGAATTCAGGTTCAGAGTTCTATCTATCGTGCCACCTAACTGTATTGTTGAAAATCTGTAAGAGAGAAGGATCTGTAAGGTCTGTAAGAAAATCTGTAAGAGAGAAGATGGGGATAAGGGAAGGAAGGGGTGTGATAGAAGGGAAGGCAGATTGGGGGAAAGGGTAATTAGAATGCACAGCATTTTGGGGTGGAGGGAGGGGAGAGATGAGGAGAAAATTTGGAACTCAAAATTTTGTGGAAATGAAGGTTGAAAACTAAAAAAGAAGAGTGAATTGAGGGAATGAAAAAATAATATATTCTATTCTGGATATGTCGAGTTTGAGGTGCCTATGGAATATCCAGTTCAAGATGTCAGTAGTCAGTTTGTCAGAATTATATCGTAAGAGAGATTAGGGCTGGATATATAGATTTGGGACTCTTGCAAATTGAACCTATGGAAACGAGTGAAATCATCAAATGAAACAGAGTAGACAGAAGAGAGGACCAAGGTCAGAGCCTTGGGGGACACTCTTGGTGAATGGCAAGGATACATGAAGTTCCAGCAAAGAACACTGAGGAAAGGTCAGATCAATAGAAGAGAGAGTAGTGTCACAAAGACCTAGACTCAGTCTCAAATGCTGCCTAAAGGTCAAGAGGGATGAGCATTAAGAAAAGACCATGAGATTTGGAGAAAGCAGTTTCATTTGAATCATGAGACTGGAAGCCAGATTGCAAAGGGTTTAGAAAACAGTGACAGGAAAAGAAGTGGAGGCACTTGTATAGACAGCTTTGTAAAGGGTTTTAGCTGAGAAGGGAAGGAGCAAGATAGAATGATAGCTCCACAATACCTGTGCAGAATTCATAGACATTAGACCAGTTGATTTCTGAAGCCCTTTCCAAGTCTATGGTTTTCTAATACTGTTAGTTCTGAAACCATTTTCCTTGGGACACAGGAGGCTAATGAACATAGTTTCAAAACAACTTCCCTTTAAAAGAAAATGAAACAAACTTCCCTTGAGAACCAAGCCTCTGAGGGAGTATCTTCTAGAATAAAGAAAAGATATATTGTTCAGATAAGTCTATCCTCTTGAAAATGGGGAGGGCTCTCAGGAGAGACTCAGGGAAAAATGGAGAGATTGCCTTTTTCCTACAGTTCTAGGTTTCCCAAGAAAGTCCGTTCCATCATTTCTATCTTTTCTGACTTCCCAAGTTTCTTTTTAAAGACCTCAGCCTCAAAGGCACAGAGGTATTTCAATCAATCAATAATAATAAGTGTAATATATAATAATAAATAAGCACTGACCATACATACAAAAGAGCAGGCCCTAATCTCAAGGAGTTTACATTCTATTAAAGGGATACAACATCTTTAAACACAGGTAAATACAGGATATGTACAAAATAAATACCCATTAATTTGGGGATGGGCACTAATGTCTAGGGAAATCAGAAATACCACATATCGTTTGAACTGAACTTTGAAGGCAATGAGGTATATATGAGGAAGAACACTTCTAGGTATGGAGAGTGACCTGTACAAAGGTGTGGAGGTAGGAGGTGACTTTGTCATGTATAGGGGATAGCAAGTAGTCCTGAACTGTGCATTATGGTGTAAATAGAGAAAGCAGACCAGAGGAGAGGGTTAAGAGAATGTGGGACTGGGAAGGGAGGCCCTCTTGACAGGAATCTAGAGAATACTGTACACCTTCTGGGAGTAAAAAAGTAGATCCTGGAAGAATTAGCTCAAGTGGAAGCCTAGAGTTTATACCTCCTGTCCTTCTTCATTAATCTTCAAAATCAGCTCTATTTTCCCAAGGTGCACAGCCCGACACAGAGCCCTACACAGACAAGGGCCTTGACTTTTTGAAAATTGTTTCTAAAACATCATTACCATAGACTGTCATCTATTTTATTTTCTAATCCAAATTAGACCTTTTCTTGGTTCAAACTTTCTTTTGACTCTTAGTACAGATTTTCAAAATGTCATTTCTGAAGCCTGGATTTCTTCTTCTGTAAACTGGTTAGGTTAGATAATGTCTAAGGTCTTTTCTGGGGCAGCTAGGAAATTGAGTGACTGGCCTGGAATCAGAAATGCTCATCTTCCTGAGTTCAAATCTGGCTTCAGACACTTACTAGTTGTTTGATCCTGGGTAAGTCATTTAACGCTATTTGCCTCAGTTTCCTCATCTGTAAAATGAGCTGGAGAAGAAAATGACAAACCACTCCAGCAAGAAAAGTAGTTCTATGAAACCCATCTGAGTGAATTCAATTCAACTCAATAAATATTTATTAAGTGCTTATTATGTGTGAGACCATGATCCAGGTACTAGAATTATACAGACAATAAAAAAAAAGTTTCTGACCTCAGGAACCTTACATACTACTGGGGGAACACAACATATCTACAGACAAGTAAATGTAAAGTAACACCAAGTAATTTCGAGAGAGAAAGTGTTAACTGGGAAATTAGTAAAGGCCTTTTGTAGGAAGTGGCATCTGAACTGTGTGTTTTAAAGAAATCTCAGGATTTCAAGAGGTCAAGGGGAAGGAAGGATACAGTAAAGAAACTGTGCTCAATAGGAAAGTATATGTAGAACCTATACAGAATTGTATGCTGTCGTGGGAAGGGAAGGGGATAGTGGGGGGAAGGTGTGGGGGGATAAAATCTTAATTTTCAGGAAGTGATTGTAGAACATTAAAAAAAAATAATAAAATAAAAAAATTTAATTAAAAAAAAAGATTTCCTAAGCCACCCATACAAAGGCATAGAAGTGGCAGATGGACCAGGAAAGAGCTAGTAACCAGTCAGTTAACAAAGTATTTTTCAAGCACATAGTGGATATAAAAGGAGGCAAAAGAATTTCTTCCTTCAAGGAGCTTCCAATCTAACAGGGGAGACAACAAAGATGTACAAACTAAATATAGAATAAATAGGAAGTAATTAAGAGAGGGAAGGCACTAGAATTAAGAGAGGTTGGGGAAAGCATCCTGTAAAAAGTAGAATTTTATTTGGAACTAGTAAGTCAGTTTGGATGGAACAGAGTGAATGGATTGGAAGAATATGAAATTATCTTGGAAAGGCTAGGAGGATCAGGCTGAGGATTTTGTATTTTATCCCAGTTTTAGGAATATCCATTTGGCAGCTATGTGGAGGATGGATCTTAGAGAGGAGAGACTGAAAGCAGGAAAACCAATGTGGGAATCATTGTAATAATCCTTAGGGTCAGCCTGAGGGCTGTACATTTTATTCCAGAAATAACAGGGAGCCATTAAAGATATTTAAAGATAGGGAGGGGGTCAACATTGTCAAGTCTGTGTCTTAGGGATATTAGCTAACCATCTATTTGGAGGAAGGATTACAGCGGAGGAGACTGGAAGGAGAAATGCCAATTTGGAGGTTATTTGATAGTCTAGGCAAGAGACCATGAAAGCCCGAACTTGGATACCATGAGCATGAGTGGGAAAGGGGGGAAAAATACAAGAGAAATTACAGAGGCAGAACTGATAAGCTTCAGTGACTAAACTGAACACGAGAGTGATGAAGAGAAAAGGGTCAAGAATGACTCATGTTCTAAACCTGGAAGACTGGGGAAATGACGATGCTGTCAATAGAACTGGGAATTGGAAGAAGGATGATTTTACAGTGAGAAATGAAGTAAACTTTAAAAAAAATTTTATAACAAAGCATACCCTTTCTCTTTTGAGTTTCAGTAGTTTTTCATTTTTGTTCATTTTTTTGTTTTTTCCCAGCTGAGCTAAGTAAAGTTGATGGTATTACTCTGAGTAGTCACCAACTTTGAGAAAACAATGGACCTCTTTGGCTCCATGTGGGTAGTCTACAAGTAAAATATAAAGAGAGAAATAGGAAGTGTTCTAGTAGAAGAGGTCACAAGACTGAAAAGCAAGGGATCTGGATTCTAGATCCAACATTTACTGGCTGTATGACCTTGGGCAAGTCATTTCCCAACCTCAGCTACTTCCTTTGTTAAGAAGGGAAGTAGAGAAACTCATGCTGTCTCACAGCTGAGTACAAGACAAATGCTGCAGATGTAGTGATAAGCAAGCAGTCAAGAGAAATGATTAGATAGCTCTCTAAGTGCCAGAGCCAGAATAAAATCTCAAGTTTTCTGACTCTCAGGTCTAGGCTCTTTCCACCTCCCTATGCTGCTAGGGGATTTTCTATGTAGACAGGCTAAGATACCCTCTTCTGTAAACCCCTTTCTGACGTTCTCCTCTTTCCCACCCCCATTCAGGACGTCTGTGTGAGATATGTGATGATGGCTTTTTTGGGGACCCCTTGGGAAGATCCGGCCCTCCTCAGCCCTGCCGGCAATGCCAATGCAATGGGAATGTGGACCCCAATGCTGTGGGCAACTGTGACCCCACAACAGGCCACTGCCTACGTTGTCTCTACAATACGACAGGTGCCCACTGTGAGCAGTGCCAGGAAGGTTTCTACGGGAGTGCCCTGGCCTCTCGCCCTGTAGACAAATGCACTCGTGAGTACGGAGGGCCCTGGGAGATCCTGTGGGGAAAGAGGGAGGAGAAGGCAGAGGATGGGGCTAGGGCTCTGTCGTCTTCTCCATTGGGATACTTTCATGGTGCATTCCATTGTATGATGCCCTCTACTGCCAGAGGGAAAGATCCTAGCAAGAAAATCCAAGGAGAAAGTCCCAGTAGCTGCTCTTCTCTGCCTTTGACTTATGAACCCAAACGTTTCACGTTTTCCTCCTTTCTCCTATCCCCCAGCCTGCAACTGTGACCCTTCAGGCTCGGCCCAAGAGCAGGGGGCCTGTGACCCTGGGACAGGCCAGTGCTCCTGCCTCCCCCATGTGATTGGACGAGACTGCAGTCGCTGTAGCCCTGGTTTCTATGATCTCCAGCCAGAGAAGGGTTGCCAGAGGTGGGTAGGACCAGGCCAAGCTACTTCTAGAGTCTGTGTCATCCATTCCTTGGTAGTCTTTGTCGGCTGTGGGTGGAGGGAGGCAACTGGATGCCCCATAGCGGTTGGTCATCCAGAGAAGGGAGCTGTGGTTGTGAATCATTATGTCCCAGCTGCACTGGGCCAACTGCCTGGCAGGCAGGTGTCACTGAATAGGCACGTGGGGACTGCCACACTCAGTCAGACCCCTGGTCTAGCTGGCTAACAGAAGCACCCAGGCTTCAGTGCGTGGGTTGGCAGGGCTGCTCTCCCTGACAGCAGGCTTTCTGGTTGGGTCTGTCCCAGTTTTTGCCAGTAGCCAACGTGTGACTCTGTCATTCAGAAATATGTCCAAGGCCTCCTCAGTTTCATTTATTTAAGCTTCTTCTGCAACATTCTGTCTGGCTGAAGTTGTTAAAAATATTATTCACATATTTATGTATTTATTTTTATTCTTAACTTATGTAAAATGATTATTTCCATACAAATGGTAGAGGGGTTCTTATCTGGAAACCTTGTGCAAATTTCAAAATGATCTATCAACCAGGATGGGAAAACAATTACATCTTTATTTTCACTAACCTTTAGTAGAACTTTAGCTTTTTCTTCAGTTATCAATTGTTTTAAAGACATATAATCTGAGAAGAGGTTTACAGGTTTCATCTGATTGCCATATGGGTTCATGACACACACAAAAGGAGAAGAATTTCTGACGTAATGGAGTAGAAAAAACAATTATACTTGAAGTTGTGAATCCCTTATAGAGCTTACTCTTCTTTTAAATGAAATAGTTAATTCAACATGTAGTTTTCAAAACTGTCCTGTTTGTGATTCCTTCTAGTCTTCTTTCTGTTCTCTTCTGTTTTTTTTAAAAGATGTTCAATGATTCTCTCTCTCTCTCTCTCTCTCTCTCTCTCTCTCTCTCTCTCTCTCTCTCTCTCTCTCTCTCTCTCTCTCTCTCTCAATCTCTGATTCTCTCTCTTTACCCTATCCATATTTTCACTCTTCTTCTCACCTATCCCCACTAGAAAGAAAATAAAGAAAGCCTAAGCAATTCACATGCACAATCAAGCATACCCGATTCTCATATTGGCCTAATTCAAATATTTATGTCTTATTCTGCACCTTGAGTTCACCCCTGTGTCTCAAGAGATAAGCAGAATCTTCATCAGGCCCCTAGAACTGTGGTTGCTCATTGCATAGATCACAGCTCTCAAGTCTTTCATAGCTGTTTCCCAACATAATATTGTTATCTTAGGAATAGTTATGCTGACCCTGCTCCCTCTGACCATTCTATCCCAGATTTCTCTGAAACCATTCCTTCCCTCACTTCTTACAATGCAATAATATTCCATTATATTCATACACCACAGTTTGTTCAACCATTCCCTCCCTAACTGGCATCCTCCTATCTCCCAGTTCTTTGCCATCACAAAAAGAGCTGCTATAAATATTTTTATGCATATGAATCATTTTCCTTTTTCTTTGAATTTCTTGGTGAATAGTTCTAGAAGTAGTACTATATTATAGGGACAAAGGTTGAGTAATTCATTTTGTTATTTTATTATGCACTGCAAAAAAGAGGACTTCCATTTATCTGTCCCAGATTTACCGTATTCTAGTTTATTTTTCTAATCATGTTTTTATTGCCCTCTTTTGGTTTTCCATCATCTTCATTTCTAAATGTAGCCTTTCTTCCCTTCTCTTGTGACAAAAAAAAGTGGAAAAAAAATAATGAGCACAAAACCAACCACCACATCAACCACTTCTGACACTATATGCAATATTCCTCATCCATCGTCCCTCAGTTCTGCAAAAGAAGGGAAGGGAGTCAGGCTCTAGTTTCAACAGTGGCCCCTCATCCTAGTATTTGTTCATCAATCTGTCTCCGTGTTGTATTAATTCACAAAAGAATATGTCTAAACCTGTTTGTTTGGGATTTTTTTAGTTGCCTAACCCTGCTCCTGGTTTTGTATGCCTTGATTATATTCTTTCTCAGCCTGGGCATAGGAAAAGTCCAGGTTTAATTTCTGTGCCCCCACATGCTGAACTAAGTAAGAGGGGTATAGGGCTTAGCTCTGATGTCTGGTGCTCTCCTTTATCTCAGCTGCAAGTGCCATCCTATAGGTTCTCGGGAAAACCAGTGTCACCCTGTGACTGGGCAGTGCCCTTGTCTTCCTGGGGTCGGTGGAATGGCATGCACCCACTGCCAACCTGATTTCTTCGGCTTCTCTGCCAAGGGCTGTCGAGGTAAGGAAATATCCCAGAATTGGAGAATTGAGCCAGGCAGTTTTCAAAGCTGTTTCACCAGGGCAGAGGAGGAGCAGATCTGGTTGAATGATGGGGCATTGAGATCCTTGGGCAGAGTATACCCAGATCAGTAGGGAATTCAGGCAGATCTTCCTTCCAAGAACAGGTGCCAGAAACTGCAGGTGAACACAAGAGATGGTGAAAATCTATGACATTCGGTCATCTTTCTGAACATGAAATGAAGTGGCAGGAATCTATCCCTTTCACGAACTAGCTGAGTGACCTTGGGCAAGAAACTACCTCACTGGGACTCAGTCTCCTCATCTGCACCATGATGGGTCTGGACTATATGATGCTTAAGCCGTTCCAGACTTGACATTTTATGATCTCATAGGATAGTTTGAGAAGTGGTGTCATACAGTGATTAAAAGGCTAGTGGTAGAGCCAAGAAGACTGGTATGGACTAGCTATGTGACCATGTGTAAGTAACTTCATTTCCCAAACAATTCCAGACAACTCTCTTAAGGCTATAAGTTATACAGTTACAGTGTGTGAGGACTGTTTATGATAGACTTAGCCCTGCTCAACAATGCAAGGACCTAAAACATTCCCAAAGGACTCTGGATGCAAAATGCCATCCACATCCAGAGAAAGAACTATGGAATCAGAACACAGAATGAAGCAGACTATTTTCTCTTGTGCTATGTTTTGTTTTGTTTTGTTTTTTCATGGTTTCTCCCATTCATTTTAATTCTTCTATACAACATGACCAATGTGAAAAAGTGTTTAATAAGAATGTATGTGTGGAACCCATATAAGATTTCATGCTGTCTCAGAGAGGAAGGGGGGAGGGAGGGGAAGAAAAATGTAAACTTATGGAAATGATTGTTGAAAACTGAAAGCAAATTAATTAAAAAAATAAAATTAGGAAAAAACCATAAGTTATAGATGAATTGCTGGGCTGCATCAGTGGAGAGAGTTTTCCATGCTGGGAATTCCTCACACCAATGAAGTCATAATTCTGGGAAAGGAAAGAAGAGAGAAAGAAAGGAAGGGAGGAAAGAAGGAAAGAAGGAGAAAAGAAAGAAGGGAAAGAAAGGAAGGAAGGAGAAAGAAAAGAAGAAAGGGAGGAAGGAAAGATAGAGAGATAAAAAAAGAAAAGGCAAGAGAGAAAGAAATGAAGGAAGGGAGGAAGGAAGGAAAGATAGCGAGATAAAGAGAGAAAAAGCAACAGAGGAATGAAGGAAGGGAGGGAGGAAGGAAGGAGAGAGGGTGAGAAGAAGAAGGTGGAAAAGAAAGTGGCTTTAGTATGATGCAGCACAGAGACAGAGAGTTACACTTGGTGACCTCTAAAAGACCACCCAGACCTAAAATTCCAGAGTATCAGGTCCTTTTCATTCCAAGGAGGTTTTAAAGTACTGGCCGTGGCTGAGAAGCTGCCCCCCAGCACAGCCTCGGGAATTGCCACAATAGGATATAGCACAAGAAGGGACCTTAGAGATCATTTAATCCATCAACTTTACTTTAAATAATAAGGAAACTAAGGTCTTAGAAGTAAAGTGACTCACCAAAGTCACACAATGAGTTCATAACACAACTCACATACCAACCCAGACTGAGTGCTTCTTCTACTTCAACCTTTACACAAAAATCGGTAGCTGATGGGGCACTTCCTAATAAAACTTTCCTTTGTGTCTAGCCTGTAACTGTTCCCCGCTGGGCTCTGTCACCACCCAATGCCATGAGAACAGCACGTGTGTGTGTAAGCCAGGCTTTGTGGGCTACAAGTGTGATCGCTGCCAGGAGAACTTCTTCCTCACTGCTGAGGGTTCTCAATGCCAGGAGTGCCCAATTTGCTTCTCCCTAGTGAAGAAAGAGGTAATTCACTCCTTGGGCTCCCCATTTTGCCACTCCTACCTCTCCTTCCTTCAACCCAAGACTAATTCATCTCCCTCTTCTTCTCCCCAACAATTTTCTACCATCCTCCTTCACATTTCTCTCCACTCCAACCCCATTCCCATCTCACTGTGCCTCATTCTACCCCTCTTCTTTCGGGGTTTCACCCAATTATTTGGGTGGAAGTCACACAAAATACATGACCCTCCTTCTTTTAGCCTCAATGACATGGAAGTTAGGTCACACATTTTTAAGCTGAATTCAATTCAATTAAGCAAGCAGTTACTATGCACATACAGAGTGCCAGTCGTAGGCACTCTGCTAGGCACCGAGGATACAAAGGTAAAAATGAATCATTCCTGCCCTCAAAAAGCTTACATTCTACTGGGAGAATAAAAAATCTATATATAAATAATAAAGCATAAAACATAAGCAAGGTAATTTCAGATTGGGGTACTAATATCTGGGGTGATGAGGAAAAGCCTTGAGTAGGAGGTGAAATTTGAGCTGAGTCTTGAAGCAATCTACAGATTCCAGGAGGCAGAGCTGAGGAGGGAGAGCATTCTAGGCCTGTGCAAAGATGCAAAAGTAAGGTATCCATTGACCCACTTGGCATTGATTAGTAAAGTGCAATACTTATATGGCAGAGGAAAGAATGACCTTTGCAGATAGAGTGGGCTGAGGGACTTGAGCAGGGCCTACAAGAATGGGTAGCTCCCAAACCACTATTGATTAAAGAAATGCAAATTAAAACAACTCTGAGGTACTACCTCACACCTATCAGATGGGCTAATGTGACAAAACAGGAAAATGATAAAAGGTGGTGGAGTTGTGAACTGATTTAGTTTTGGAGAGCAATTTGGAACTATGCCCAAAGGGCTACAAAACTATGCATACCCTTTGACCCAGCAATAGCACCATTAGGTCTGTATCTCAAAGAGATCATAAAAATGGGGAAAGGACACACACATACAAAAATATTTATAGTAGCTCTTTTCATGGTGTTCAAGAATTGGAAATAGAGGGAATGCCCATTAATTGGAGAATGGCTGAACAAACTGTGGTATATGAATGTGATGGAATACTATTGTTCCATAAGAAATGATGAGAAGAAGGACTTCAGAAAAACCTTGAAAGACTTACATGAACTGATGCTGAGTGAAATGAGCAAAACCAGGAGAGCATTGTACACAGTAGCAGAAACATTCATGGTGTGACGATCAGCGTTGACTGACTTAGCTCTTCTCAGCAATACAATGATCTAAGACAATTCTAAAAGACTTATGATGGAAAGTGCTATCCAAATCCAGAGAACTATGAAGTCTGAATGCAAATCAAAGCATTCTGTTTTAACTTTTTTTGTTTTTTCTTTCTCATGGTTTTTCCCTTTTGTTCTGATTCTTCTTTCACAATATGACTAATATGGAAATATGATTAATATAATTGTATATGTGTAACCTATATCAGATTGCTTGCTTTTTGGGGGAGGGGAGAGGGAAGAGAAGGGACAAAAATTTTGAAATCTTATATTTTTGAAATTTTGAATTTTGAAAACTAAAAAAGAAAAAGTAGCCTCCAGTAGGCAAATCTATCAACAACAAACACTGATCAAGCCTTTGCTTTGTATAAGGTACTATACTAATTGCTGGGTATACAAAGAAAGGTGAAAACACACTCCTTATCCTTTAATAGTTTACATTCTAATGAGGGAGCCAATCTGTAAATAGATACAAAGGAGATATATCCAGAATAAGTGGAATATAAAGATACGAGCTGGAGGCATTTCAGGGAAGGGATTGATGTGACCTAAGACAAATACTTCTAGACACCAATTTCTTTTATTATTCATTTGTTTGTATTTGTTGTTTGTTTGTCGACATTCACTTCCATAAGATTTTGAATTCTGAATTTTCTCTCCTTCCCTCCCCAAGATGGCATGCAATCTGAAATAGGCTATACACACACCTTCATATTAAACATATTTTCCAATGAGATATTTCACATTCTCTTCCATTTTTTCATTCTTTTGGTTTTGTTTTGTGATTTCTTGGTTTCTCAGAAAGTCATTAGCCTCCATCTGTTCCATTCTCATTTTGAGAGAACTATTTTCTTCGGTGAGCTTTTGAACCTCTTTTTCCATTTGGCTAATTCTGCTTTTGAAAGCATTCCTCTCCTCATTGGCTTTTTGAACCTCTTTTGCCAATTGAGTGAGCCTATTTTTCAAGGTGTTCTTTTCTTCAGCATTTTTTTGGGTCTCCTTTAGCAAGGTATTGACCCGTTTTTCATGCTTTTCTTGCATCTCTCTCATTTCTCTTCCCAGTTTTTCCTCCACCTGTCTAATTTGATTTTCAAAATCCTTTTTGAGTTCTTCCATGGCCTGAGACCACTGGACATCCACCTCGGATGTCTGGGATACAGAGGCCCCAACCTCTACGTCTTTCCCTTCGCGGCCACCAGAGATTCCGTCCCTGAAGCTTGCTCGGATCTGCTTCTCTGGGGCCAACGTGGCCAGGGCAGGACAGGTGTGGGCTCTGCATCTGGAGCGCGACAGACCCCTGGGGACGGCTTTCTAGGGCACTCTGGAACGGAAATCTCCTCCCCTGCGTTTCTGCATGGCTTGCACTGCTCCAGAACTTGTGGGGAGTTCTTTTTACAGAAAATTTATGGGCTGTGGGTTCAGAGCTAGCATACGTGAGTCTTTCTACTCCGCCATCTTGGCTCCTCCCACTGATATTAAACATATTTTCACATTAGACATGTTGTAAAGAAGAATTAGAACCAATGGGAGAAACCACAAGAAAGAAGAAACAAATAAGAAAAAGAGAGAGCAAATAATACACTTCAATCTGCATTCAAACTCCAAGTTCTTTTTCTGGATGTGGATAGCATTTTCCATCATGAGTCTTTTAGAGTTGTCTCAGATCCTTACATTGCTGAGAAGAGCTAAGTCCATCAAAGTTAGTCCTCATACAGTGTTGCTGTTACTGTATACAATGATCTGTTTCTGCTCACTTCACTTTAGTTCATGTAAGTTTTTCAAGGTTTTTCTGAAGTCCTTCTGCTCATCATTTCTTATGGAACAATAGTATTCCATCACATTCATATACCACAATTTGTTCAGTCATTCCCTAATTGATGGGCATCCCCTCAACTTCCAATTCTTAGGCACCACAAAAAGAACTACTATACATATTTTTGTACATGTGAGTCCTTTCCCCATTTTTATGATCTCTTTGAGATACAGACCTAGAAGTGGTATTGCTGGGTCAAAGGGTATGCACACTTTTATAGCCCTTTGGGCATAGTTCCAAATTGCTCTCCAGAATGGTTGGATCAGTTCACAACTCTACCAACAATGCATTAGTGTTTGAATTTTTCCTACATCTTCTCCAACATTTATCATTTTCCTGTTTTGCCATGTTAGTCAGTCTGATAGGTATCATGTGGTACTCAGTTATTTTGATTTGCATTTCTTTAATCAACAGTGATTTAGAGAATTTTTTTCATATGACTATAGATAGCTTTAATTTTTTCATCTAAAAACTGCCATCCTTTGACCATTTATCAATTGGGGAATGATTTGTATTTTTATAAACTTGACTCACTTCCCTATATATTTTAGAAATGAGTCATTTATCGGAGATACTAGCAGTAAAAATTGTTTCCCAGCTTTCTGCTTCCCTTCTGATCTTGGTTGCATTGACATTGTTTGTGCAAAACCTTTTCAATTTGATGTAATCAAAATTATCCATTTTGCATTTCACGATCTATCTCTTCTTTAGTCATACATCCTTCCAATCTTCATAAATCTGACAGTTAAATTATTCCTTGCTTTCCAAATTTGCTGATAGTATCAGTCTTTATATCTAAATCATGTACCCATTTTGACTTTGTCTTGGTATAAGGTGTAAGATATTGGTCTATACCTAGTTTCTGGTGTCCTATTTTCCAATTTTCCCAGCAGTTTTTGTTAAATAGAGTTCTTATCCCAGAAGCTGGAGTCTTTGGGTTTGTCAAACAGTAGATTACTATAGTCATTGAGTACTATGTCTTATGTACCTAACCTATTCCACTGATTCATTACTTTATTTCTTAGATAGTACCAAGTAGTTTTGATGATTGCTGCTTTATAATACAATTTAAGATCTGGTATATCTAGCCAGCATTTCTTTTCATTAATTCCCTTGATATTCTGGAACTTTTCTTCTTCCAGATGAATTTTATTATTTTTTCTAATTCTACAAAATAATTTTTGGTAGTTTGATTGGCATGGCACCGAATAAGTAAATGTTAATGTAGTAAGAATTGTCATTTTTATTATATTAGCTTTTCACATAAAATTGGATCTAAATAATTGGAAAAATATCAGTTGTTCATGTGTAGGCTGAGCTAATATGATAAAAATGACAGTCTTACCTGAATTAATTTACTTATTCAGTACCATACCAATCAAATCACCAAAAAATATATTTTATAGAGCTAGAAAAAATAATAACAAAATTCATCTAGGCACCAATTTTTAAGTTTCATCCCTTACTGAAATGTTGTTTCCATGTTGCCCCCAGGCCACCAAACTCAAGGCCAAGCTAACAGTGATGGAGCAATGGCTGCAGAAATCTGACTGTGACAGCCCCTGGAGGGACTATGTCTTGCTTGGAGAGTCACCAAGAGGAGATGCCTACCAGGGTCATTATCTGCTTCAAGGTACAGTAAGAGAACTGGCTTTTACTGGCCTCAGTAAAGGAGGCAAGGGAATACTTAGGGAAGCTACCAAGTCAGAGTCAGATTACCCCCTAGAAAAGAAAGCCACCTCTGGCCTTTTCATCCATCGTGCTTAGAGGTCATTAATGGCTGATCATCATGACAGTAATGATGAAGACTCTGAGGCTGAATAGTATGATAGCTAGAGAGAACAAACTTAGAGGCAGGAACCCTGAGTTCAAATACTGGCTGTCCCTCAGGCAACTCTCTAAGATCCTAAGTTGCAGATCAGCATTGATAGAGACAGATCCCAGAAGGTTCCTATACCAGTGAAATCACAGTTGGATAAAAAATTTTAAAATAACATAATATTAGCTAGCATTTGTATAAGACTTTCAGGTTTATAAAGAATTTTACAAATGGTGTATTCTTCATTCCTCACAACACCTCTGGAAGGTAGCTACTATCGTTAGCCCCATTTTCCAGATAAGGAAATTAAGAAGACTAGATTTGAACTCAGGTCTTCCTGACTATGGTTCAGTGCTCTATCCACTGAGACACCTAGCTGCCTTCATTTAGGATGTAAACCAGTGAATAAGTGGGAAGGCCTGATGAGTATGGCAAAATGAGAGTGTCTTATTGCCTGGGAAGACTGGTGGAGGAAGCCAAGTTACAGGACATTTCATTTCTAACTCATCAACCTTTAATCCTTTGATTATTGGCCACACAGGTGCCAGAGAAGCCTTCCTGGAGCAAATGGAAGAATTACAGCATTCCATGAGGGCCTCCCGGCATCAGCTGAGGGCAGCTAGCAAGAGTATTAGGTGCACCAGGAGTAGTTTGGAGAAGACCTGTATCCAGATGGTGGACATTGAAGCTCTGCTGCTATCCACAGAACTGGAGATTCAGCAGGCATCTGGAGTCCTCACCACAATGGTACCTCTGGGACCCTTGGACTTCTAAGTTAAAGAGCAGTAACATGGCATAGAAGAAAAGATGCTCCACTGGGAACCAGGAAGATAAGAGTTCTAGTCCCAGCCATGTGACTGGGGGCAAGTCACTTCTCTTTGGAGCTCAGGTTTCCCATCTGTAACAGAAAGGTGCCTGGAATAGATGGTCTCTAAGATTCCTTCCGTTTCTGACATTCTATACTCTAAGATCCCCCCAGCTCTGACATTCTGTGTTCTAAAGCCCCTTTCAGCTCTAACATTGTGTCCTAAGATCCCTTACAGCTCTGATATTCTGTGTCTTAAGATCCCTTACAGCTCTGACATTCTGTATTCTAAGGTCCTTTCTAGCTCTGACATTATATGATTCATTCAAAACTTAGCACTTCTAGAATTGAGTGACTTGTCCAAAAGAGAAGCCTTTAAGGATGTGCTATTTCTTTCTTATTTTCTTACTTCATTTTTTCTTTTGAAATTAAAAGGTGATACCTCAGGAAGTGCCCAACCAGCTCACCAACTGGAGTCATCTAGCCACTGAGTCTCAGACCCTGGCTAAGAGGTAAGTTACAGCACCAATAATATACAATACAGACACTGCCTACCCTTGCAATCCCTGGCACACTGTGCACACACTCCCAACTCCCAACTAGATTATCCTGCTAGGAGGAGTGTAGGCTGCAGGGGTGAATCATATAGTATATGTATTGGGGGACAAGAAATAGGTGGAGTGAGGTGGAAACAATATGTGTATCCTGGTGAAATCTGGTTACAATGAACACTAATTAAGTTCTGCATTGACTGGGTGTGAGTAAATGAGAAGAGAGATATTAAGTTGTGGTGGGTCCCAGGTCTTTGGAGGCATAAGGGTGGGAGACTCCAGGCTGACTGGATGCATAGAAGAAGCTCAGGGCTTTTAAGTACTATTTGGTAGAAGAGGAGCAGGGTGACAAAACACAAGAAAGAATGATGACTCCAAAAGTCATTCCCCAACTGATAAGTGATCAAAAGATATGAACAACTTTCAGATGAAGTAATCAAAGCTATCTATAGCCATATGAAAAAATGCTCTAACTCACTATTGATTGGAGAAATGCAAATTGAAACAATTCTGAGGTACTACCTCATACCTTTTATATTGGCTAGTAAGACAGAAAAGGAAAATGACCCATGTTGAATGGAATGTGAGAAAAAATGAGACATTAATGTACTGTTGGTGAAGCCGTGAACTGATTTAACTACTCTATAGAGCAATTTGGGACTGTGTCCAAAGGGCTATAATACCATGCATACACTTTGATCTAGCAATAATACCACTACTAGATCTGTATCCCAAGAGATAATAAACATAAAGGAAAAGGACCTACATATACAAATCTTTATAGCAACGCTTTTCTGGTAGCAAAGAATCAGAAATTGAGGGGATCAATTTGAGAATGGCTAAACAAACTGTTCTACATGATTATGCTGGAATATTATTATATTGTAAGAAATGATGAGCAGGATGCGCTCAGAAAAACCTAGACTTACATGAGCTGATGCAAAATGAAATGTACTGTGTACACAGTAACAGCAATATTGTAAGATGATCATCTGTGAATGACTTAGCTATTCTCAGCAATACAGTGATCCAAGACAACTCTGAAGGACTTATGATGAAAAATGCTATCCATCTCCAAAGAAAGAACTGATGGTATCTGAATACAGATTAAAAAATGCTTTTTTACTTTCAAAAAACAAATACAAATAATCAACCCTTGGAAAGATCTACCCATGTCAAATATACACTTCAAATCCCCCCAGTCCATACCTAGAGGTGTCACTAGAGTATTTAAGAAGCCTAGGGCCCCTGTGGCAGGTGGAAATCCTCCTGCCTGTGGATGTATATGTGTAAACTTTCTGAGCCACAGTTTGTACAATGAGGGGGTTGGACTAGGTGATGTCTAATTTCCTTTTTGGCTGTAAATCTAGGAGCCTACAAGGATTTTAGAACTTGGAGAAACCTTGGAGACCCTCTAGACCCCTCATTTTACAGATAAAAAGACCAAGGCTCAGAGAGAGGAATTGATTTGTTTAATGTTACTTATGGTGGGCTCTGGTGGTAGTTTCAAAGAAATATCGAGCCTGGTCCCGACCTTCAAGAGCTTACAGTTTAGTAGGGGAGACCAGAGGAACATGTGAATTGGGGATGTGTCTTGCTGATGTGGATTGGTTGGAATGTTTTCTTCCCACAGTTATAGAGATAAGGCCAGTAAGATAGAGGCAACAGCACAGAGGGCCCTGCTTGCTTCCAATACCAGTTATACTCTTCTGTGGAGTCTCGTGGAGGGCACAGATGCACAGAAGATACAACATGAGCTAGAAGACAAGTAAGTCTCCAAGGAGGCTGTGGATTTAATGGGAAGAGAGGAAAAAAAGTGGGAATCATTGGCTAAAGACTTTGTCTATCCCCAGACTATTTTGTGCCCTCTTGCAAAGACATCATTGATATTTCATGGTATTCTGAAACATCTTGATCTCCAGGGTCTGTAGTAACCTGGAAACAAGAAGACCCAGAGTAAGGTAGGGATGGCCATAAAAAGAGAAAGGTGCACACATAGAATGTGGTTAGGAGTTATGTGCATGAAAAGACAGAGTTAAACCAGTGAATGACTGGACAGGGAAGGGAACACAACAACCAGCCTGGGTGGCATGTAGAATCATAAAATTTCAGACCTGAAATGAACTCTAGAACTCATCTAGCTATGCAACTGTCAAGCAGCCCAACCAAAACATCATCTACTCCATGAAGCCCTCATTGATCTCTTAGGCTGGTAAACATACTCCACCCTTGGCTCTCCCATGGTACTCTGTTTTGTACAACTCTGAAGTTACATTAAAAAAAGATAACATTAGTGACTTCATTTTGCCTTTATCCACAATTTTGTAAAGCTAAGTTTCAGCTACTTAAAAGTCTCCTGATTTTGGAGAAGTCACAAGATTACTTCCCCTTCCAAAAGCCATCCAATGTCACAAAACAACTACTCTCCCTTGCACCTCAGTGTCTCCCAATACCTTCCCCCAATGAGAAACCAGGTGTCTCAAATTCCTATAATCCTGTTTTTCACTCTCCAAATTGTATTTTATCTGTGTAGAAACCAAGCTTTGGAGTCCTTGTCTACCAAGAGCCTTGGACCCAATTAGTTTGGCAACCACATACATTACCAAATAAATTGTTTGCCTGGATGAAATTCATTTTTTCCTAAAGTATACTAAAGCCCTTATATCATGCATTTTTTATGTTTATGTTATACTTTTTAGTTAGTGACAAGGTTCTCTGCTAGACCACACGTTCCTTGAGAGCAGAGTTTGTATCTCATCTACACCTTTTTATAATAAGTGCTTAATAAAGATTTTTTATGAAAGCTCTGCCCTCCCTTCATTTACCTAGCTCCCCTCTTTTTGAAGATGGATAAGCTGAGGTTCATGGAGGTGAAGTGTTTCCTTGACTGTAAAAAGAAGAGGTTGATCTCCAAAATCTCTTCCAGTGCTAAAACTTGTGGTCACGTGATCTTAAGTAATTTGCCTAATCAGCCTCCCAGACAAGTTCACTTGGTCTGAAATCAGTCAGTCAACAAGTCAACAAGTTAAGAGCTTACCAAGCAGCAGGCATTGTGCTAGAAGAGAGGGATGCAGAGAAAGGCAAAAATACTGTCCCTGCCCTTAAGGAGCTCCCAGTCTAAAGGATTAGACAACATGCGAACAATCCTGTATATACAAGATTTATACAAAGTAAATTGGAGGTAATCTCATATGACACATCCTAGCGTTGATGGGGGAAGCCAGGACAGAGAGATGAGGAGGGAGGGAGGCATTACTCCAGACTAGACCTTCTAGATACAGGACCAAAGAATCCCAAAATGTCAGAACTAGAAAGGACCTTAGAAGATGAAGATCTGGGGAGGGGCTCCTCGGGTCCCTGACATGTCTTGGCTCCATTTTCATTAGGTACCAGGAGATGCAGAAGGCCCAGGAGGAGCTCAGAACATCTACAACGCAGGCAACCAAAGAAGCCAAGAGCATCTTAGCATCTGTTCAGCGCATTAGCTCAGAGGGGGCTCAGCGCTTGGTGAAGCTCTCCCCTCCTGAAATACTGGTCAGAGCAGGTTTCCTTCCTAGCTCTGAGTGGGGGGGGGAGGGAGTCAGATATTGGACTCCCTTTAAAGAGGGAACATCCAAGGGCTCAGATAAAATCAGAAGGTTTTGTCCCACCTCTCTTTATCCCTATACTGGAAGTGTGTCTGTTTGCTTGGCAGAAGCCCCACTGGATTATTTTTTTCTTGGGTTTTCTGGGGAGGCTCTGGATTAGATGCCAGGTCAGGAGTAAGAAAGGTTAATAAATGGGATTCTCCCCACAACTCTCTTATTTTTACCCTTCCTTGGAGATCCTTGCCAAGGAACTGAGTTCTTGACTTTGCATCCTCCTCCAGCCTCTCACACACCTTGCCAGGGACTTGGACAGAAAGCTACAGGATCTAGAAAAGACAGTGGCTGCTAGGGAGCAAGTGTTCACCAAAACAGCCCAGGATCTCTTGGCCACTTCCCAGGAAGAACTCCAGAAGATCCAGCCCTTTGAGCAGGTGAGGTCCTTTCCACTGCATTCACCCTGGCTCTGAAATCCAAGGGACCTCACCTCAGTCCAGCGGGCTGAGAGGGAAGGGGATAGAATGGCCTCATGTTCATTCTCAGCTCTTCCAGGGACTCATTAATTTTACAGAATCACTAAAAAGTTAAGTAAAAAAAAAATTTTAAGTTAAAGTTGGAATAATACAGAATGTCAAAGTCGAGAGGACTTTAGGGGAGCTCTAACTCAACACCCTTATTTTACAGTTGAGGAAAGTGAGGCTCACCAAGGGGAAGTGACTTGCTCAGGGTCATGCAAACAATTAGTGCTAGAATTATTACTAAGAACCAAGGTTGCCTGACTTCATGACTATTTGTCTTTTTAATATATCATATAACATGTATTTTATATAAAATACATAACAGAAAATATCATAAATATAAAAATAAATAATATATGTTGTTACATTTTATATTATATATAATGTAATTATATATTATATATCTTACAATTATATATAACTGTAAATAATTATATTTATAAATAATTACTAATAAATCAATTAATGTTTAATTACCATGTAATTTTAAAAAATTAAGGTAAATGTAACAAACACAGCGACACACACACATGCGCAGGCTACCAACTCTCTATCTCTAATGAGAGGAGTGGAGATCCGCTGGAACTGAGACTGGTCATTACCTTTTCCTGTCTTTTACAGACCCTTTGAGTTTTTCCATAGCACCATGCTGCCTCTTTCCAGGAGAAGATATGGGATTCCTGTTGGTTGTCTCTCTGCTTGTGGTCTGGTATCAGATCACAATTCCATGAGATGTGGTTCAATGAAATGTTCTTTCCCTTTTCCTTTTCTCTCCACAGCTGCACAATGGCGCAGATGCTGCCCTCACCTTGGCCACCTCCTCCACTGCCAAAGCCAGAGGCACGGTCAGTGATTCCAAGGCTTTGCTGACTGATCTGGAAGGTACAGCTCCCCTCTGAGATAGGAACTCCTTCACTAGGGGACACCTAGTTCTTTCATCTAAGTTCTTATCCATTCTGGTCCTTATCCAGGCTTCTCCCTCTGGCTTTCAGCACATTAAGAGTAGAATCCCAGATCTACAGATGAGAAAAATGAGCTGTAAACAGGAAAGGACTTGATACATGAGCACAGGGACACAATAGAGCTGAAATAAAAAGCCAGGCAACCTGTACCTATTAGAACTAGGCAACTGGTTCTACTCCTTCCTTGGCGAAGAGATTTCCTGAGAAAAGCTATCCTCCAGGGAGAATCTCCCCTCCTTTGTGGTTATGTGTTAAGAATGTAATATGCTGAGGTACCACTCTGTACCTGAACAGGCCTACCTTGGATCTACAGCATTCGACAGACCTATGGCAGCTCAAAACCATATCTAGTCAACCAGAGGACACAATTAACTCTAAGTAAAGACATTTAATGAAACAGCAAAGCAAGGAAAATAGCAATAAAACATTTTTCCTATAAACCTGGGACACTCTCTACAATAAACACACATAACCACTGGGGGGAATGGTTTATGCATTAGGATATGCATTAGGAGTATAGGTGGAGAGGGACACACCAAGGGAAGGTGTGTCTACAGGATACACACAATGAGGAGCATGCATATGAGGAAAACATGTGGCCAGGGGCAACCTTGTAAAGGGATCTGTGACACTGCTGAATCTCCCCACTGTCCCTCACCTCTTCTGGTGGACATCACTGTACAATCTTCTCTGATTTTGTTCCCTGGGTATCATCTTTAAAGAAAATGTAATCACTGCCCAACTTGTCATCTCTACTAGACCTGTAATCTCTGAACAACTTATAGTCTCTGCCAGGCATTGCTCCCTTCTGGTCATCGATGGATACAATTCAGAGATATTTCAAAAGTTCCATGGTTCCTATTGGTTGCTGCCAAGCAAGATTCCTTGGGCATAAAGTTCTTGATATCTCTTCCTTGTATGGAGAATTGCTCCACCATGTCTCTTTCTGCTTAAAGACTAAGACTTCTGCTACAATTAATTTTTTGGTTTTTTTTTAACTTTTTTTCAATAAAAAAAACTTCTCCTCTCCATCCCACTTTCTCCCTCAGTTTCCCTCCAACACTGAGAAAAAAAAGAAAAACAAAACTCTCATTACAAACATGTATAGTCAAGCAAAACAAATTTCCACATTGTCCATGTCCCAAAAAACCCTCTCCAATTGTACAATTGTACTCTCAAATGGAAGTCCTTCACCTCTCTATCAGGAGGGAGGCAGCATATTTCATCATAAGCCCTCTAGAATCATGAGTGGTCATTGTGTTGATCAGAATTCCTAAGTCTTTCAAAATTGTTTGTCTTTACAACATTGTTGTCATTGCATGTATTGTTCTCTTGGTGCTGCCTGCTTCACCCTGTATCAGTTCAAACAAATCTTCCCAGGTTTCTCTGATACTATCACCATCACCATTTCTTACAGCACAACAGTATTCCATCACATTCATATGTCATACTTTGTTCAGTCTTTACTCAATTGATGGATATACCCTCGGTTTCTAATTCTCTGTCACCACAAAAAGAGGCGCTATAAATATTTTTGTGTAAGCTTCTTGAGGTCAGGACCTCTCCTTTGCTTCTCTTTGTATCCCCAGTGCTTAGCACAATACCCAGCACACTTTATTGTTACTGAGTCATTTTTCAGGATCTCTTTTGGGGTTTTCTTGGCAAGGGTACTGGAATGATTTGCCATTTACTTTTCTGGCTCTTTTTATAGTTGAGGAAACTGAGGCAAACAGAGTGAAGTGATTTGCCCAAGGTTACACAGTTTGTAAGTTCCTGAGGCCTGATCCGAACTCAGGAAGATGAGCCTTCCAACTCCTATCCACTTTGCCACCTAGTTGCCCATGCCCAGCACATAGTAGGCACTTAATAAATGTTTATTGATTGATTATACATAAGGATTAATTTGCATAAAACTTGCACCTCCCTTAGTCTACCCTCCTTCTTATTGCCTCCTCTCCATTCTCCCCTCTCCCTCCTATTTCCCTATTGAGTAAAATGTGTTTCTGTACCAAACTGAATGTATATGATATATTCTTCTCATTCATGGGAGAGTGAGCTTTAAGTGTTGTCACTTTCCCTGCCCCTTCCTCCTTGGACATTCTGATTATGTAAGATAATTTTTCCCATCCTTCCTCTTCATTTTTCCCCTTAGTGTATTCCTCTTTTCTGTGGTATGGCTGGTAAATGTTTAACAACTGGATCACTTAAAATGTACACACAACACACTTTTAAGTTTAATACGAATTATTAACATTTCAACATCACTTTCTTAATTCGGGAAATCAACTCCTGATTCATAGCATTTACCTAGTTCCAGGCTGTAGCTGTTCATATTGAAAAATTAACAATCAGCTCTCATGATCTAGTCAGATCTGGTTCCACACCTCTACCTCTTTCCCTCCCTTTCCATTCTTCTTTTAAGATAATCAAAACAGAACTACTCTGAAGTCATTTGTTTAATTAGACTCCTCCTGTGACCCCTAATGATGATAGGATTTGGAGGAGACATTTCATGTATCATTTCCCCATATTAAAATGAGAACAATTTATCTATGTTTAGTCCTTATGATTGCTAGTTCATGTTTACTTTTTGCATATTTCTCTTGATTCCTGTATTTGATTTTAGATTTTCTACTCAGCTCTGATGTTTCCATCAAGAGTGCTTGGGAAGCCTCTGTTTCATTACAGATTTTTTCTTTTCCTCTGTAGGATTATACTCAGTTTTTCTGGGTAAGTTATTCTTGGGTATGTCTATATCTTTTGCCGTCAATAATATAATATTCCAAGCTCTCTGCTCCCTTACAGGGATGATTGCTAAATCATGTATGATCCTGATTGTGGCTCCTGGACATTTGAATTCTTTCTTCCCGGCTGCTTGAAGTATTTTTTTCTTTGACTTTGAAGTTATGGATTTTGACTGTAATGTTTGTGGAAGTTTTCATTTTGGGAAATGGTGAGGGAGTTTTTCCACTCCCACTATACTTTCTGATTCTAAGAAATCTAAGCAGTTTTCTTTTATAATTTCTTGAAATACTATGACAAGCCTTTTTTTTTGTCATGACCTTCCAGTAATCCAATGATTCCTGAATTATCTCTCCTCAATTTGTTTACCAAGTCTGTTGTTTTTATTATGTGATACCTTGCATTTTTTCCTATTTTTTAAGTTTTTTGACTTTAATAATTTTTCTTGTCTCATGGAGCCGTTAGCTTCTGTTTGGTCCATTCTAATTTTCAGAGAGTTTGTTGCCTGGGTTTGGTTTTGTACCTCTTGTGCCAAGTTGTTAATTCCCTTTCCAATTCTTTCTTCCATAGCACTCATTTTTTTTTCCAGTTTTTTCCTGTAGCATTCTCATTTCTTTTATAAAAACATTTTAAACTCTTTTTTCTTAACTCTTGATTCATCTCCAAGAACTGAAGTTGAATTTGTGCCAAAGCTGTGTTTTTCTTCAAAGCTTTGCTTGTAGATGTTTTTGAGTCATTCTCTTCTTTTAAGTTTGAGCCTTGAGCACTTCCATCACCATAATAGCTTTCATGGTAAGATTCTTTTTTTGTTTCCTTTTCTGCCAGATTTACTTCCTGACTTTGGCATTTAAGTTAGAGTTAGCCTCTGCAAACTTCTGAAGGGAATTTTTAGGCTGAGTTTGTATCTTCTAGGGTCCTGCTACTGCTTTCTTGGGATATTGGGTGTTGTGTGATTTCAGGGATAATTCAGAACTGGATTGTGAGCAACCGAATTGACCGTTGGTATCTATCCCTGCACTCTACACAAAGTCAGGGTCTCTTTGCTGGATCTGAAACCTCCTTTTGTCCTAGAGTCCAACTCTCCGGCTGGAATGCTCCACAAGGTCATTCCTTCATCATCATTGTACACAGACCACTCTCCCTTTTCTGACCTGAACTGAGAAAATGACTCATTGTGTGTGTTCCTTTTTTTACTGAGTCCAATCAGAACTCAATCTGTGGTATTTTCTCAAGCATTGTGGAGATTTTGTGGGATGAAGTTCAGTTATATTTCTTCCTGCTAACATCTTGACTCCGCCTGCTACAAGCCGTTTTATGAAGACCAAAGCCCTAACAACCCAATCACTGGACCAGGAAAAAACCTCCAGTAGCTTTGTCCCTTCTAGCTCTTAATGGTTTTATGATCCTCTAGTCCTCTCCATAAAATGCTGCATTTTCTCAGAGTTTTGGCTTACCAGGAAGATTGTTCCCTCTCCAGAAGGTTATTCCTTGCCCCAGGTGCCAACGTCTCCCTAATACCTTCAATCTAAAATCTGCTTTTCTGAACTGTATTTCCTGGATTCTAAGAGCCACACACTATCTCACCCAGTCAATCCACCAAAAAGTATTTATTAAGCCCCTGCTTTGGGCTAGTCTCTGGGAATACAAGCACCAAGAATGCAACAATCCCTGTTCTCCTAGAATTTATATTCTAGTGACCATCCATACGAAGTGAATCAGTGCAAATGTACACAGAGCAATTACATACATATTATTATAGAAAGGAGGGCACAAAATTCTATATACCTTAACACTTAATTTCCTCTTGCTATACCATGGGGTCTCTAAGTTGTTTTTTTTTTTAATATTTTGATAACTGTATTTCAACGTAATTGTTTTTTTAAATCCCATGTATCTTTAAAATCATTCCTGTATATCTCTAAAAAAATTCTGGGAAGGGGCCTGGGACACAAAGGAGATTGAAATCTTCTAGTCTAGAGACCCCAGTTACAATTGGATTACCCAGGATTCTCCAAATCCTGGGCAAGCCACTTTCTCTTTTCTAAAACTCTTTTGCTTTCCATGCAAATGAAGGGGGAGGAAGAGAAGGGACCCTGGAGAACAAAATTAAGTCTAGGGGGCATAGTACTTGTTTTCCCCTACCTAACCACATTCCAGCCTTTTCATATGCATATAGAGTCCTTTTGATGCTCTGAGCCTGCACAGGGTGAATGAAGGGAGATGAAGGGGATCCAGACTTGTCCCATCTAGGATAAAATTGCTGTGGAAGAACCTTAAGATCTGAAGAGAAAAGAACAAGACTTTTCTCAGTGTTCTTGTTTTGGTCTGAAACCAAAAGGAGCATTTATTAAACTCAATTCTGAGCATTTAGCTAAGACCTAGGGATGCAAAGAAAGGCAAAAATACTGTGCTTGTCCCCAAAGGAACCATTATTCTAAGGTAGATCAAGGGGAGAATAACTAGAAATGGGCAAGATATATACAAACTGAAGGAATGTGATATACCCCAGCAGCTGAAGGGATCAGGAAGGACCTCCAGGAGAAGGTGAGATTTCTCCAAATTTTTGAAGGAATTCAGAGAAACTAAGAGGCAGAGAAGAGAGAGAGCAAGCATTCCAGACATGGAAGACAGGTAGATTTCTTCATATCACAATTTTTTTTTTCTTATATGGAGCTATAAAACACACAGGAGACTGGTGTGGTAGGTTGAGTTCTAAACTTGAAGTCCAAAGGACTTGAATTCAGATCCTATCCCTGACACTTACTAGCCATGTGACCATAGATGAGTAAGTCAAAGAAGAGTAATGTAGAAAGTTTCTCCATCTGTAAAGATAATAATCTAGTCAGTCAGTCAATTAGCATTTATCAAACACTTTTTGCTTAATTAAATTCATTTTATTTTCTATGGGAAGACAACATGCAAACAACTGTACAAACAAAGATATACGGGAGAAATAGGGGTAGCCTTTGAAAGAAGGAACTAAGATTAAGGGTAGGCTGGGAAAAGTACTAACATTTTTAGTACTTATCTCAGACAGTCTGAGGAAAAATGAGATAAAACATATAAAGTTCTTTGTCAGCTTTGAGGTGCTATATAAACATTAGTTATTATTGCTTCCAAGTGCATTTTCTAGAAAGAGGTGAGCTTTGTTCTTAATGAACATCCTTCGAAGCTTGCATTTTTGAATCCTTAACTTGTTTCTGGGACCTTCCTCTACCATTCACTAGTTGATGCTTGCTTATAGAGATCAAATCCAGTTGCAGTTACTTCCTAATGTAACCCAGGGTAAATCACGTAACCTCTGATTGCCTCAGTATCTTCATCTTTGAAATGGGGCTAACAAATTCACCTATTTTGAGGATGAAATGAAATATTTGTAAAGTGCTTTGTAAACCCTTTATATAAATGTTCATTACTTGTTCTGAGATGAGCTAACCTTACTTTGTTTTGAGGGAAATTGCTTTTTTAAATTTTATTAATAACTCTTATTGAGAGAAAACAAACAGATCTGTACAAGCAGATACTTTATGGTGTTTGATTTTACCTTAAGGGAATAATCTCTCTTATCTATAGATTTGAGGCAGCTGGGCAGTTCATTGGATAGAGTATTTGTCTGAGAAATTAGAAAGCTTGAATTGGAATTGTGTCATCCAGTAGTAGCTGTGTGCCCCTCCACAGGTCACTTACCTTATCTCAGCTTTAGTTTCTTCATCTGCAAAATGGAAATAACAACTATCTCATAGGGTTATTGTTAGGATCAAGTCAAATTAACAAGCATTTATTAAGTACCTACTGTGTGGTGGGCACTGTACTAAGTCCTAGGGATACAAAGAAAGGCAAAAAGTATGTTAAAAACTTAAAAGCGCTATATCAATGCTATTATTTGGTCATGCTATTGCTCTGCTCAAAAATCTTCAGTGGCTACCTATTATCTACTAAGTAAACTCCAAACTCCTCTGCCATTGAAAGTCATCCACAATCTGGGACCATTCAACCTTTCCAGCCTTTTCTGATATCAGTCCCCTTCATGAATGCTATGGACTGCTCTCTGACCCTCCAAACTCAGCCTATAATCTCACGTCACCTCACCTTTGCTCAGGCTCCTATAATGCCCTTCACTCCTCTCTTTACTTGTTAAATTAATCAACACCCAAATACTACCTACTTTGTGAAGTCTTCCCTGAGCTTTCTTTCACGAATCTTGCATAGAAATTTTTTTACAATTTCATGTATTATTAGGCATTATCAGACTAAAAGTGAGGGCAGAGCCTATGGCTAATTTAAACTTTACGTCTGTCTCAGCACCTAACATAATGTATGCAATTAGCATGTTAATAATAGCTCACATTGCCTTTCCCATCTCTTATGCTGCACACCTTCAGGAAGACTTGAGTTTTATTCCTTTCACTCAGTTACACAGTAGATGATACAGGGGTTTTGTACCCCTCCTCTCCCTAGACTCCTGGGAAAGCTGAGAACTTTTGGGAGTATTTGTCCCCTTAGGTTTCCCATGCATGCACGCGCGCACACACACACACACACACACACACACACACCTCATTTCTGTGTTTTCAAAACAATATGAAATGGATGGAAAGAGTTTTTTAATGGAAAAAATAATAATAGTTCACATTTATATAGTTCTCTAAGGTTTACAAAGCACTTTCCTCACAAAAGCGCTAACAGGGAAGACAAGTTTTATTGCCCTTATTTTACAGATAAGGAAACCAAAGCAGATATCTTTTAAGTCACTTGCCTAGGGTCATGTAACTAATAATTGTCTAAAGCTGGATTGGAAACCAGATCTCCCAATTCCAGGGCCAAGGCTCCTTCTGCTATCCAATGATGCCTTTGTTGAATGAATGAATGAACAGGCAATATCTAAAATCAAAAGTTCTAAGGGCATTATCACTGTTATTTTTCAGACATGAGAAGAACATTTCCACAACCAAAGGACCAGGCAGCTCTAAGGAAGAAAGCAAGGATCATCCAGGACAAACTCATTGGTGACACTCAGAAGAAGACTAAACAGGCAGAGAGGATGCTGGGAAATGCTGCTTCCGTCTCTGCCACAGCTAAGAAGAAGGCCAAGGAAGCTGAGCTATTGGCTAAAGAGAAGACAAAGGTCAGAACAGTTGCTTCTCTTGTCCCTACGGGCCAGTAGAAGGGAATTGGCCTGAATCAGACTTGGCCTTGTTACTTGAAGTTGGGACCCAATTCTGATAAGCATTTCTTTCTTTCCCGCCCTCCCCTCCAATTCTATCATCAACCATTCTGTAACTAACGTTACTTAGCACCCATGAAAAGTCTTTGGTTAGACAAAGAGCTATTGGCTAGTAGAAAGAGTCATGGATCAGGAGTGCTATTTATAGATCCAGAGCTGGAAGATTAAATATTTAGTCCAACGACACAGAACCAAAATGTGTCAGAGATGGGACTTGAACCTAGTTCTCCCTGACTCCGAGACTAGCTCTCTCCCCAGTACACAGTGCTGCCTATCAGTTACCGTTCTTATTTTGGGACAACTGAATGAGATCTTGTTTATGTGGTGCTTGGGGTTCCTGGGCATTTTTCTGGTAATAATTATCTTCCATTAAATGGTAGTAATTAACTCAGGCTACTCTTTATCTTGTCCTGTTCTCCTCCTCCAGCATTCCAAGGCCTTGTTGAGGGAAAGTAAACAGGAATACCGACAAGCCGTCAAACTTGCCAACCAAGCACAAGGAACCCTCCGAGACATCTCCAGGCAAGTGATGGTGTCCAAGGAACGAAGGAGGGAGATGGAGAAAGTTGAGTGGGTAAGCTGACCATTCTCAAAGCCCACTTAATTTCTTACTGGGTGGTGGCCTCTCCATCATAAGTTACACATGTATATTTTAAACTCAATATGCCCTAAACAGAACTCATCATCTTTCCCCAAAACCCTCCCCTCCTACCTTCCCTATTACTTTTGAGGACATTACCATCCCCCCAATTCCCCAGGCTCTTATTCTAGGTGTCACATTTAACTTCTCACCATCTCTTGCCCCTCATATCCAATCTGTTGCCAAGACCTGTTGGTTTCACCATTGCAATATCTTTTGAATAAGCCCCCTCCTCTACTCTCACACTGCCACTACCCTGGTTCATGTCCTCATCCCCTTATATTTGGACTATTGCAATAGCCTGTGGGTGCATCTGCTTACCTCATCTTTCCCCACTCTAATTCTTCCTCCATTCTGCTGACGAAGTGATTTTCCTAAAGTACAAATTCAACCATGTCACTCTATCCTACTCAGGAAATTATAGTGGCTCCCTACTACTTCCAGGATGAAATATAAAATCCTCTATTTGGCATTCAAAGCCCTTCATAAACCAGCCTCCCTCCTAGCCCTACCCCATATATACTTTTTCAGTCTTCTTACACATCACATTCCCTCTTCTCCCTATACATATTCTTCAATCCAGTCACATTAATCTGTTCCTTGCTGTTCCTTGCCGAAAGTTTTCTATCTCCACAGAATTCAAGTCCTAAGTAAAATCCCACCTTCTGCAGGAAGCTTTTCCCCACTCCTCTAGTGCCTTCCTTTGGTTGATACTTCCTGTTTTCCCCTTGCTGACTCACAGACCTCATCTTTCTCTTTTGGAAGGTAGGGACTGGGTTGAACACGGTGGAAAGAAGCATAAGGGAAGCCCGGATCTCCCTGGAGATGGACATCAAGATTTTGTCTGTCCTGCTTACTAGATTGGGTAAGAACTGCGTCTCTTAGGACACCTTCTCCTCTGTCTCCCATGAGGGGCTTCATCACCACCAACAAATCTTTATTAAGTAACTACTACATCAAGGCACTCTGCTTAATACTGTTGAGGATAAAGAAATAGATGAGATTCAATCCCTGCCCTCACTGAGGTTAAAGTTTAAAGGGAAGATGAGATAAGACTCATGACAAAATCATTCACAAGGTAGTGTGTGTCTGCCAGGTAAGTGCCCAATGGGTGGTTAAATAGATACTCATGACTGAAGGAGGGTAAAGGAGAGTTGCTAGTTGGCACAATCAATAGAACACCTAGCTTGGAGTCAGGAAGACTCACCTCCCTGAGTTCAAATCTGGCCTCAGACACTTACTAACTGTATGATCCTGGGCAAGTCACTTAACACTGTTTGCCTCCGTCTCCTCTTCTGTAAAATGAGCTGAAGAAAGAAATGTCAAACCACTCCAGTACCTTTGCCAGGAAAACCCCAAATGGAGTCTTGAAGAGAGGGATGCCATTGAAAAAACACTGAACAACAATAACCAAGGAGTGAGAGACCCCTGTGTGCTGGGGTGGTCAGGGAAGACTTTATAGAGAGTTAGTATGGTTCAGTAGGGAATGTCAAGACCAAGAAATTCCTGGTGAACAAACTGTCTCCTAATACAGATCTGCATCTGCTAGCCTCAGAGGGTTGAGTAGAACCTTGACATGTAAATGGTCACATGGCCCAAGACAGGGCTAACACCCAGATCCACCTAATTTTGAGGTTGGCTCTTTTCCCACTATCCCAGCTTGTCTCTTTCCTTAGCAATCTTATTTCAGGATTGAATTCCATTCTATTCTATCTCACCCCTCCAAATTCAAGGTCCTGAGCTGGGAACTGGAGAGGCAAAGATGATAAAAGTCCTTCCCCTTAACATTCTCCCCAAAGAGATAGGACACATATGTGTCCTATACATACAAGGTTGAATATGATTCTCTGGAGAGATCCAGGCAAAGGAAAAATTGAGGAAGGGAATACTTTCAGCTGGGAGAGAGAGAGGGACCAGAGAAAGTTTCCTAGAAGGAGATGGTATCTGGGGTGAACAAGTTCTTTCATTAAGCACAGTTGGTGGAAAACAGCCTCTAGCTAAAGAGTGCCTGGCTCTGCAGGGAGATGGTCTTGGCTATCATGGAGCTGCTGGCCCCACAGAATGACAAACACGGGTGTCTGGGGGTCTGGGTTAGGAGAGCTGTGGGATAGTGTTTGTTCTTCCTTCCCCCCACCCCAGGGAAGCTGGACACCCAGCAAACTCTAGACTCAGCCCTGAACGAGACAGAGCAGAAGCTGGAGCCTCTAAGGAAGCGCCTGGATGGACAGGGGCCCTTGCAGGGGAAACTGAGCCTACTGCAGCAGGAGGCAGAAGAGCAGGAGCTCCAGATCCAGAACTTGGAGAGTGACCTCAAGGAGATCCAGGCAGACAAACAGAACCTGGAGGACATTCTGCGCAGCCTACCTGAAGGTTGTGCTACCTGGCAGTGAGAATCCAAACCAAGCCCCCCCCCGCCACATGTGTGTATGCACATGCATACACACACATGCCTATACCCCCGTGGGTACACAGAGACTCACGTGCATACACACAGGTACACCCCAATGTGAATATGTATTCATGACAACATGTGACCACATAAATATGTAGACAGGCCCACAATCCATTCCAACACATGTGCACACATACCCTACCTGTATATATGCTTATCATACATTATATATACAGTTCCACATCTGCATAGCCATTCATGCCAACAAGTGTCCCTTCAGCTGTACCACCATGTGGGCACACAAAGACTCAGAGAAACATATTTATACACCCATAACAACATGTCTATGGGCAT
The DNA here is from genome assembly GCA_023548195.1 of Bettongia penicillata ogilbyi. Lineage (NCBI taxonomy): Eukaryota > Metazoa > Chordata > Mammalia > Diprotodontia > Potoroidae > Bettongia > Bettongia penicillata. The sequence goes on along the minus strand of JAJHZJ010000380.1, from coordinate 239,835 downwards.
CCTTCCACCTATATGCACATTCTCTATCTTACTGAGTATATTCACACCCATACCACTGCATGCATGTGTATATGTATATACACCTCTGCATACACATAGAGCAATACCAACATGCTTATAGAGATAACCACCTGTGTACACATTCCTATTCCATGAATACAATTCCTTCTTCCCTCTAACAACTCATGAATACATAAGTATGTGTGCTTATGCTCTTCCATGTGTGCTCACACTCATACCAGTTTTCATGCACCCATCCACATGGCACATCCCCACAGACAGACCTCTCACCATGTTATGGCTGGGATGCACATATCCCACTCATATATACTCATGCCAGGTGAGCTGTGAAGTCCTTTTGCTTGCCAGACTACTGGTTCCCATGTACAGTCACCAGTTCTCAAGAACCTGATGCCAAGTGGACAGAGTTCTTGCCTCCCTTGGGCTGGGAGGACTGGCAGGTGCTAACTGATGTTCACTGGAGAAACAGAATAGCTCAGGCTGCAGGATTCAGGGGGATCTATGTTTTCTCCAACCTTACCCCTTTCTGAACCCCAGTTCTTCACCCCCTGATTCTTTAGCTCCCACTCAGATTGGGATCAGTGTCTCCTCCATTCCCACCCCACCCCCACCCATTTCACAGATTGGGAAACTAAATAGGCACCATGGGGTCTTTCAGTGGTAGAGCTTGAAACCAAATGACTCCTGAGTCCACTGCTTGACCAGTTAGGCAGGTTTGCAGGGTCTTGTCTCTCCCTCCTAATGTCTTCTCTCTCTCTCTCTCTCTCTCGGCTTATTTTGATGCTTAATTTCTGTTTCTTGGAATTAATTACAGTCTCCTAAGGAACTCTCCCTTGATAGCCCTTTCCATTGCACTAAGGCCCTCTTACTATGTGATGCCACATGGAATTCATTTCAAAATTGCCTGTACCTTGGAGGGATGAAGACTGCAGGCCTGGGTCAGAGGGTAGACAGGAGCACAGATATTTCTGTCAGCTACAGTGATTCTGACTCAGCAGCTCAGTTTCCTGTTGGACTTTATTAGCCACCCTCCACAGCCCACACAAGGAAGCAACCAAAGGAATGGAGTAGAGTTGGAGCTCAGAAGGCCAAAAGGCTGACTTTTGCATCTCCTCAGCCTGGAAGAGATCTCACTACTTCAGCTCACTACTCCAGGCTTAGAACAGATAAGGGCATACATGCAAGAAGGATCACAGAGGCTATAAAGGGGGATTTCTATGAGGGATTCTGGTACATTGGATAGGAAAGAGCACAGTGTTTGAGCACTTCTATGCCACCTCCCTCCCTCTCCCACCAGCCCACTACATAGATTCCTGACTGTAAACAGAGATATGGAGTGAAGGTCCCCAAATCCCCAAAGGTTTTTCAATAAGAAGGCAACACCTTAGAATGTGGTCTGGAGAGAGAGCAATAACATAAAGCCCTTCTGTTTAATCTCAAAATAAAAGGCCTTAGAAGGATATTTGAGTTTTATTCTGACATTGCTGTCTTGTGGGGAGATGGGAGAGGGTACATATGTATGTACACATTCATCACTCAAACAATGAACAGGCATATTTTAAACACCTATTATGTACCAAGCATTGCTCTGGGCACTGTGGATAACAAGACAAAAATGAAACATTGCCATCCCCCAAAGAGCTTACATTTAATGGGGGCAGGAAGGGGGGCAGCGTGTATATATAAGCATATACAAAATATGTAAAAAGTAAATAAAAGAATAAAAAATAATTTGGTAGAAACTAAGTCATTGGAAAGTCAGAGAGAGAGACAACTTAAATGGATCTAGTAGGAAACAGCCTACAAACATTTAATAAATGCACACGGTGTGCCAGTTGGCCAGTAAAGTAGGATCTTTTGCTGTTTTTGTTTTAGTATAATCAAATGCCTCTGATTGAATCTTGCCTTTTCAACCAAGAGTCTTTACTAGAAGTAAAGAAACAAAAGTTTCTTTAACTAGAAACAGTATATGTATTTGTAATGTTAATGTAATTTAAGATCTTCCCCACCCATTAATGGGCCTGCCCATTAAGGGGAGTTTGATTGAGGAGGATTTGTAGGAAGGTCTACACCTTTTGTTGATGAAGCTTGGTTTCTCAAGAGTTGGGATGCCCTCTGGCTCTAAAAAAGGTATAAATATTCTGAGGGTGAATTTTTGAGGTTTGTGTGCCAGATGAGACTCTGGGAAGCTATTAAGCAGCCTCGTGGCTTTGAAAACCCAGATGTTGGTGCTTCTCTCTCTGGTAACTATGGTCAGACAGTTGGACCTGTCTGTTGATTTATGATATATATATATATTGCTTATGTCAGACAGTTTGGAAGCAGTATATGTTGATTTTTTATTTCTCTGTATTCTCTGAAGTTCAGGGTGCTGACTTTCCTCCGTAACTAAATGAATGATACACATGCTTGATTAAAGTGATTGTTAACCCCTCAAAAGTTGCCTTTCCTTTTAGAAAAGTAGATCAAAGAACCTGTGATAGCAGGTGCCCTTGTGTAGGTCAGAGTGCTTACTGATATAGCCAGGCACCATGCTAAGGTCTGGGGAGATGAAAAAAGGCCCCCAAAAACCCCAATAGTCCCTACTCTCAAGGAGCCCATAGTCTAATGGGGAATAAATGGGAGATAATCACCAGAGGGAAGGCAGTAGCATTAAGGTGGCTCAGAAGAACTTCTTGTGGAAGGTGGGGTTTTAGCTGGGACTTGAATGAAGTGAGATAAGTCAGGAGACAGAAATGAGGAAGGGAGAAATGTCGGCATGAAAGACAACTTTGTGAAAATGCAAGAAGTTTTGAGTCAGAGAGTGATGACTAAAATGGCATTTAAGTCCAGCAACATATGTAGGGTTAGAATGAAAAAAAGACAAGGGTCAGGAAGGTCACCTAGGAAGCTGCTTGTAATGTAGTCTGATGCTGCTAAAGTAGAGCTGTGGGGCAGGAGTAATAGTCAAGCTAGGGGGTGTATTTTATAGAAAATACTGGAAATCCTTGAAATCCTAAATTCAAATTTAGCCTCATATACTTACTAGCTGTGTGAACCTGGGCAAGTCACTTAATAACATGCCTGCCTCAGTTTCCTCATCAATAAAAGGGGGATAAAGAATAGCACCTCCGTCCCAGGGTTATTATGAGGATCCAATGACATGATATTTGTAAAGTGCTACATAAAATGTTAGTCATTACTATCAATACTGATATATAAAAATGTATAATAATCTTTTGGATTTGGCTATCAAGTAGATCTTTGTCATTTTCTTTCAGTCATTCAGTCAGTCAAAAAGCATTTAGGGTCACCAGGCCCTGATGATACATATGCAAAGAATGGGACTAGCCTTACACTCTTACATTCTAACATAGCTAAAGTGGTTCCAGGGATGAAGCCCCTTCTGGTGATTGTTCTCCAGGCTTTAATTCTTGTTATCAGCTCTAGTCCCATTTGCCTCCCTCTATGCATTCAAGAAGATGGGACAATTTTCCAACTTAGAGTTATGGGAGACCTGGAAGTGCCATGACTTTCTATTGCTAACAATCTGATTTCCTTCAAGAAATCACTATCCCTGCTACCCCAGGGAGGAGCAGGACAGCTGTTCAACATCTGATTTTTAACACCACACAATTGCTGAGGTCAGGAAATGAAAGAGGAACTCCTTACTGCCACTGAATGACAGTAAGATTTAGGAAGGCTGACCATACATATAAAGCCAACCCAGCCAGGATGGGGCAGAATTTCCAGATTTTGAGGATCTGAATTCTACCCTGATATTATTGCTCTGTTTGCTTTCATTGCTTTCCTCTCACCAACATAATCCTTAGATATAATAGTTCCTACCAATAACAGGGACTAGAAATCACCTCTTTTTTTTTTCCAGTCCCACCCCTCAGTGAATGGTAACCTGTTCACTATTGGCCTCTAAATGTTTCTATGATGAAAAGAATCCAAGAACCCACCTCCAGAAGGCCATGATGTTTATAAAAGTATCACCGCAAAGTGGAAAGAGGTCCGAATCTGGAGTCAGAGAACTTGAGTTGCAATTAGCTCCCACCTTTACCAACAGTGTGACTTGCAAAGCAAGTCTTATCTGAACCTCAGTTTCTTCAGTTGGATTAGATGACCACTAAGGTCCCTTCCATAGTTCTAGAAATAGGAGCCTTCTATCAAATAGTAATGCCTAATTTTGTTTCCCAGTCCTTTTTCAGCCCTTTCTGACTCTTTGTGACCCGATTTGGGGGTTTCTTGGCAAAGATACTAGAGTACTTTGTCATTTTCTTCTCCAAATGCCTCAATACTTCTTTAATAATAGCTCATTTCTATAAAAGTTGAAGGTTTACAAAGCTTTTTTCTCAAATAACCCTGTGAGGTAGGCATTATAGGCATTAGCAACACCATTTTAAAGATGAGGAAATTGAGGTGCACCTTGCTCAAAGGGGCCAAATGAGGCAAATGGAGAAAGGATCCCCCTCATTTTAAATAGTGAAACAGGCTCACCTTGCTCAGAGGGCAGTGAAGTGACTTGACCACTCAGCTAGTGAATATCAGAGCCAGAATTTGCACACCGTTCTTTCACGATTTGAAGTCCAGCACTCCACTACAAGGGGCTGCCTCTTATCTTTTTGTCCCAAAGAAGAATTCAAGTATATTTTTCATGTTACTTCACACAGTCAGTGAAATTGAGTCTCAGAGCAGTGATCTGCCCAAAGTCAAACCATCAATCAATCAATCAGTACTTGTTAGTGCTTACTATGTGCCAGGCACTGGGGATAAAAAGAAGCAAAAGACAGCCCTAGACCTCAAGGAATTTTATAATCTAATGGTGAAGGCAATATGCAAACAAAGACCAAAAAAAAAAAAGCTACATACAGGATAAATAGGAAGTAATTAACAGAGGAAAAACACTGGAATTAAGAGGAATTGAGGAAGGCTTCCTATCAAAGATGGGATTTTAGTTGAGACTTAAAGGAAGCCAGGAAGGTCAGTAGTCCAAGCAGAGGATGGAGAGCATTCCAGGCATGGGGGATAGCCAGGGAAAATGTCAGAGCTTAAGTCAGAGCTTAGAGGTGGAGTGTCCCCCCATCTACCCCTCCCTTACCGATTCCCAGACCAGCATTCCACCCTAGACTTGACACTGTATGGCTTCCACTCTCGTGGCAGGCGCACCTTAATCCTTCAGGGCGTCTGTGACCTCCAAACGCATACATGCCTTCCCCTTGAGCATATACAGGGGCCTTCTGCAGGAGACTCTGCTGCTGCTGGTGGTAAGGGGTTGGGGGGTGCGACTTGTGGGCACACAAGGGTTAAAACTTCCCTCTGGCTAGGACAGCAACAGGTTGAGGCGGGCTGGGCTGGTTTCTGCATTCTTCCCTTTTCTCCAGCAGAGGGTCTGGGCTGTCTCAGTTGTCCTACATAATAGTTGTATTCAAGGGAGGCTGGGCTGTCTTGGGAGGGGGGGCGGGGGCGGGGAGGAGGGGGGTGTGACCGGAGTGCTGCCGGTCCCTCCGCCCTGCCGCTGCCCCCAGCCACTGCCGCCTCTGGCCAGAGGACTGCACAGCCCACTCCACTGACTCTCCTTTGGAGTTTCACACCCGAGAGCCGGAAAGATGGACTTCGGCATGTCTGTAGCCCTGAGCAAGAGATTCCAAGGTAACAGAATCTCTTTCAGTCTCCCCGTTGTCCTGACGCCTCCCTCCCAATCTACCTCCAGCCTCCTCACCCCCCGCGCCTCCCCCCATCCTTCTTCGGACACCTGCCTGCCCCAAACCACTTCCCTTAGTCCTCCAACTTTCAGCCTTGCGTCGGGTTTTCCAAGTTAACTTTTTACAGCCTAGAAAGTTTGGGGTGGAGGGAATCATGCCGCTTGGAAAAGATGAGCACCTTCAAAACTGCCCTGTCTTTGTTTTCTACAGGAGGGAAAGCATTCGGCTTGCTGAAAGCCCGGCAGGGGAGGAGGCTGGAGGAAATTAACAGGGTAAGAAAGCCATTGGCTGCCTCTAGGTGGCTGGAAAAACTTCCCTCTGATCGATGCGTAGGTCAGGCCATGGGTCCGGGCAGGCTCACGTTGGGACGTGGTTGCCTTGCTTCCCTCTTTTTCCATAAGCACCGTGAACTGGGGAGCATATTTTGGCCCCCTGGGTCTCTGTCACCCTGGAACCTCTCCCCCACCTCTTTTGTATCTTTCTTTGGGAAATATTTGTGTCCCCTCCGGAAAGAAGTTTGGAATCTGCCTTCATTCACTTTCGCAACTTAAAATTTCGTTGGGCCCCTTTTCCCCTCCTTCCCCTCCTTTATTTTTCTTCTTATCCTGAATAGATCTGTTTTCCCCACCCCCTACTTAAACTGTCCTCTTCCACAAGTTTCTCTACATTTTTTTCTAAATCTACGTTCCAATTGACCCATTCCGCGGTCCACTAAAGTTAGATCTTTCTCTCAATTTGCTCAAGATCACTGAAGTTTCAGGTTGCAAATTGTTAATCTTCAACCATGAAAAGTGGGGGCTGAGATAGACCTTTGCTGTTGAGTGTGTGGTTCTGTCTTTCCCTGGGTTAGGGACTCTCAACCTGAAAGCAAATGACTTAAAGACCAGTTCAGAAGTCATAAAAGCATAGAAAGTTAGCACAGGATAGGACTTTGGAACAAAGTAGGTGAGAGCTGGACTGGATCTTAGATATCTGATTCAATTCCATTTAACAGATAGAGTCAAGTCAAATGACTTGACTAAGGTCATCCAGAGCTGGGTCAAGAATTCAGGTCTTCTTACTTTGAGATCATGGTTTTTCTCACTAGGTTTCATGAACTAAATGGTGTCTAGATATTTGGAGTCCCACCTGTCCCCTTTCCCTCACCTCATCCATAAGCTGGGCTCAGGGGATACCACTCATTACTCTTTCCCCACTGCCAAACTTCCCACCTCTATGTTTGCTTCATAGCTCTTAGAACTTCCCCATGGGGAAGCAAAGAGTGCTGATGTCTTACATGTTAGGACCAAGAGAAAAGGAATTTTCTTTTTTTTTTTCATTTTCTTTTAATCATAGTTTATATTATAAAAATTTTTTTTAACATTAAAGAAGAATGGGGAATTTAATCTTGTGGTGGGGAATACCTGACATGTATAATTTCAGCAAAATAATAAAGTTTTTACTTGGAAAAGTAAACCATCTCAAACTCTGCCTTGATGATGATAATAATAGTAGTTAGAATTTATATAGTGCTTTAAGGTTTCCAAAGTGCTTTCTAAACAAAAATCCTCTTAGGGCAAGTAGTACGCTGGTTATTAACACCTCCATTTTAGAGATAAGAAGACTTACCTCAAACATGTGAATTGACTTGCCCACGATCACCCAGCTAGTAGTTTTCAAAGAAAGTATTCTAGTTCCTGATCTTTTAACTCTACTACACAGACTTCCCAATCCTTTCTCCCAAGACTTGACCCTTTCCCAGTATATACCTTTACCCCTCATGCTGAATTACTGTGCCACTGGGGCTTACTCCCCAGAGTCTGTTCCTCTGGTGCTACACTATAGGATTGGAGCTGGGCAGTGTGTGCTGAGATAGGACGTATGGGGCAAATGCAGTAGCACGCTTCCTAACCTACCAGGGTATTTGTTTTGGTTTGTCTGATTGGATGGAGTTCTTCCTCCAAACGCTAGACATTTGGGGAAGCAGAGGAACTTCTAGGGTTTTCAAGCATTTCCTATGTCTCGTAGGTCCCCCAAATGAGTTGACTCACCCTACACTCTCTGCCCCTCATAGTTCTTCTTCCTTGGAAAAAAGAGTTAGAAAGGATGCCCATGGCCTTTCTGGAAGATGCTTCTGTTCATTCTCAGGTCAGCCCTGCTGTGGAGCTGCCTGGCAAGTCATCAGGAAGATACTGCCAGACTCATACTCATTCTTGGCTCTTTATGAGGCCACTGGACAAGATCCTGGTGTTTTAACCTCTTCCAGGTCCCAGTGGGGCCGCTCCAGTCCAGGCTTAAGTTACATGCTGGATGAGTCCACCCAAAGCCAGCAGGACCCTGAGCATTTGGCCGCTGAAGTCAGGACTGGGGAACGCAGTCAGGCTGGAGAAACAATGGAGGGAGGCAGGCTTAACTGGCTATTTCCTCAGCCAGCCACACCCTTCTGGGATCTGGGGTGGGGTAGAATGGGACGGAATGGGGTGGGAGTCTCAGAAGCAATGAATTTGGGGGTAGAAGGGATTTAGAGATCATCTAGTTCCTCCCCCCTTGGAATCTTAGAGATGAGGAAACTGAGATTAAGTAATTTGCCCAAGGTCAAACAGGAGATAGAGAACTAGTTTTGGGAGGGACTGAGGCTGGTTTGGGGAAAGGGAGGAGCTTTGGATTTTAGTGACCCATGTAGACTCTACCTTGAGTGGGGTCAAGATGAGGAAATCTGTTAGTGAGACCATTGATTGGGCCTCTAGAGCTAGTCTCATTCCATGTTTGTCTCTTTCTCCCTGACCCTGGGGTGAGGCCTGATCTCAACCTAACCTGCAGCTATCTGGTTTTGTAATTCTAGGGGCCAAGCCCTCATCACCTGAGCCCCAACTTACCCACAAGCAACCGCAGTTTTCTGACACCACAGAAGCAACTGTGTTAGGAATGTAGGCTAGGAGGTCTCTGTGTACCTTGTGGAATTTACTAGGTGAGTTGATAGTCAAGGGTCAGTTATGAGCTGCATGGCAGGCTCAGGAATGGTGGGGTGAGTTCCCCCAAAAAACTTTGTATTTTGCAATGTACTTAGAGACACAACAAGCAGTGGCAACATTTAGAAGACCAGAATCTAAGAGATGCTTGTATAAAAGCTTTGCCCATAGCTTAAAATCTCCTCTGGCACATTAGTGGATAGTTGTAGAGATATGGTGGGCCATCAAGGAATGGACAGCGTGGGGTACCAAAGACAAAAATCAAATGTGAAGCAATTAGGGCTTTGTTTCAGGGTGCCAGAGTTTATTTTTAAAGTGTTTAATGATGGCCTTCCCATTATAATCATTTCTTGGGGGTTAGAAATACCCTACCCCCTCCCCCAACTTCAGATTGAACCTTCCCTGCTAACAAAGAAAAATAATAAACAAAACACCCGACATAGGGACAGTGCATATAATATCGCAGCTGACAATGTATATAATATTATGTATACAATTCTGTCTCAGCTGTCTTCTACCTGTCTGCTTGGGAATTGGGGGCTATGGTTCATTATCAATTTTCTAGAGTTATCGACTTTTCATTTATATTGTTGGGTTCGTTGTCCATATCATCTTTTTGGGTCTGCTTATTCTATATCAGGATATATTGTATGTCTACATATTCTATATCAGTCTGTACACATCTTCCCATGTTACTTTGAATTCACTGAATTTGCTGTTTCCTCCTGCACAATAATATTCTATTACATTCATGCTCTGTAATTCTTTCAGTCATTCTCCCACTGATGAATATTTAGGGTACCAAATCTATGGGGTACCAAGAGTCCTGCAGTGGAAGCAAATCTTTCAGCAGCACAGAATTTAGTAAATAGGGGGCAAAAACAAATTAACTAAGAAATGAAGCTACTGGTTGGCCTGCACCCCTACTCCCAAATACTAGGACTGTTCCTCCTAGACCTGTGCACCAGCCACCCTTGTGTTGTACCAGTTGAAAAGTTGATTTGGGGCCATGTTTTGTGCCAGTTGTCCCAGAAACAGTTTGTGCACTTCTGGCCCCAATATTACTAGTTATGGCTCTGGGGAAGTCACCCAAATGGGTGACACCTCAAAGATGCTGTGGAAAGGATTTTTATTCAAAGTCAAGTTTGCCTCAGTGACTTCTGAAGGGCTTCCCAACTCTGAGATTCTGGGACTGTGTAAACTCATCTCCTTCCCTCCTTAAGAACAGAGTCCACCATCACATTGGTGATGCCACTGTGGGAAGGAGATATGTGTGTGTACACTGAGCTACTGGCCTGCTTGCTGAAAGTGGCACCCAGCCACCCTTGCCTGCTCTGGAGAAGAATAGAGGTCATTGTGAGAGGGAGCACCTTCAGTTCAGATCCTCATGTGCAGCCTCTGTTTGGTACCACAACATGTTGGGCTTGGAGACACTGATTTGTTCTGTACAATGACGGGTAAGCCTGGTGTTGGGGTCAAGGAGACTATCCAAAGTACCCTTCCATCCCCAGACTCCTTTGACCTCAGCAACAGGTTCTGTGGGGTTTCAGTGACTCAGGGCTCCAGGTCACAAACTGATAGAGAAAAATAGAAACATTACTCATGGGGACTTTGGAATTGAAGAATCTGGCCCCTAATTTGGGGGATGGCATCAGAGGAAGGGCCACTTGATCTGGTTCTACTCTATAGCTCCTTTCTCTTCTCTCTTGAGAAAGCTAGGAACCCTCCCTTCTGATGTCTGGCTTCTGATGTCTGGCCTGGGGACAGTCTAGCCCTAGCCTTATGTTTTTGTTTTCTCACTGTGTATTTTGTCTAAAGGACTATGGAGATTAGGGCTTGAGCACTGCTCCCCACTCCCCCCACATAGCTGACATTCTCCACGGCCCAGACGACAGGAAAGGGGCGACCCCAGGCCAGCCAGGTCCAGCCTTATATGGGAAAGAGAGAAATTGCTCAGACTTCCCACAGGGGCCAGGAGGCCCAGGACAGTGTGGGCAGAGCTTTAGAATGCCCAAGCTGCCCCTGCCTAGTCTGGGAAGATTGCAGTAGAGTGGAAAGGATAATTGGATCAGTGTCAGATGATCTGGGTTCTAATCCCAGTTCTGTTCATTACTGACTGTGTCCCCTGGCTAGTCACTTCCTCATTTGCAAACCAAGGAGGAGTGGGGAAGAGGAGGGAGATTGGATCTCTAATGTCTCTGATAGCTCGAAATCTAGGATTTTGTGATAATTATGAACTCCAGGAGAATCGAAACCTTCAGAGTGGCATTTGACTGGCTTTTGTAGAGACATGGTCTGCCCTGTTCTCTGGTTCACCAGCCTGTTGCAGCCTTGCTCTTACATAGTGCTCTCTTGCTTATGAGGATAAGGATCTCTGGTCCATACTCCTAGGCCCTCCCAAATGGCTTAAAGGCCATTTAAAATTTTACATCCACCTTATTTCTGAAGGGTCACTTTAGAATGAAAGTAACAATTGAAGACCTAGGTACACACACACACACACACACACACACATGCACGCACACACGCATGCACAAACAATAAAAAGCTAGGCACAACCCATTTGAATGTGTGCAGAGGGTGGGTGGGTATAAACTCAGAAGGGAGGGAAGAAGAGGTTCTATATCTATACCTAGGAAGGCTTTGTGCCACCCGTATATATGCCTGAGTGAATGTGCCCAGTTGGCATTACAAAAGCACCCTTCTCTCTTGCTCTTCCTTAATATATTATAAGGGAGATGGCTGATAAGCTGCCACGTGAGCCCCAGATATGGTGTCACCACCAAAGGTTCAGCTGGCCTTGGCCCTTTGGGACCAGTCATGGGGAGGTGAAGATGGAATTTCTTTGGGGTTTAATTCGTTTGCATAATTGGTTGTTTTTCTCTCATTCTGATCATTAGCAAGAGGGTTAAGTCCTCTCAAGGAAAGAGAGCTTCCAAGGCGAATGTGAGATCACTGGTCTTGGTGATCACCTTTATACAGCTCCTACGATTCGGCAGGCACTGCCCAGATCACAAGTAATACAGTCCTGACCTTGTAGAAGCTTCTGTGCTACACTAGTAAAGACACTGGAAGCTTTCTATAAGGCTAAACTTGGTTTCAAGGTTTATACTCAAATCCTTTTGGTCCTTTGAGACATTGAACCCCTCTGGATAAGGTCCAGAACATAACTGCCTTCCACACTATTCTGCCATATAGATCCCTCCGAGGGAGAGAACAAGAACAGGCAGGCTATGGAAGGTGAAGGCAGGCAAGATGTAAAGTTCAGAAAAGTCAGCTAAGTCAGGAAGGAACAGGCAAGCGAGGCTGGCAGAGTCTGGTAATAAATAGGTCATAAAATAGTCAATAAAAATGTTTCTAGCCAAGGGAGCGCTGATGCTCAATAACATATTGCTTGTTAGATTCACAAATGTTCAACTTCATTAGGATAAGATCAGAGGATTATCACTAAAGCCTAGTGAGGAGCAAAGGTGCTAGGATTCCCAGATCCTAGTACCAGTTCTCATAGTACATTCCATATCAAATAGTGTCATATTGAATAACTAAATCTTAGAATTCTAGAAAGAGATCTCAAAAGCCATCAAGTTCAATTCTTGCCAGACTTCGAATGCCTTCTGTGATAGTCCTACAAATGGTTGACTTTTCTGGAAATTCTGCAGAGTTCAGGTACACTTCTTTAAAATAATACTACTAATAATAATTATTAAAATAGATAGCATTTATGTTGTTGCTTGGTTGTTTTCAGTTGCATATGACTCTTTGTGACACTATTTGGGGGTTTTCTTGGCAAAAATACTGGAGTAGTTTGCCATTTCCTTCTCTAGCTCTTTTGACAGATAAGAAAACTGAGGCAAACTAGGTTAAGTGATTTGCCCAGGGGCATACGTAGTAAGTGTCCAAGACTGGATTTAAACTCGGAAAATGAGTCTTCCTAGCTCCAGGCCCAGTACTCTCTCCACTGTGTCAGCTAGCATTTATATAACATTCATTGCTTGGTATAGGCTGTGTCTGATTCCATTCCACAATCCTATAAACTGAGACCCATTTCCTTTTCCTTGGGCATATCAGTAGTAAATACCAGAGCTGCGGCTCAAATCCAAATCTCTCCTGTTTCTAGGCCCTGTATTCTTTTTACTATACCACAGTCACTTATAATCTCAGGTTCCTTGTCAGTAAAATGAGAGGCTTGGGCTGCATGATCACTGTGGGCCCTTCCAGAGCTATCTTCCTATGTTCTGTGCCCTCCCATATTTCTCATACTGGCTGGAAGTCTCCATTGCTCCTAAAATTCCCCCTGACTACTTTTGAGGATGGTCACATACTAGTTCCTATAGAAAACTCTAGAAAACAAAACTACAACCTTCCTGTATTTCTATACCAACTTTTTGTTTTGTCAATGGAGGCAAAAATCCTCTGTGTTTCTTTCTTTTCATTTTGGAGGTGAATCCTCAATGGAGGCATTTAAAGATGCAGCCTTTGTTGGATGCATCAGAGTGAGGGTTCTCCTTTACCTGGTCCTTGCAGCCCCTAGTTGACTCACTCCTAACTGTCACGGCTGCTAGAGCAAGGAAGAAACCATGGAGATGGTAGCTAGCCAGGGAAACTGTCCTGATTTGGAAAACCAGGGCTTTGGGAGAAGGTAAAGTTGGGCTGAAGCCTTGAACAGATTTGTGTGTTCGTCCTTCGTTGCTCAAGTAGACCATGCCCTCAGAGAAATGATGACAAGACTTGCACTTGACTTTGTTTTGAGTGAGGGAGGGCTGTGCAGGTCACCAGCCTCACTTCTCCTCCTGAGCCATCTGAATCCAGTGACCAGATATTCATCAGGATGACTGGAGATGACCCAGGATGAGGCAGTTGGGGTTAAGTAACTTGCCCAAGGTCACACAGCTAGTGAGTGTCATCTGAGGTGAGATTTGAACTCAGGTCCTCCTGACTCCTGCACTGGTGCTCTATCCACTGCACCACCTGGAGTATGAGTGGTGAATAATTTCCCAGGGGTCTCAGTGATGTAACTAAGTACCTTCTATATTTTTTCCACCAGACAATAATAATGATTTTATACATACGTGTATATAATTTATATACATGTATACAATATGCGTATATAATGCATACATGTGTTTACATGTACATATATGATGTTATATACATACGCACACACACATACACACACAATTAGCTTTTCTATAGCCCATTAAGACTTGCAGAGCACTTTATATAAGCTAGCTCATTTGACCTTCACAAGGACCCTGTAAGGGAGTTGTTAAATTGAGTTTTTTCAGTCATGTCTGACTCTTTGTGACCCTATTTTGGGGGTTTTTTTGGTGAAAATACTGGGCTTGTTATTTCCTTCTGTAGCTCATTTTGCAGTTTTTACAAACTGAGACAAAGAGAATGAAGTGACTTGCCCAGGGTCACATAGCTAGTAAGTGTCTGAGGCAAGACTTAAATTCATGAGGATTGGTCTTTCTGGTTCCAAGTCCGGTATTTTATCCAATGCTACACCTAACTGCCTGGCAAAATAGGGGTTATCTTTCCCATTTTACTGCCTGAGAGAGTTTTAGTGACTTGCTCAAGGTTACTCAACTAAGTTACTGAGGCAAGATTTGAACTCAGTTCCCCAAGGATGAGAATACTCAGTCTAGTGGATTTTCTGCTGAGTCATTTTGTCTCCACTATGCCCAATATTCATGTCTATATTTTTTAAAAAATATTTTAGCATCACCGTCCTTTCCCAACGACTCCCCCACCCCCAGCCCTACTAACACACTCTCTTTTGTAATACTCAAGTGAAACAAATCAACATATTGACCATATCTGTAAATATGTGTCATTGTACCTGTAGTCTGTCACCTCCTTTCTGAGAGGCTGGAAGCTGGCTTCACTATCATTTGCTGATAAATTTTTCTCTTCCATGTGGAAGTCATTCTCTTTAGGGAAGGTTGAGACTGAGAAAGAAAGGAAGAGAAGAAAGGGAGGAAAAGCTAATAATCATCATACCTTGGCAGTTTTCAAAGCACTTTCATATACAATTATCACATTCAGTCCTCACAACACTTCCATGAGAAAAGAAGGGCAAGGATTATTGGCCCTATAGAAGCATATTTAAAAAAAAAAAAAACAAAAACCTTTTTAGTTTCTTAAGAAATAATATAGCTCTTTAAAGTCCTTTCCAGACTTTTGGGGAAAATACCTTGGAAAAGAGGATGATAGGTAAGGACAAAAGTACACATGGTTTTTGTTAGGAAAATAGAGTAAAGATGATGATCCAATTTGACTACACCTTCCCTAACCTTGAAGAGATCTGGTTATTGACCCATCAGAGGGAAGTCTCCTTACCTGCCCACCTGAAATGATTGGTAGGCTTGCTTTCTACACTGGGAAGGGATTAAGCTATCTGTTGGAGGTAGGAGGTTCCTTTTGTTTAACTTTTGGACTGAGGCCAACTAGCCCTGGAGGCAGATAGAGGGTAGTGATTTGGATGGTCCCTTCTAAATGTTAACCCAGACTCTCATTTTAAGATAGCTTTTCCTTGTTTAAGATTCCTTTAAGTGTTACTGGAAATCTTCTTGGAGCAGAAAGTCACATCCAGGGGCATGAGAGACTATGCCAGTTTGGACATCTCTCTTAAGTTAGAAATAGCTTAGAAGTAAGACGATAAATTAAATTGTTTCTAGCAGACCTGAACCTAACTTGCAGAGTACACGTGTTAATGTTTTTTCTTCAACATCTTCATTTTACAGATAAGAAAACTGATTCCACTTAAGGTTGTCACTTGCCCAAGGTCACATAGCAAGATCTATGACAGGACCTGTACTGTGAGCCCAGCTGGGGCATCTGATTTCAGGTTCAAAGTTCTTTCTGCCATGCTATGCTGATTCTCTTTAGAAAGAGTTCAAGACCAGGGCAAGTCACACTGTGTGATGCCCTCACCGAAACACAAGAAACCATCTTTATTCTGGTGAACTTAGCTTAAAATGAACTCCAGGGGTGGTCTTCAAGGAGAAAATAAGTCAGGGGTTCTTAATATGGGGTCAACTGACAATTCCAATTTTTAAATAACTACTTTTAAATATAATTGGTTTCTTTTGTAATCCATTGTGTTTTATGCATTTTAAAACATCATCCTAAGAAAGGGTTCATAGGTTTCATCATTCTGCCAAAGGGGCAAAATGATACAAAACAGGTTAAGAACCCTTAAGTTTGAAGTGGAAAAGGTATGTGTGTATGTGTGAATGTGTGTATTTTGTATCTATAGGTAAGGTGATAAAGTGAAGGTGATAAAGTGCTGAGCTGGCTATATGGGGGTGGGTGGAGAGAGAGAGAGAGAGAGGAGAGAGAAGAACCTTGGGCTTTGTTAAAAAAGTTTTATCATCACAATTATCCAAATATCCCTCTACATCCCCTTCCTAGAACAAATAGAATTTTTTAGAGAGGAAAGCAATCAGCACAACTGACCAGTACATTGAAAAAATCTGAAAACATGTCCATTGTCATCCTCCTACCTCCAGGAAGGAGTAGGTTGGGAGTATCTTCTAATATCTCTTCATTCAAGTCTTGAAGGGATCTTTTTATATTTACTTCAGACTTTTTTTTGTTTGTGGTTGTCCTTTCTATTTAGACTGTTGTAGTTATTGTGCATATTATTTTCTTGACCTAGCATACTTCACTTTGCAGCAATTCATTTAAATTCCATGCTTCTCTATTCATTCTACATCATTTCTTATAGCATAGTAATATTCCATGACATTTAGACAATATTTTGGACAATTTGGACATTTGGACAAATGATTTGTTTAGCCATCGCCCAATCCATGGGCATCTACTTTGTTTCTAAGTCTTAACTAGCACAAAAAACTCTTCTAAAATATTTTGGAGTATATGGGGACTTTCTTCGTATTGATAACTTTCTTAGGGTATCAGCCCAACAATGGATTCTCTGGTTCAAAAGATATAGACATTTCTTTCACTTTATTTATCAGAGGAGTTTGATAAGAAGATATTTTGCCTCTTCAATCACTTCCTTTCTTATCACAGATGCATTAATGTTTGTGCAGAATCTTTTCAGTTTCTGTTTTTATCTTTTATAATTGCTTCTATCTCTTGTTTGATTAACAATATATCTATATCCATAGCTGTGAGGGCTTATTTTTTTTTAAGATTTTCAGTTTCCACTGAAGCTTCCCATACCAGTCACTTTCCTAATTTACAACCCAGTGCAGTAGCGAAGGGTTTATCAGAGAACTGGACCAAGGGCCATTGCTCCTACTGTAGTACATACATTTGAGTCATTATCCAAAGAGAAGGAAGATCAGAGAAAGCTGGGTAGTGCACTGGATGGAGCTCTGGGCCTAGAGTCACAAAGATATGAATTTAGATTCAACCTTAAGTGCTTATTGTGTCACCCTATGCAAGTCACTTAACCTCTGCCTGCCTCAGTTTCCTCAAGTGCAAAAGGAGGATAAAACTTGACCTCACAGGGATGTTGTGAAGAACAAATGAGATATTATTTGTAAAGTGCCTGACACAGAGTAGGTACTTAATAAGTACTTATTCCCTTTCCACTCTCCTTTTAAGGAGGAAACTGTGGACAGTACAGGACAAGAGGCAGTAGTTCAGATGGTTAGAGTCAGACACATGAAGCTGAGAAGGCCGCTCTGACCATTGGGCTTCCCAAGAGCCTCTGCCTCTGATGTGTTCTGCCCCTCCTCTTGTGGTGGGGATGGGGGGAAGGAGGGAGGGGAGTTGAGTCAGCAGCAGCTGCTGTGAGCAGTGAGCCAGCTCTGAGGACCATCTGGAGGAGGCATGGAGGAGAGAGGGTCAGCCTCTCTCAGCTGCTTCTTCCATTCCTGGCCCCTCTGTTAGCTAAGGCATTTAGGCTTTGGGGACCAAAAGAGAAGGAGGTTACTTTTAACTTCCCTTCTGGGGCCTCATACTACCACAATACATACCCCAAGAGAAGCCTTATGGGTACCGGAGAAATTAGGGGTAGAGTCAGGGACTAGTATAGCTTCTAGACTCAGCAGGAAAGAAGAAATGCAGAAAACTCACAGCTCGTTATAAATAGAATTTTAGAGAAATAGAATGTATCTAGAATGGACATTAGAGACCATCTATTTCAACTCTACATTTTACAGATGGGAAAGGACTTGGCTTTCCAGCTAATTCATGGAGCTAATAGCATAGTATAGTAGGAAGAACATAGAATGTGCATGGTAGAAGAGACTCAACCCTATCATTTTACAGATGAGGAAAGTGAGGCCCAAATTCAAACAGCAAGTCCGTGGCAGAAGTAGGATTTGGAGTTGGAGGACTGGGTTCTGCTAATTATCTTTAGGACCATGGGTCAATTACTTTCCCTCTCTGAACCTCAGTTTCCCCATCTGTAAAATGGGACAGGGATGTTTGGACTGGATGATCTCTCAAGTCCCTCCCATCTTACGAGAACAGCAGAGTTGAGACTGGAAGCCAGGTGTTCTAACACCTAGTCTAGGATTATTTCTTCTACACCACACTTTGAATCTTCTCAAAGGGATTTGTTTAAAGAGATCAAAATGAAAATATCTGCATCAGATGCAATCCAAAACTCACAGCTTCCAAGAAGCTTTCCCTGTTTATCTCCACCCAGTATTGATCATTCTTTTGGCCCATGTTCCAATATGCACTTGGGAATACAGTTTCTATTTCTTATATTTATTCATGTCCAACTTTGCAATTTTTTCCTAGTTGTTTCATGGGTGTAGGTTTTGTTTCTGAGAGAATTGACTCTGCCTTGTACTTATCTCAGTTTTGACCCCACTCCCCAAATACTTAGGAAGATGCTATGTATACAGGCGGTGCTCAATAAATGTTGAATGAATGCATGAATTAACCACTTAATTCATCCACACTCAATATAGGATCAGGGGCTGTTACAAGATTTCACAGAAATTTTGAGCTGAAAGGGACCATAGGCTGTCAATGTCAGATTTGGAAGGGACCTTAGAGTACAGTGTGTTAGAGGTGAGAAGATGGCGGACTAGAGATGACTTACTCCAGCTCCTTCATTTTAGACAGGAAGTAACTGAGACCCAGAGGAAGGCCCTGGGGGAAAAAAAGATTGGAAAAGAGGAAGTCAAGTAGAAAACCTTGAAAGAGAGGGGCCTCTGAGAAGAGAGGCTTTGAAGCCACGGAAGACTAGCTTCAGTTTACAGTAAAATGAATACAGAAGAGAGGGGTGGGGTGCATACAAATCAGGCCCCAGGTGTGGCAGTGATTGGTCAGTGGGACGTGGTAGCCAGCCAAGTCAGCTGAGCCTTGTCTCAGGATAGGGCCAGCAGTGCCTGGGTGGCTAAGCTAGGGAATTACAGCTGCCAAACTCCAGTACCTCAATCAGGGTGGTCACATTTGCTTCATCCTTTGACAAAGGGTGTGCAGCTATAATCACAGACTTGGTTTTGGAAGGGCCCAGTGAGAGCCTCTAATCGAGTTCTTAGCCATTATCATGTCTTAGAGCCCTTGGGCAATTCAGTGAAGCCTAACAGACCTTTCTCAATGTGCGTGTGTATATGTAAACACACACATATGTATGTATCCACATACGCATGTGTGTAAATACAATATACATGTAAAATAAATGCATAAATAAAATGCATAAGATTACAAAGAAAATCAATTATACTAAAATGCAATTTTAAGATTTGTTGGGTTTTTTTTTTTAATAAAAAGGTCACAAGCCCTAGGCTAAGGACTCCTGAATTCTAGGGCAGCCCTCATTTTACTGAAGCTCAGGATCCCATACAGTCGGTGGCAGAAGCAGGACTCCCAGTTCCTGCTCGGATAACTGATTGTACGTCAGAGAGTCAGACATCCTCACCCTTGCTTACGCTGTCTTGCTCTTTGCATTTAATCTCATTGGTTTCTGGTTTAGTTGATGCAGGAATGTGGGGACCTGGGAAGAGAGAGGAGCCATGGAGAGAATTTTCTTTCTTTTTTTTGGAGGTGACCAAGGTAAATGTCTGAGGCCAGATTCAAACTCAGGTGCTCCTGACTCCAGGGTCAATGCTCTATCCACTGCAACAACTAGCTGCCCCTGTATGTGATTTTCTTCATGACCAACTCAAGTCAACAAGCATTTATTAAGTGCTTATTGTGGGGGAGGCACTATGATAAATGCTGAGGATACAGAGAAAGTCCAAAACTGACCATATCCTCAAGGAGTTCATCTTCTAATGGGGGAGAGAATATGTAAACCACTATGTACATACAGCATATATATGGGGTAAATGGGAAATAATCTCATAGAAAGCACTAATAGTTGGGGGGATAGGGGACCAGGAAAGGCAAAAGGTGGGATCTGAACTGGATCTTGAAGGAAGCCAGGAGGCAGGGACAAGAAGAGAGAGCATTCCAAACATGGGAGACAGCCCACGAAAAGGCACAGAGTGAATGGGAAAGAACAGTGATAATACCAGTGTCACTGGATCATACAATGTGTGGAGGGCAGTAAGAAGACCGCAAAGGTAGAAAAGAGTCAGGACTTTTCAAAGTCAAACTGAGGATTTTATATTTGATCCTAGAGGGCATAGGCAGTCACTGGAGTTTATTTTAGTGGGGGAGTAAGACCTACATTCTACTTCATTTATTTATTTATGGGAAGGGAGTGATTGGGATTAAGTGACTTGCCCAGGGTCACACAACTAATAAGTGTCAAGTGTCTGAGGCAGGATTTGAACTCAGGTCTTCCTGACTCCAGTACCGGTGCTTTATAGACTTGCATTTTAGAAGATTACTTTGGTAGCTGATTGGAGAATGGCTTGGAAAGGGGAGAGGCTTGTGGCAGATGGATCATCCAGGAAGCTATTGCAATAGGCCAGGCTTGAGATGTTGAGAGTCTGCACCGGGGTGGTGACAGTGTCAGAGGAGAGAAGGGGGTGTATGTTAAAGAGATGTGTCCAATAACAGGACTTGGCAACACCATCTCCTCCTGCCCTTGCTACTCATACTCTGAAATAGTCAGCATATAGTTCTGCTATAATGCTTGTTTCAGAAACACAAATTTGTTCCAACGCAATTGAAATATTAGGGAACATTTTGAGCATAACTCCAGTTTCAAGTTTACTTATATGTTATTTTTTCCAAGAGGAACATTGAGAAAACAGAAAATGATACCACTTCATAATAACTCACAAGCAACAACCTTTCCAATGCCACTTCCACAAGCAAACGTTAGGGCTTTTGGAACGAAAAGTGTCATGTTTTGTCACTAAGTTTTTTAGCCTTGTGCCAATAATCCCACTTTCCTTAAAAACCTTGTGATTTTTGCATAGGATTGTACTTTTGTGGGGGGGCGGGGGTAGGGAGGAGGGATTTGCCTATGTTTCACTAGAGCAAAACTGATTGAATTTTCCTTCACATCCCCCCAGGTAGACCCAAAGACACTTCTCTCAATCTCTAGCCCCCCCACCCAAATTCTGGAGAAAAAAGTGGAAGTTTCAGGGAATGTGAGAAAGAAAACAAACAAAAGTCCCCAAAGAATAGTAATCCCTTATATATGCATATAACTTCATATTTTCCCAACACACTCGTATTTATTTAAGTAGATTTATGTCCGATCTGTAAAATTGAATTACTCATACATACTTTGCTTGCTTGAAGGCAGGGGGTTGAATCAGATGATCTTTTAAGAGTCCTTCTAAGTTCTGAGAGCTGTCATGCCTCTTTACTTCTGAAATGTTCAAAGTGGCAGCACTTTTCCTATCAATTATCAGAGGACCATAACGAACTATGGAAAAGTTCATATCCCACCTCTAAGCTTTCTGTATGACCTCTCTTGGTCTCATTTTCCTCATCTGTGAAAATGAGCGGGGTTGGACCAAATGGACCTGAGATTCCTTTTAACTTTAGGTCTATGATCCTGTGATGTCATTTGACCCTTATCGTAGTCCTCAGGGAATAATAGGGTTAGGTAGATCAGATATTTATAGTCCCATTTTACAAATGAGCAAACTACGACTCTGAAAACCTCAACTTACAAAATGAGGGGCCTGAAGCTCAGCTTAGAACCCAGGTATACTCTTGGACTCCATCAGGCTGTCTTGGGAAGAGGAGGCATAGCAGTCATGATGCGTCTGGCCAGGTACAGTTGAAGATATTCAGATTTTGTTGAAAGACACTCCCTTCTCCCATTTTGCATCTGTCTCCATCTCTAGACTTCAGAGAGCTGCTGTGAACTAACTGTAACACTGAACTCATCCCTTGCTCATAGTAGGTGCTTATCTCATGTTTGTTGAATGAATGAATTAGTGATGGAGCTCATCCAACCAATATCTCTCATCATAGAGCCTGACCTCTCCCTTTGGTGCCACCCTGGAGTACAGAACCCTCCTTGGCTCATTGGCTTGTGGAGGGAGTCTGTAAGCAAATGAACTTTTGTCATTGAATACCCCCTCCTTGTCTTCCCCTCCCCTGAGGACTGTTCCTCTCTCTCTCAGGAATTTCTCTGTGACCAGAAGTACAGTGATGAAGAAAATCTGGAGGAAAAACTCACAGCCTTCAAGGGTAAGCCTGGGCTGGCGGCCCCTGGGACCCCTCTGGAAGGGCTTCCAGACGAAGCCCTCTGTCCTGGGAAAGCCCAGGGTCAGTTGACGTTGACTCTGTCCCTTGTTCTCTTTGGATTCATTCATTGGGCAGCAAACAAAGCAGCCAGATAGATCTCTGTCCCATGGGTCTGGGCCATGGCCTTATAGCCATTTTGGAACTCACCCTGTCCCTTTGTGAAATCCAGGCCGGATACACTGAGTGTGGGGTTCTTGGTGAACCCCACTGAGGGAAGAGTTCTTGCCCTCCTCTTCCTTTCTTGGTCCCTCAGACTGGCGCTCACTTTGACCTTTCCTGCCCAGAAGATACTTGCCACCCCTTTAGGGCTCCCTGCCCTACAGTCTACCCTGGGCAGGACCCTTCCTCCTTTTCCTCTCCTTCTCCCCTGCCTCAGGTCTGCCTGGCTGGCTTTTTTCTGCTTTGCTATCCGAGCCCCACTGGCTCTCTGTAGCCTTGCACAATCAGTCCATTGTGAGTTGCCCTCTCCCCCTCCAAGCAGAGTGTCTCAGGAGCCCCTGTGGAGAATGGGCATTTGTGTAGCTGCACCGGGGCAGGGGGGCAGGATTTCTGCCCATTGAATCCCAGCAGCACGAGATGAAAAGAAAACACGAACATGGAGCCCATGTTGGAAAAGAGGCAGCATAAAGACGCTTCTGTCTCAGGCCATGCCTTCCAGCTTCCAGCCAGCAATCCCCCCCAAAGAGGAAATATATATGTAAGGAGTGTGAGCGGGTAAATCTTTTCTGGATGGGTCCATACACATGGGGCAGAGGGGGCTTTGTCCTTGGGCGGGACACACAAACAGTAATACACAACTTCGTGACCCTGAGCAAACAAACTTTACAGCATGTTATCAGTCAGTCAGTCTACAAATATTTACTACATACTTACAAAGTGCGCTAAGGACTGAGATTACAAAGAAAGATCAAAAATCATGGTCCCTGCCCTCAAGGAACACCCTGTCTAAAGGGGGAGACCAGATACAAATAACTGGATATATACAAGGTAGATACAGGATGGGTAGAAGGCAGTCTCAGAGAGAGGGTATCAGTGGCAGAGTAGACTGGGAAAGGCTTCTTGCTGTCTATTTTTTCTTTAATTAATTTTAAATTTTCAACATTCACTTTTATAAGTGAATTTTTTGGGGGTTCTAAATTTTTCCCTCCCTCTTCCCCAAGACAGCATGCATTCTGCTATACATGAACGATCCTATTAGCCATATTTCCACATTAGTTATGTTGTAAAAGAAGAATCAGAACAAAAGAAAAACCATGAGAAAGAACAAAAAAGAGAAAATAGTATGCTTTGATCTGCACTCAAGACTCCATAGTTCTTTCTCTGGGGGTGAGTAGCATTCTCCCTCATGGAACTGTCTTAAATCGTTGCATGGCTTCTTGCAGTCTTGAAGGAAGCTAAAGAAACAAGAAGTGGAGGTGAACAAGTAGAGCCTGCCAGGCACAAGAGGCAGAAAATTGAGTGTTTGGGGATATAATTATAAGCAAAAATAAAGACAATTCCTACCCTCAAAGAGCTTATATTCTAATGTGTGTGGGGGGAGATACAAAAAAAGGGAGCTGAAAAGGCAGAAGGAAAAGGGAAGATGGAGAAGGTATTGTGTGAGAGGATGTGGTCCAGAGAGTCAGAAGCACAGCCAGGAGGAGAATGAACCATAGTTGGTTTGTGCCCATTCCCAAAGTGAAGGACCAAGAAGGAATATACCCATGGATAAGGGAGGCCTGCCTGGAGGAGGGATGTTCCAGGATGAAAAGGCAGCTGGGTCATGGTGGCAAAGTCTAGAGAGGTAAGAAAGAAGAAAAAGTGCAGAGGAAACAGGTTACAAAGAGCATAATGCCAAATAGTAGTTTATATTTGATCCTGGAAGTAATGTGAAACCATTGGAGTTTAATGGATAGGATGTAGTATGATTAGGCTCAACTTTTAGGATAATCGCTTTGGCAGCTGAGTGGAGGAGAGACTTGAGACAAGGCAGTCACCTCAACACTAATAGGAAAGTTCAGAAGGTGGGGGAACATTGACTTTAAGATGCCTGCAGGACACTGGCTCAAGATGTCCAAGAGGCAGTTGGAGACTGTAGCTCAGGAGAGAGACTAGGTCTGGATGTGTCCGTCTGGGAGTCATCTGCATACAGATGATACTTGAGCTTTTGAGAGCTGAGGAGTTTACCAACTAAGAGAGTTTAGAGTGGAGAGGAAGCTCAGGACAAAACCTTAGAGGATGCCCATGTGACACAGAGGAGCTTATGGGACACAGATCAAAACCTAGCAAAGGATACTGGAGAGGAGAGGCTGGACAACATTCTCTTTCATTACATTTCTTTTGTCCCTTCAATCTCATAGATAACTAGACTACCTTTCTTCCTAGTGGTTCAAAGAATCTCCTATGTGTCATCTCAGTGATCACTTTTTTTGAAAAATTAAATATTTTATTAAAAACATTACTAAAAATCAACACAACCAACTACACTTGGTTAGTATATCTTAATTTCAGTGAAGTATCCTAAAAATTTTTTAGTACTTTTTTCAATTCAATTTAGCTGCCTCATCTCCATCTCTTAGGTTTCCCTGACTTCCTTCAAGACTTAGAGAAAAAGGGAAAAAGAAAGTTCCCTGATAACTTTATTATATATTTAAAGAGAAAAGCAAGTTGTACACAATAGATTTGCAGTTTCATGTGCGATCATATTTTTTTATTATACTACGTTATGGAAATGCTTGTTTTATTCCAGAAATTAAAAATTAAATAAATAAAAAAATTTTTGAGAGACTCATCCCACTTTAAGCAAAAGATAGTTTCCAAGTCCACATCAGAATTTCTTATTTTCCCATTTATTGTGCTATCATATAGACATAATGTATTCTGTCCTTTTAGTTTTGCCTTTTTGGAGGGGGCAGTCCCTTTGCATTACTCTATAAAGGTCTTAGGGTCATAGAATCATAGATTTAGAGATGGAAGGGACCTTAGCAGCCATTGGTCCAACTTCATCATTTTACAGATAAGGAACCAGAAACAGAGAGGTCAAAAAACTTGCCCAAGGTCACAGGTAGCAAGTAGCAGAAGTAAAATTCAACCCAGGACCTCAGACTACAAATCCAGGACTCTTTCCACCTTATGATGCTAATTCCTTACAAAGTTTTTTCTTTTTAATTCTTCCAGTTTACTGGTCTCAAATGCGTTATAGTCCTTCATTGTATTTATGTATCATAATTGAACCCTTAATTACTCTATTGTTAGATATTTGGGTTGTTTTTCCATCTTTACTTTGCAATTATATATATACACACATATACATATATATGTGTGTGTGTATCTATATATCCATATAAAATGCAGCTTTGAAATTTTTTTTAACTGATTGCTCTTTTTAAAAATGACTCTTCAAGGGTGTATTCCCAATGATTGGGTAGAAGGGTGTGATTATTTTTGTAACTTTTACTACACATTGCCAGACTGTTCCCTAAAAAGATTCTGCAAGCTTGTAATTCTACCAGTAATGAATGGATGTACTTGTTTCTCCACAATTTCTTATTTATCTTCATAGTATTACAGAGAGACAGGGAGGAAGCAGGTAACATTACCTCCACTTTCCAGAAAGGGCAGCTGAATCTCAGAGAGGTTAAACCCTTCCTTTTAAGATAAACTGGATGTCAGTGGAGAAATGTGAATAAGGATGAAGGAAAATGCTAGTTCTCTGCCAAGAAAATAGTAATTCACATTTATGTTACAGTTTAAGGTTTATAAAGTGTTTCCCTCACAACAATTCTATGAGGATGGGAGTATCATCATTATCATCCTCATTTTAAAGATGAGAAAATTGAGGCTCAGAATTAAGCAACTTGCCCACAGTCACACAGCTCAGAACTCTTAAAGCTAGGACTTGAAGCCGAGCTGTCTGACTGAGTCCTGTGCTCTTTCCTCTCCCTGTTCCTGTTTCTCTGAGCCAACTGACATTGAGATCATCTAGCCCTTTGAAGTTCTTGTTTGTTGCTTCCCTGGACTCCATCTAACGTAGACTCTTACTCTGTCTTCCAGAGAAGTATATGGAATTTGACCTGAACAACGAAGGAGAAATTGGTAAGTCAAATCACTAAGGACTAAACAGGGCCGGGCTGGGAAATCCTACGGAGGTGGGTTGTTGTGGTTGTGGCGTATCCTTTGTTCTTGAAGAGGACCGTGTCATCAGGAAGATAATGCCATGACTTGGAAGTGAGTTATATTTAAGTGAAGGAGGGCTGTGCAACCTCACTTTCTTCTCCAGAGCCATCTGACTCCAATAGCGAGATATCCATCAGAATGACTGGAGATAGCCCAGCATGGAGGTGGGTGAAGGAGAGAGAAAAGATGGGAAAGGAAATGCATGCATACAGAGTGAGAGTCCACACTGACCTATGTATGTGATTGGGAGAGGGGAAGGGGACCTCATTAACCAACTCATTCAACTGATGCCTGACAAACGAGCATCCGGCCACTGCTTGAAGACATTCAAGGAACGGGAACGCCCTGTCTCAGAAAGAAGACCATTCCATTTTAGATAGCTCTTAATTCTTTGAACACTTTTACTGATATCAAACCTAAGTTTACCTCTTTGGTACTTTTCCTCTCCCCTCATCCCCACCCCCATTTGTAACATTTCCAGAGAAGTTTGAGCTTCTAGGTAGTGTACTTACTGTTTCAGAGTTTTTCCCATCTCCCAGACTCCAAGGTGAAAGGCTTTTACTGAGGCCAGTTGGTTACCGCTGAAACTAAGGCTAGCCTCTGGCATCACTGATAACCTTTTGCTTCTCACTCCTCTTTGGGCCTTCTATTTCTTCTAAAGTCTACCTCCATTCTCAGCAATTTGCCTGAAACTTTAGATCTGAGAGGGACATATGGAGAATGAAGGATATTGAACTGTGTCCTGGCCCCAGATATGTTTCTACTATTTTAGAAGTAGACAAGAAGTCAAATACCTTTAGAAGATCTTAGCTTCTTGTTCTCATGCTATTTCTCTCAATTTTCTTTTTAAATAATCAAACAAAGGCAGCTAGGTGGTACAGTAGATAGGGCACTGCCCTGGAGTCAGGAGGATCTGCATTCAAATCTGGCCTCAGTCATTTGTGAGCTGTATAACACTGGGCAAGTCATTTAACTCCAACTGCTCCCCTCCCCCAAAATCAAACACAGACATAATAAAAAACATTTTTAGGCAATTAAGCAGCTTGAACATACTGGGTAGAGAATAAGTCTTAGACTCAGAATGTCCTGTGTCTGACACATACTGGTTGTGTCCCTCTGGATAACCCTCTGTGCCAATAAGCCTGTAAACTATAGACCAGTAAACTCTGCTCCTAGGAAAATTCTAGAATGGATCATTAAAGAGATGGTTGGCAAATATTTAGAAATGGAAACTATGATTACAAATATGACTTTATCAAGAATAGGTCATGCCAGACTAAACTAAGTTCCTTTTTGGACAAGATTAGCTGAGAATATTATGGATATGGGTTACCTTGATAAAGTTCTCATACTATTTTTATAAATAAGATGGAGAGATATGAATCAGACAATAGTACAGTCAGCTGGGTTTAGAACTGGTTGAGTGGCCAAACAAAAATAGTCATTACTATTTTCATGTCAAAGCTGCAGGAGGTCTCCAGAGAAATGCTTGAAGGATCTATGTTTGGCCCTTTATCAATGATTTGGATAAAAGCAGGTGGTATGCTCATCAAACTTGCAGGTCACAGAAAACTGGGAGTCTCCTGGCTTTCCTGACTTCCTTGAGTCCCAGCTAAAATCCCATCTTTTACAGGAAACCTTTCCCAATCCTTCTTAATTCTATTACCTTCCTTCTTTTTCCTATTTTCCTAATTTCCTATTTTTCCTGAATACAGATTGCTTATACATATTTGTTTGCTTGCAGTCTCCCATTAGATTATGAGCTCCTTGAGGGAAAGGATTGTCTTTTGCATCTTTTTGTTTCCCCAGTGTTTAACACAGTATCAGGCACATAGTAGGTATTTAATTTCTCTTGACTGACTGACTGGCTTTTCCCCAAACCCCATCCAGTCTGTTGCCAAAGTCTGTTGATTTGCAGCATCTCTAGACTATACCCCTTTCTCTCCTCCAATACTGCCACCACTCTAGTGTAGATCCTCATCACCTCACACCTGGATTATTGCAATAACCTGCTGGTAAGTCTACCTGCCTCAAGTCTCTCCCCACTCCAGCCATCCTCCATTCAGCCTTTAAAGTGAATTTCCTAAAGCAAAGAACCAAGCATATCATCCCCCCATTCAATAAACTCTGGTGACTCCCTGTTGCCTCTAGGATCAAAATACTCATTTTGGCATTTAGAGTCCCTCATACCTTTTCAGTCTTCCTGCATCTTCCTTCCAGACAGGTATCCTTCAATCCAGTGACACCAGCCTCCTGGCTGTTCCACAACCCAGATCTTCCATCTCTCAGCTCTGAACATTTTTTCTGGCTGGCTCTCCCTCCTCTGCTCTAACTACTGATCTCCATGGCGTCCTTTAAATCCCAACTAAAATCTCACCTTCTACAGGAAGCATTCTCAAACTCCTCTTAATTCCAGTGCCTTCCCTCTTTTAATTATCTTCTCTTTATCTTGTATATAGCTCACTTTGTATATATTTGCTTGTCTGTTGTCTCTCCCATTAGACTGTGAGCTCCTTGAAGGCAGAGACTCACTTTTTGGCTCTTATTGTATCTCCAGTGCTTGGCACAGTGTACTGATACCACTTGTTTAATATGAGCTTAATAAGTGTTTATTGATTGATTGGTTAGATAATTAACATGGTGGATGAGGGAGTTAGGATCTACATGTCAGTCAATAGAGCCTTTTCATCTGTGGACTGAACTAGGTGGCTTCTGAGATCTCTACCAACTCCCAAAGCCTTTAATTTTGTGAAGTTGCAAAGCAGATATCAGTATGCATTAGTCAAGAGAATTCCTTTGTTGAAGGTTCATCAGTCCTGACCATGCATACATATACGTGTATTTTTGTGATAGAGGAAATACGTATTTTGAGGAAAGTAATGTGGCTTTTCTCCGTTGGTCTTTGGTACAAGGCTGGGTAGGCAAGGTGCCACCAACATCCTTTTGTAAAGTGCAAGGGTAGGAAGTTAGGAACTAGAGAGATGGCTGGTCTTTTGGGAGGAAAAAAGTAAAATTTAAAAATACATTATTTGTCATATGGGATGGCTTTCTGAGAGGTTACTGTTTGTCCTTCGTTCTCGAAGAGGACCATGGCATCAGGGAGGTGATGCCATGACTTGCAAGTGAATTGGATTTAAGTGAGGGAGGGCTGTGTAAGGTCACCAGCTTCACTCTTACCTCCAGAGCCATCTGGGTCCAGTGGCCAGATATAAATCAGGATGACTAGAGATGGCCCCAGATTCTCTGAGAAGTAGAAAGGTTAAGATTACTAGGAAAAATTGTAGGGATGTAAAAAACAAAATATATCAATAACATTTTATGTCAAAAATTTTTAGAGGGAGAGAAAAAGGGAAAGAGGGAGAGGGAGAGAAAGAAGGGGGCAGGCTGGTCTCACTCCCATTTGCCCAGACCCTGTCATCCTGAACCACTCTTTCCCAAAGTCTTGAAACTAGCCTGGCAGTCTCCTCCTCTGGTGGCTAATAATGCATTGTTTCACCGGGGAGCAAGGGTGGTGGAGGGAAGGGGTTGGGACTGGGGTGGGGTTCAGTCCAAAGCACCAGCTCCACAGGGGTGGGGGGGTTTTTGCCTGTGTGTGCCTTCTTTGTTTTTCTTGCATTTTTTTCTTGTTTGTTTTCCTGCTCTGTATGGTATTTTTGGCATCTCAGTTCCTCCCAGCTGGGGAGGTGCCCCTTCACTTCCCCATGGGGTGGGGGGACATTGTGAGGAGCTGTTCTGCTGAATTGCATAAAGTACAAGTTGGCTTGCCAACTTGCTGCCCCCACCCTACCATGAAACTAAGAAAGAAGCCACAGTCAACTCCTGACTCTATTGCAGGAAGTAGGCAAAAGGAGGCAGGAATGACCCCTACTGTAACTTCCTTCAACAATCCAGCTAACATTTATTAAGTACCTACCGGATGACAAGACCCTGTGCTCTCTTCTGGGGATGTAAAGATGCATCTCAGCCTGTGATGAACTTATCTTTTAATAGGAGCTCAGGCATGCACAAATATTGATCTATCTGTTAGCAAGCATTTATTAAGAACTTTTTGTATGCCTAGCACTCTACTCAATACTGGAAATACAAATATAAAGAATGAAACAAGGAGGCAGCTAGGTGACTCAGTGGCTAGAGCACTGGCTTTGCAGTCAGGAGGACCTAAGTTCAAATCCAGCCTCAGATACTTTCTAGTTGCTTGTCCCTGGGCAAGTCACTTAATACTGATTGCCTCAAAAAAAGGAAGCAAGCAGTGTACCCTCAAGCTTACATTCTAACTGGTATATTTCAAGGTAAATCGTAATTAGAGTAAAGAATGATGTAATCCAAACAAATATTGAGGAAAACAAAATAATTTGGAGTATGGGAGTTTGTATTTTATCCTAGGGGCAAGAGGGAGTCCTAGAATGTTCTTAAGCAGAGAGTGGCATGGTCAGAAACACTCTGACCCCATTTACATTTTCAAATCTTAATACTTACTGATATCTTTTATATCATGTTCATTTCCATATGTATCCATTTCCCTTCCCTACCCAGAGAGTATCCTTTGGAACCAAACAAGAAGGGGGGAAAAAGTTCTGTGTAATTAACCAGTACATCAACCAAGACTAACCGTATATGTAATAATGTTCTACAGCCAGGCCTTCATTCTTTGCAAAGAAAGACGATCCATTTTCTCTTCTCTACTTTGTCAAACCAAGCTTTGACCCCCTTAGTCCTATTAGGACATACTGCTCATTAGGAGAGAATCCCACTCCTCAGTACCTTTATAGAGAAAATCATAAATCTTAAAGCTAGAAATGATCTTAGGAGACACAATGACCATCGAATGTCTGAGCAGGAAGGGGCCTGTTAGATGTCATCCAGTCCAGTGGAGTCAAGCTCAAATAGAAAGAATCTCTGCAGACCACATATTTCACAATTTAACATTGTCTATGTTGTGTTGTATTTTATTTGTTTTGTTAAACACTTCCCACCTATGTTTCATGGGGAGCAGCATTGAGTTTGACACCTGATTGTCATCAACCCTGTTGTCATTAAGAAGAAGAAAGTGAGAAAAAAGAGAAGAGAAAAATGTATATCCTGAACCGGCAGTCTTCCTTGTATATATAGTTTGTTCAAGTTCTGTAAATTTGCTTTTTCTCTGGCAGACCTGATGTCCCTGAAGAGGATGATGGAGAAGTTAGGTGTCCCAAAGACCCACCTGGAGATGAAGAAGATAATCTCTGAGGTGACAGGTGGGGTCAGTGATACCATCTCCTACCGGGATTTTGTGAACATGATGCTTGGGAAACGTTCAGCTGTCCTCAAGCTGTGAGTAGCACTCCCAGAATCCACCTTCCCAAGCCTCTGAAGCCCAAACCTTTCTGTGCAGGCATATTTCCCAACCTGGAACTTTGCATTCTGGTCTCCCTTTACTCCTGCCTTTGTCCTCCTTACCTCTTTACTGAATCCATCCTACAGAGTCCATTGTTTCTCATCCTTGAAGAGGTGTATATGGGTTATTTAGAGACATCACAGAATGGAAGGCTGTTAGAGAATGTTAGAGATTATTTAATTCAATCCCCATCCTATGGAGGAGAAAACAAACCATGAAAGGAGAAGCAATTTACCCAAGGTCACATAAAAACTTAGAGGCAGAGTTGGGATGAGAAGCCCATGAGATAATGCTCTCAAAACCCTAATACTCCTTCAAAGTCCTAGGAACTTTCATACATGATACAAATGGGAATTATTATAATTCAGGTCTTTTGACTCCCAAGAACTGTACCTCTCCATCTGCTTACATTTATATTTAAATAGCCATATGTCATAGTGGGCAGTTAGGTGGTGCCATAGTGCATTGAGTGCCAGGCCTGGAGTTAGGAGACTCATCTTTCTGAGTTCAAATCTAGCCTCAGACACTTACTAGCTGTGTGACCCTGGGCAAATCACTTAACCCTGTTTGCCTCAGTTTGCTCATCTGTAAAATGAGCTGGAAAAGGAAATGGCAAATTGCTCCGGTATCTTTGCCAAGAAAATCCCAAATGGGGTTACAGAGAAATGCCTGACCAACAACAGTGTCATAGTGGACAGAGTGCTGAGCTAGGAATCAGAAAGATCTTGGTTAAAATCCTGCCTCAGATGCTCGATAGCTGTATGACCTGAGCAACCCATATAATCTCTTAGAGCCTCAGTTTTCTTATTTGTAAAATGGAATTGGACTAGAGGACCTCTAGAGTCTCTTGCAGCTCAGATAATCTGCTCTTCCCTCACATGCTGTGTCCTTTTCAGTCTCCCAGACTCTCACTATCTTTCCATGGGCACAGCAATGATTCTACTCTGTTCTCAAAGTTTGCCTTCATTCCCAGTAGAGAAGAATAGGACTTTCCTTTTAAAAAAATAAATCTATAATCCCTTTAGTAAATTTACTATTCCTGACATGATTATTGCCAATTTTTCTTTAAATCTCTGTGCAAAGCAGCTATGACTGGAAACTGCTGGTTTTTTTTTATTACCAGAAGGTAGTAAGTAATTTAAATCCCTACTATCTCAGTGCCCCCTTGACCTTCACTCGGGTAGCCCCAGGCTGTCCTAGGTAGAACCAGACAGCAGTTGCTCCTAGTCTCATGATCACTGGAAATAAAAGAGCCAAAGTCAGAAGGTTCATTCCCCCACAGACCAGTGGTTCTTAAAGGTATGCAGTGTACTTTGAAGCTTGCTAGGTGGTCCGTGAATTTCATGAAACTAACAATGGCATGCCATGCCTGAGTACCTCAGGAATTTCATGGAACTTAACTGGTATGTCACAGCTAGGAATCTCCCAGAAATTGCATTATCCCCCTTTTACAGATGAGGAAGCTTGATGCTAGGAAAGCTTAAAGGGATCACATGTCTAATGAGTACCTAAAGTGGGATTTGATCCCAGGTCTTCCTGACTCCAACTTCAGTGCTCTGTCCATCATGACACCTGGCTGGTCACTTTTGCTTTCATCAATTACTAAGCATGTGAGGATGAGTTGCTTAACGACTTTGAGTCTCAGTTCATTCCCCTGTAAAAGAGAGTAATAATTCCCATCCTACCTGCTTTCTTCATAAGGTTGTTGTAAGATTCTAATGAGATCATGTATAAAAGTTTGTGTAAATGAAAGGCATATTCCAATTGTAGGACAACACACATACCCACCTAATCCAATTTTCTTTTCTCCCTGTTCCCCACCCTCAACAGAGTCATGATGTTTGAAGGAAAAGCCAACGAGAGCACCCCCAAGCCCGTTGGTCCCCCTCCTGAGAGAGACATTGCCAGCCTGCCCTGAAAGTCCCTGCTCTGCCTGCCTGCCTGCTTCCCCGGCCAGTTCTCAACAGGGCTTCTTCTGTCTCCTTGTGACTTTTCTTGTTTGTCCCTTATTGTTTTGTGTTTTTCGTTTGCTCCTTGTTGGTTTGTTTTTTTTCTTTTTTTTACATTAGAGAGTTTTAGTGATTTTTTTTTAAAGGCACAAATTAATCTTCCTTAGAGGAGTTAGAAATGGGAGGAATCCAGTGCCTTTGGTTCTTCTCTTCTTTTGCAGAAGGTCTCATCAGACTTGAGATGAATGTCAGGGTGTCACTGATGTCAAACCAAATATCCATCCTTGGAGACCACTATTTCTTCCATGAGGTCTCTGAGTGAGATTAGGTGCCCTCCATTAATGAGGTAAAGGACTTAGATATAGGACCTATATTTAGCTTCCCATTTCTGCCAGTAGCTTTTGGGGTGATCTGAGCCAGAATTTCACTTTACCTTCCTCTTAATGTCCCCATTAGAACTCTGACTTCCTCATGATGGAGATACCTTTTTCACAGATAGCATGCTAGAAACCCAGGCACATAGGCAGAACAGCTGGTTACCACTAAGGTTTTCCCTATCAGCTCTGTGGTCCCAGATGCTCCTGAACCTCTCTGTCCTCTAGAGATCCTGCCAACAGCATTTTCATTTGGTATGATCCAGGTCTCCTGTAGCCTTTTGCTAGCTCTAAGCACCAACTCCTGTCATCATGAGTGGAGGAAGGTAAAGGTGCTGAAATCAAGCCTCCAGGATTGAGAGGGGAGGGGATATGGAAAAAGAGCTAAAAAGTTGGGCCCAGCAGAGTATTACCAGAAAATTACCTTTGGGATCTTGCTGTCTGAAAGTGAACACATCTAGGGAGCCAATGATGACCCTGAGGTGAACAACAAGTCAACTCCTGGGTGGCTGAGAAGTACAGGTTAGACTAGGCTTTATGCTATCTCTTCCAGGGGCAAGAAAGATGTGATAAAAAGACAAGGGGGCATTTGGAGGACTTTCTTCTAACTGTAGATATGGGAGCATTACAGGGAGTCAACACAGTCTCAGTCTCATTTCAAGGGAAACATTTCAACACAGTTCTCATTTCAAGGGAAAATCTTGAAAACAGCATCAGACGCTAGTGGGGAACTGACACCCCCAGTATCAAAATGTTACACCTGACTCTATGGAAAGTTGGCATATGAAGAACATCTCATAGAACTAGGGGAGAAGAGGTAACCCTTCTGGCCATGACCTGGCTGGTTTTTTACTTCCTGCAGAAAACTTTAATGCTTCTTGATAGCAAAGGCCTAGTGTCCTGCAAACCTCATCTGGCCTTTGTTATTAAGTTACACCTCTGGTTTCTGAATGTGATATCTCTGATGCATCCCTATGTGTATTACAGAAACAAAATGTTAGAATTAGAAAGGATTTTGGAACGTGGAATATTAGAACTGGAGACCCTCTAGTCCAAATTCATTGTTAGTAAATAGCTGAGACTAGACCTGTCTCTTGTGGCATAAAAGGGCAGAGAGAGGTAGCCAGAAAGAAATTCTAGGTATATGCTTTGTGTAAATCCTACAACTAGATGAAGATGATTGGGTATCTCAGTTCATGCCTATATAGTCTAGCTTTAGCATGAGGAATCCATTTGTGTGGGCTATCCCAATATCACTCCGTTCCTCAAAGGACCTCTCTGCCTCTTGCCCTCTGTAGCTTCAGAAAGCTAAATCTTGGAAATTTTTTTAGGAAATTGCAAGGTTAGTCTCTTGATCCATAGTTAACAGTCAGTACCTTTAAGTCTGAGCTGCCTAGCCATATGGAGGTCTCTCTGGAAACAGCATTGCAGTGGACCTGTGGAAGGGGCTTATTATATAGTGTTGACCCACCATCAATAATAGTATGATAGGATGGCTGAGTCCCAGGGCAGCAAGTGATCATGGAATGCCGGCGTGGATGTCTTTACCAAGAAAGGCATAACTAGAGCTCTGAAGAAAACGTGGCAAAGATGGACTTTGTTACTGCCTAGGTCCCTTTGGTGGAGTGAGGGTGAATCTATGTTACCGGATTATTTCGTGTTGTTCATTACAACCTTGTCAGGGGGAGGAAGACTGAAAAAACGTAAGTAGTCATATCTATGAATATTAGAATGGCCCCCATTCTGAGCAGGGCTTAGCCTGTGTTATACCTTGCTCCATTGTTAATTGTGATACATGCTGCTAAGCAAAGAATTTTCTGAATTAACTTGGAGGTAGGGTAAATAAGCTAAAATAGAGAGCCACGTCATTGCTGCATGTGAGCCTACCAGGTCCTGACAGGTTCAGGAGCAAG
This sequence comes from Bettongia penicillata ogilbyi, assembly GCA_023548195.1. Taxonomy (NCBI): domain Eukaryota; kingdom Metazoa; phylum Chordata; class Mammalia; order Diprotodontia; family Potoroidae; genus Bettongia; species Bettongia penicillata. The sequence goes on along the minus strand of JAJHZJ010000380.1, from coordinate 203,812 downwards.
GAAACATTTTTGTTTATGAGTGGTTGAATTTTGGCCTAAGTAGCCACCAATATGTGCAGACATAGTTGAAGTTTAACCTTTGAAACATTTCTCCTTATAAAGTTTACCCTTATTATTTCCTTAAGACAACCAACAGAGCTAGCAGCTGAAATCCTCTCCTTCCCCTTTAAAACTGCTGTCTCTTTTTCTTTGGGATGTGCTTTGAGCAAGATGAAGTCTGTTTTGGCATCCCAATCAGTTACAGATAAAATGATTCTCCCTTAGAAGAAAAGAAAGAAGGAGCTGGGCTTCTTTCAGTGGGTTCTGTGGTTTTCTATGACCCCAAGAAAGCTTTGGGGATCATTTCCTTTTACTTCTCCAAGAAATGGGAGCAAGTGATTTGCTCATGAGCTCAGAGAAGATGCGGAGAATGAAATATTGCTCTTTGAAAGGGGTTTCCTCTGATAAGACACATCAACTCCTTCTCCATGGTTCATTGAGACTCAGAACTTGTTGGAATTGCCCCTTGCACAGAACCGTTTCTGGGAAGGGTGATGCCTTGGATGGATTTGAGGAGCTGCTTTTGGTCTCTGCAGCTTACCTTTTCTGCCTTGGACTTAACAAGTGCTGGATTTTCATATCCTGACTTTTTACTTTTGAAAGAGCAAGTCTGACCAAGTTGTAACTCAACCAGATTTCGCCAAGGGCTTGGACCCTTTCTTGTGACTGAAAACGAAGAGTTCACCTGAGCTGAGTGAAGTGTCTGTTTGTATGTTTGTGTGTCTGGGGAGAGGGGAGGACAGGGTGGGGAGGGTCACTTCTATAGACTGAAAATAAACTGGAAAAAATGGTCATTGGGTTGTTTATTTTGGAGTTTCTGGGCCCACTGACATGGAGCTTAGGTTATACACCCTTGATGCAATTTTATAACTGCAGTCACACCCACAACCTTGACCGTCTAGAGATGTCTCATCCTCCTGCATCCGTGGATTGGCTCACCATTTCTTGAGAGACCCCAGTCATGTTCACCTCATTCCAGGTTCAACTCACTCTCTGGAATGTTCTGTCTCACCAACCTTGATGCCCCTCTCCCTTCCACAACAACTCTGTGAGGTGGGAAGTACAAGTATCATGCCCATTGAGGAAATGGAAGTTTGGAGATGAGAATTGTCCATGGTCACATTCAGTTCAATTCCACAAGCATTTACAAAGCAATGTAAGGCTGTGAGCTAGGTGCTGAGGGTTCTTTTTTTTTTGTACCTGTGAATTGAATGGGCAGAACTACTAGGGTGGAAATTTTACCAATCAGTTCACCATCTCTTCCCTAGCATAAATATTAGAGAGTTAACAGGGCCAGTGAGAGGTTAAGTGACTTGTCTATAGTCACATAGCAATCTGTAGCAAAGGCAAGATTTAAAGTCAGGTCCTCCTGACTCTAAGACTGATCCTTCATTCTGGCTTTATATCATGCTGGGTATGGAAGATAAAAAAGAAAACCAGACATTGACCTAAAGAGGTTCACATTCTCCTGGGGGATATCAAATGGACAGGAGTAAGTGCCTGATAATATAAGAGTGAGAGAACTGGTGGAAACAGGAAGGGCTTCCTGGAATAGGTGGTACCTGTGATGAACCTTGAAGGAAGTTAAGGAGTCTAAGATGGAGAGAGTTAAGAAAGGAAAGTGTTCCAGGCATGAGAGATAGCCAGTGGAAAGAAAACAGCTAATTCCTAGGGATAGTAGATCCATTTGGCTGGGAGTGTATGAAAAGAAGTCATAAATGTCTGGGAAGGTAGGTTGGAGTCATATTTTGAAGGACTTTAGATGCCAAGTTGAGGAATTTGTATTTTATTCTAGAAGTGAAAGAAATGAGGAGGGAAGTAATGTGGTCACACAATGTGTGTGCTTTAAGAAAAACTTTTGGCAGCTGGGAGGAGAATGGACTGGAAAGGAAGGAAAATGCTCCCAGAAGTCCAGAGATGGGGCTGTGAGGGTCTGAACAAATATGACAATTATATGTATTGAGAGAAAGGAATGTGGAAAATGTCCAGGTAGAACTGATAAGACTGGTCAATTGATTTGATATGGGGAGTGAGGGAGATGGAGAAGCTGACTTGATACAAACCTCGGTGATGAGAATGATGGTGGTACCCTTAAGAGGAGTAGGGAAATTTTGGAGGAGGGATGGTTTCATGAGGGGAAGATTTTGAGTTCTTTGGATGTAGTGAATTGGAGTTGCCTATACGCTATTACATTGGTTATTTGAGACTAGAGCTCAGATAAATGATTAGAACTGGACATAGAAATTTGTGAATTATCTGCCTGTGAATGATAATCGAACATATAGGAGGACATCAAATCACTTGAGAAAGGAGGGCCTGGGTCAGAGTCTTACTGGACATCCAAGATTGAAGAGTGGGGCATGGAGATGGCGGATGACCTAGTAAAAGAGACTGAGAAGGTACAGTTACATAGGATAAGAGCCAGGAAAGAGCTGCATCACAAGTGCTGAGAGAGGAGAGAATATCTGGGAGTGGTTAACAATGTCGAAAGCTGCAGAGATGTGGAGACATTTGGAGTGAGGAAAAGGTGTTTGAATTTAGCCCTTAAGAGATCCTTGTAGAGGGGGTAGTTTTAGTTATATAGGGATGTCTGAAGTCAGATTGCAAAGGATATATGAGTGAGTGGGAGGTCAGGAAAGGGAGGCAATAAGCATAAAAGACTTTTTTCTTTTCGGAGGTAATTAGGGTTAAGTGACTTAACCAGGGTCACACAGCTAATAAGTGTATGAGATCTCATTTGAACTCAGATCCTCCTGATAGAAAAGCCTCTGCTCTATCTACTGTGCCACCTAACTGCCTCAGAAGACTTTTTTTCTTGAGTTTGGCTATGTAAGGTTAGGCTAAAAAGTGGCAAAATTAGGATTCTAATGTAGCTATCCTGATTTAAAGTCCTGTGTGCCTTCTACTATTATGATGCCTCTCATAATATAAACTAGAAGTAATTATTTGTTTTCTAGAAGGCTAGACTAAAGTGTTACCTTAAAGTAGGGGTGGGGGTGGGGTTTCTTAATCTTTTGTATATTATGTTTGTCAAGCTGGTGACACCATTGGATCTCTACTCAGAATAATGTTTTTAAATCCATAAAAATAAAATACATAGAATTTACAAAAGAAACCAATTATATTGAAATGCAGTTATCAAAATATTATTTTAAGAATTCATAGCACTCCCCTTGAAGAATTCCTATCTGAAAACAAGCATTCTTACTGAACTTTGAAGTGTGAATTGATAAAGTTTAATTTACACTCAGATCTTTTCAGCTACATATTCATTGTGCCAAGTGAGATACATTTAGGTTACAGTAGGGTTCTTGCCCTTGGGAAACACATTTTAATGAAAAGAAGAATAGGACCCTGGGTACGGAAAATTAAGAAAGTTTATTTGAACTCTGCTGCCTTTGCCATGGGCAGGTAAGTGGCACAGTAGATAGAGTGCCAGACCTGGAGTGAGGAAGAGTCATCTTTCTGAGTTCAAACCTGGCCTCAGACACTTATTAGCTGTATGACCCTAGGCAAGTCGTTTAACCCTGTTTGCCTCAGTTTCTCACCTGTAAAATGAGCTGGAGAAGAAAATGGTAAAACTTCAGTATCTCTGCCAAGAAAACCCCAAATGCGTCTTGAAGAGTTGGACATGACTAAATAAACAAGTCATTTTGATTGACTCATCTTTCCTCCTGTAATCTCTTCCCTCAGGTGCCTCTTAGGTGTCTTGAGTCCCTAGCATTGACATTTGGATCTCCTCCCTACAGATGTTTGGGACTTCTCTCCCTCCTGCCTGCCAAACCTTCATTCACCCTCAGCAGTAGGATAAAGAAAGTAGTTATGATTTGGAATAGCTCTGATCCACTAATTCACATTAAGATGTTAATCATTAATTAAGTTTTAATGTATTACTGTTTTTAGTCAGACGCAGCTAGTTGGCACAGTGGCTAGAGCACTAGAGCATCAGGAAGGCATGAGTCAAAAAAAATAGACTCAAGATACTCACTGCTATATGACTTGGGCAAGTCACTTAAGCCCTGTTTGCGTCAGTTTCTACAACTGTAAAATGAGGATAACAATAGCACCCACCCTGCAGAGTTGTTCTGAAGAGCAAATGAGGTAATAATTGTAAAAAGTGCTTAGCACAGTGCTTGGAACACAGTAAATAGTATGTAAATACATTTTCCTTTCTCCTTTGGTTAAGCTGGATTTTCACTGCATTATCATATTTAACTAAAAGCACTCATCTCTACTGGTGTAATCTCTACATTAACTAGCAGCCTCAGTCTTTAACACTGTTGGTCCCTCCTTCTTGATAATCTCCTCTCTCTTTCTTTTCAGAACACTCCTCTCTCCTATTTTTCCTCCTACCTATCTGACCTTTCCTTTTCTGTCTGCTTTGCTGGATTCTCCTTCAGATCATGCCTTCTAACTCTATACTACTTTACTTGGTGATCTTGTTGGCTTTCATGGGTTTAATTACCATCTCTATGCTGATGATCCTCAAATACACCTATCCTGCCCCACACTCTCTGCTGACCTCCCATCTCATATCTTCAATTGCCTTTTAGACACCTTGAACTAGATGGCCAGTAGGGATCTTAAATTCAATATATCCAAACTGGAACTCATTATCTTTCACCTTAAAACTTTCTCCTCTCCTACCTTCACTGTTACTGTAGAGGGTAATACCATCCTCTTAGTCCCTTGGGCTCATAAGCTAGGAATCCTCCTAGACTTCTCACTATTGCTCACCTCCCAAATGGAGTCAATTTCACCATTGTAAAATCTCCTATATGACCCCATCTCTCCTCTGATACTGCTCCCACTCTAGTGCAGGCCCTCATCTCCTCACACCTGGATTACTGTACTAGCCTGTTGGTGTTCTTCATGCCTCAAGTCTTTCCCCACTCCTACATTCCGCCACTAAAGTGATTTTCTTAAAAGTGCAGATCCAATCATGTTGATGCAGGTTTGAGAGGTTGAGGGACCTCTCAAGGAATAAAGTACAGGAAAGCCTCTTTGGGAATGATTTCACAGGCTCAAATATTCTTTAAGTGAAGTTCAAGTCAAAGGTTTATTGTAATGCTAATGTGGGAAATAGAGCTGCTTAAGGAACTTTGCAATTGAACAAGAATGATGCTAAAGCTTATATAGGAAAAGTAGTGGATTATCTGGTAGATATGCTAATTAGGTGATATCATACAACCTTAGTCACTGGCATCTTTCACTCCTGGAAACCAAAGGAAGGAGTTTCTAAGGGGTATGTTTTTGGTCTGTTATGTCTGTAGCAAGATAGCTTTGAGAGCTGATGTCTATAGCTTGACCTCTGGATTGTATACAATAACTGGGAATCAATACATGATAATTCTACTGGTACAAGATAGTCCTGTTCACAGAAGGGAAATTCTACAGAGGTCAGCTTGTTCTTGGAACAGGGAGATATAGTTTACCTCACAGGAGCACACTCAAGAGTTATTTCTAGGCATTGTGTCCTTAGACTGGAGAGAAAACTGTCTGGGAAAGTGTTTTGAGACTAGGGAGAAATGTGATCTTGGAATTGGGGTTCATACACAAGCACCCCATCAATGTTACTTCCTTGCTCAATAAAATCCAGTGGCTTCCTATTAACTCTAGGAACAAACAAAATGTTCTCTTTGGCAAAGTCCTTTGTAACATAGCCCTCTCCTACCTTTCCAGTTTTCTTGCACCTTACTTCCAGACAGGTGCTTTTTGATCCAGCGACAGTGGTCTTCTAGCTGTTTCACAAATAAGACCCTTCATTTTTCAGTTCCAGGCATTTTTTCTGCCTCTTCCCCATACCTGGAATGCTCTTCTGCTCCAACTAATGTCCTCTCCCTAGCTTCCTTTAAGTCCCAACTAAAAATCCCATCTTTTACTGGAAGCCTTCCCTTCTAAATGTGCCTGTCTTCTATTAATTATTTCCTGTTTATCCTGTACATAACTTGCTTTGTCCATATTTGTTTGCATGCTATTTTGATTAGAAGGTAAACTCTTTGTGCGCAGGGACTGTCTTTTATTTCTTCTTGTGTCCCCAGTGCTTAGGAGAGTGCCTGGCACATAGTAGATGTTTAATAAATATTGATTGATTGAGGGTGTAAGGTGGAAGAGACAAGCTGCCTCAAGGACAAAACCAGAAACAAGTGAAAGGCAGGGTGAACTACATCTTATGTTTGACAAGGAAAAGCTTTCTAACAGCTGTCCAAAAGTGCAATGGTCTGCCTTGAAAGGCATTCATCCCTGGACATCTTCGAGGGGGCCACTCTAAAAGGAATTCTTGTTCTGGTATGCTCTAATGTACTTTGAGGTCCCATGTAAATATGACATTTTGGGATTCCAAGATACCTGAACACAGGAAACCCTTCCAAGGTCTCTCAAATGATACTTAATATTGCAATAATCTCCTGATTAGTAGGTTTGTCTTTTTCAAGACTGTATACCCTCTGTATACAGTCTAGTATAGACTCTAGTTTCCAACCCCCCCCATTTTACATAATATATTAAGATGAATCTTCCTAATATATTCCTTTGATGATGCCATTCTCCTTCTCAAAAATCTTTAATGATTTTTTTTTACTGCCACAGAATAAAATTATAGTCACAGAATTTTAGAACTAGAGGGGCCCCTAAAAAGCATTTAGTCCAGGAGTTCTTAACCTTTTTTGTGTCATGGATCCCTTTGGCAATCTGGTAAAACCTATGTACCCTTTCTCAGATTAATACTTTTAAGTGCTAAAATAAAATATAAAGTATTACATAAAGGAAACCAAAGGTTAATGGAAATACATATTTTTCCCCATTTAACTTCACAATCCATACCCCTCTCCCCATCTATCCATTGATTCCTTGGGTATCCACAGATCATAGGTTAAGAATTCTTGATTAAATAATCCCACTCTTTCATTTCTCAGGGGGAAAACTTGACCATAGTCATATAGTTACCAGACAATTGTCTGATATTCAAAGTTCTCCACAATCTAGATCTCATCATGTTTACTCTAACTCCAATCTGCACACAGGCAAAACTAGTCAATTCATTATCCTTCAATCTTGCTTGTACTTTATACTTTGTACACCCTTTGCTTACCTAGATGAGCTTCCTTTCCCCTTTTCTTCCTGCCCACTCCTGTGGAAACCTCAAATCAAGACTCAGTTCCAATCTTCCCTAACCCTCTTCCATATCCAATCCATCTCTACTGCCAGACATCCTCCGTATCCAAAGATATGCTCATATCACACCACTATTCAAAACCTTGCAAAGGTTGCTAGTTCCTAAATTCAAACTCAGCTTTACATTTAATGTCAACCACAAGCTAGCCACAGCAACTTTCCAGTCTTAGTTCTTATACCTACTTATACCTTAGTTCTTTCACCTACTCTACTGTCCAGTCACAGTAGACTATTTGCCCCAATATATTTGGTGCAGTGGAAGAAGTGCTGGATTTAAAAGACCTGGGTTCTCATGTGATATTGGGAATGACAACCTCTTTCAAGCTGAGTATATTCCTCTGGAAAACCAAGAAGTTAGAATACATGACCTCTAAAGTTCCTAATGGGGCAGCTAGTTGGTAAAGTAGGTAGAGTGCCAGACCTGGGGTCAGAAAGACCTATTTTTCTGAATTCAAATCTAGACTCAAACACTTGTTGACTATGTGACCCTGGGCAAGTCATTTAACCCTGTTTGCCTCGGTTTCCTCATTTGTAAAATGAGCTAGAGAAGGAAATGGCAAGCCTCTAGTAATCTTTGCCAAGAAAACCCTCAAATAGGGTAACAAAGAATTGGGACACAACTGAAAAATGACAACAAGAATGACAAGTATCTGAACATGACCTATACTTTTTTTTATCTACATGCATTTGCTTGTACTGTTGCTTAAATCTTGTCTCATCTGAAACAAGATAGATAAATGCTTTATCAACAGATAAAGGATTTTGCAAATTTTGACTCTATAGAAATGTCAAGTATTATGTCCAATTCCAAGTCTTTAAAATCCAATTCAGATTCCACTTCCTTCATAGTGCCTTTACTGAAGCCATCAACAACTGAACACTTTGTAACTCTTGAGCCTTAAGTTTGATTTGTAGTAATTTGCCTATGTGTCATATTCAACTATTGGACCTAAACTCAAAGAAGCTTATCTAACACATGGTATTCCATCCCCCCACCCCTCGGTTCTGCACAAAAACACCCAGTCTGAATTAGACCGAATTTCCGAAACTTTTCCTTTATATAAACTTGTCTTACTGGTCTTAAAAAATCATCACGGTCTGCCTACCAGCAGTTCTCTGTGTGCTGGTGGAGAGGCTGCAAGGCAGGCAGGGATTCTACTTCTCTTTAAAATCCGGGATAGAAACCTGGCAAAGAGCCGACAAGCCCGCGCCCAGTTCTGCGGAATGAATGAATGAATGAATGAATGAATGAATGAATGAATGAATGAATGAATGAATGAATGAATGAATGAACGAATGAACGAATGAACGAACGAACGAACGAACGAACGCATGCGATTCATTCAGGACCGCCCGGCAGGAAGGACGAGAAACAGAGCGCCGCTACGCCGGGCTATATGCTGCACACAGACATGTCCCCCATCAGTTAAGAATTGTTTTAAAATAAGTTTTTTTTTTTAAATGTTTCCCAATTACATGTGACCTTTTTTTTAACATTCATTTTTTAAAAAGTTGACTTAGAAATTCTCTCCCTTCCTCCCGACAGCCCCCACTCATTGAGAAGGCGAGCAATATGATAGCGATTATATATGTGAAGTCACATCAGTAAAATTAAAAGTTAAACTACAGAATTTTGGAAATTAACCTCCGCGGTCCAAAAACTCCCTAAGATCCTAGACTGGAAGATGACTACACATTAGGAAGAAAGGCCGGGCAAAAAGCATCACAAATGATGGCCTGCAGGCCACACCCCCTTCCTAGGGTAAACCAATGGAAAGAGGCGATTGACAGTAAGCGCGAGCCGGACTGACCAATGGGAGGCTGCAGTTCACAGCGGGCTCGCGCCAGACGGGCCAATGGAAAGCAGCAGCTCACGACAGGCTCGAGTCGGATCGGCCCCTTTCCCACCCTCCTAGAAGACTGTTTCTCACGGGTGTGACGTAGTTTTGATGTGCCGGAAATGACTGCCGTCGGAGCCTGCCGCTGAGCTCAGGGGGGGAATTTCTCCTCGCTGTAGCTCCGGCTCTTCGGGGGCGGCGGCCCCCTCGGGCTCCCGCTCGTAGGGAGTCTGTGCCATGGGAGACGAGATGGATGCGCTGATCCCCGAACGGGAGATGAAGGTCAGGTTCAGTGAGACCTGGGCCGGGAGGGGCAGGAGGCCGGGTACCACCGGGACAGGCCACGCCGCGCCAGGCCTGGCCGCCGTCACTGAGGCCCAGCGTTGCCTTGGAGAGAGAGCCTCCCGTCTCGAACTTCTCGAGGCACTGGGCGCTGCAGTTTAGAGCTCACGGTGCACGAGAGAATGGGAATCCAGAGATTTGGGTTTCAGTTACAGTGTCTAGATGTTTCCCCGTGGGTTCGATACCTTCCCTACCCCTGCATCTCGGCTTGAAGGAATCGCAGATTTAGAGCTGGAAGGGACCCGCGGCACAGATTACCTTGTCCGCCCCGCACCCCACACCCATTTTACAGATGAGAAAACTGAGGCCCCTCAGTTAAATCACTTGCTTACCATCCTAAGTGGTAGAGCCCTACATTTTCCAACTCCAGGTCCAGTCGTTGCCCTTTTTTATGGATCATTGCGACGTCTACAGCCCAGTGCTTTTCCACTACACAGGGAAAAACTCAGCATCTGCATCTTTTTTACGTAGCTGTTTCCCCAGAACAGAAAGCTAGATGAGAAAGATATAAAGGATCTTCAAAATGAAATAAGCCATAGATTTCCATAGATTATTAGCATATATTCGGGGCATAAATCAAAACAACCTCCTCTTCCCAAATATGAAGAAAATCAAAGGGAAGTAAATGAAATTATTCCTTGACCCATTTTGCATATGTTTGGAGAGAAAAGGACCCAAGGTGGAAATGATTTGTGGAAGAATTCTAGCATCCTGGGAAGACACAGAATTGGCTCCGGAGGGCACCATCTTCAGATGAACCTTGTTGAACAAACCATCACTATCTATCTTAGATGCTGTTGTGGAAGGGCTCCAAATCTCAAGTTTTCTTATATGAATAAGAATAATGGACTAGTCTTACTTACTCTCTCGATGCCTCAGTTTCTTCATCTGTAAAATGGAGGAAAGTGGATTAAGTTGTTTCGGAAGTTTTTTCCAGTACTGATATTCTGTAGTTCCTGCTTTGGGGGAATTCCTTGGTGGAATTTGTCTCTCAGGGTACATATATCTGAGGGGAATGTTCCTGGGACAGTTAGATTGACAGGTTGTTGTGAAGGGAAGTGTTCCATACTGGGTATTAGAAAACCAAAGTCCTAGTCAGGGATTTGCTACTAAGTGGGTATGGATTGTTGCGATGAGAAGTATTGCTACACTAGGTATCAGAAACCATGAGTTCTAATTCATTGATTTACTACTAAATCATAGTGTGATTCTGGGACACTCTCTTCTCCTGTCTGGGCTTCATTTTCATTATGTTTAAAATTAGGGGATAGAACTAGGTTGTTGCTAAGGTCTTTTGCATTCTGTGGTTTCTGGCTTTCTAAGTCCTTGATGGATTTAGCCATTGAAGCAACATTGACTCTGATCTCTTGGACAAAGTTGGGTCAACATTGGGTTGAGAAATATGCTGAATTGAGAGTGAAGAGATCTGGATTCTGCTTCCATTAGATTGCATGCTTCTTGAGGGCTGAGAATATCTTTTGCTTCTTTTTATATCCCCAGTGCTTAGTAGAGTTTCTAGCACATAGTAGGCTCTTAATGAATATTAGTTAACTGACTTCTAGATGTTTGACTCATTGTATAATCTTGGGTCACTTCCCACTTAGAGACTCAGTTTTCCCATCTGTGAAAAAGACTAGATGGTCTCTAAGGTCCCTCTCTCAGCTCAAGAATACTATGGATAGTGCTCCTTAATGCTAATGTACAGACTTACTTAAGGAGCCTGTTTACATCATTGGTTCATCTGTCATCCAGATGTTGGGTGACTGTGATCTCAGAGGCCCCAAAATAATCTAGATTATACTTAGAGAAAATTTTGTTGTAGGTCTGGGATTTTTTGGAAGGGATCGCAGTAGTATACTGGACCAGTGAAAATGCCCATGAGAACTCTCATAATCCTTTTTGAGTTTGTAAATGCTATTTCAGAGTCTACTGTTCTTTAAGTATGATCATATAGGTATTACGATCCCCATTTGACAGATTTAGAAACTGAGTCATAAAGTGACTTGCCTGTGGTCACATATCTATTAAGTGTCAGTGGTGGGGTTTTAAATCTATGTCCTCCTGATTCTAATTAAGCTCATCTTTCTCTGTGTGCAAAGCAGAAAACATTCTCCCCTTGTATAAAACCACTCACAGAAGTACCTCCTCTGTTCAAGATCCTTAGCTAGATGTTAAGAATACGGAGATGCAGAATGACATAGGCTTGGCCTGCAAGAAGTTTACATGTGTACATATATAAGGAGAATTCAAGGTAGACAGAGATAGGGCAAAAGATATTATTTTGATGTGCTGAAATTTCATTGTGAAAATTTCTTGAAATGTCACATAGAATTAAGTAATCTTTTTCTTGTTGGTCAGTATTTTTTGAGTTATATAAATAGACTTTGTGGCTTGTGGGAATATAGTAATAAGTCACATTTCTATAATCTTTTGGGGTTAGAAAGTATTTTCTTCACAACGTCTCCATGAGGGAGCACAAGTTTCATTGAAAATGAGGAAACTAAGTCTCAGAGGAAAAGTAACATTCTAATGGTTTCATAGCTACTAAGTGTCAGAGCTGGAAATAATCAGTTTTCTTTATTTCAAGTCTTCAGTTCATTCCACTATACCATGGGGAGAGAAATGGAAGGGACTGTCCTTTTTCAGAAGGAATTTACATTGTTCTCAGTGGGGAGGTAGAATATATACTTGTGTATAATTAGAGAGTAAGACTTTATATGTAAATATATAACAGTGAGTGAGTAAGAGAAAACTAGGATGAGCTGAATTTGTCAGGGAAGGAGTCAAGGAAGGAGTGGGAGTATTAAGTCAAGATTTTCTGTGTAACTCTGTTTGACCCAGGTAAGCAATACCTCTTATCATCATTTAAACTATTGAGTTACTCTATTTTTATTCTTTATGACAGGATTTTCAGTTTAGGGCGCTGAAGAAGGTTCGAGTCTTTGAAGCCCCTGAAGAGCTGTCCAAAGATCGCTGCAGTATGCTTACTGTTTCTAATAAGTATGGTCTGGTGTTTGCTGCCGGAGCCACTGGGTTTCGGGTTTTTCCTACCAAAAACCTTCTTATTCAGAATCGGCCTGGGGAAGATCCCAATAGAATTGGTTAGTACAGTCCAACAAACTTTTATTAAACTCCTACTGTGTGAAGAGCTTTTTGCAAGTTATTGATCTATGTAAGATAGAAAAGAGAGGAATGTAGTGAAATACTAGTGAAGTAGTCTTTTTCTCAAAGAAAATCTCTGACATGGTCACTGAAGTCTGTGATTGTAAGAGTATTACTAAATTGACCAAAGGTTCCCAGGTAAATACCACAGCTATCCCTGAGGTGTTGCAGATAATCCATGTGGGTCTTCCTTTTGAGATATCTGGTCATCCTTTCAAGCTCCAAGTAGAGAAAAGTCTACCTTATTCTTTTATTTTTTGTTGGTCTTATGACCTGATTGTGTAAGGAGTTTATTGTATCACATTTTAGTTGGTCTAACAGTACTCTTGTTAAGGAGAAGGTGGGCAAATTATGTACTAATGATAGAATTATTGTGTCACTGGAGCCATATGCAGCGCTGCTTTCCAAAACTCCCTTGAGGGGGCTGTTCCTTTTATAATGGGATGCCCCGATGGGTTACAGAAGAACCAAAACTTAATGAGGTTTAATTGGATCCTAATATTAAGGGTGTGTGTCTGGGAATCTTTCACTTCACTGAACATAGCACTAGATGAAAGTTTTTGTCTGCATGCTTATAACATGGTGACTTTTGTTTCTTGTCTTTTTTTTAATAGTTGAGAAAGTTCCAAACATCTTTATCCCTATGAAGTTCCCAGTGTACCACTTGGCTTTGAGCTGTGATAATCTGACACTCTCTGTTTGTATGACGTCCAGTGAATTTGGCCTCATTGCCTTTTTTGATGTTCGTACCTTTTCAAATGAGGTAAGGAACTTGTTAGTTGATCTTGGAATCTTCATTTAGCATGAAAGTGTAGTTTCTGGTGTTGAACACTTACCTCTGAAGCACCTGCCTACAGTCTTGCTTACAGAACAATTAGTATTTATCCATTACTGAATCCTAGAATCTTAGAACTGAGAGCTAGAAGAGATGATCTACTGCAGCGACTTCTCTTGAGATAGTGGCATCATTGTTTTACACATAAGAACTATGAGACCCTAAAAAGGGGGCTTGCAAAAGGTTACACAGTTGATAACTTTGGTCTGATCTATGCATCTTAGTCTATCCTTATTGCCTCACCAGTCCATATGCTCTTTGACAAACATTTTAGTCACCTGCTGCTCACCAGGTATTTTTAGTTTGTCTTTGGTGTTGTAAGTTACTTTGAATATGTTAAGCTAAAAATGATAACAGTTTCAGCACCTTGCCTTAAGATTTTCCATAATAATCAGAAGTTATTTCCCCCATCTAGGCCTTAGTTTCTCCATCTATAAATAAGAAAAGACAAAAGGATCACTAAGAAGCCTTCTGAGCCTAAAGCTCTTTAATTCTTTTTTTTATAGTATCAGCCTTTATTTTATTTTTTTTTAATTTAATTTTTTTTTTAATGTTTTACAATCATTTCCTTAAAGTTAAGATTTTATTCCTCCCCACCCTTCCCCCAATACCCCCCTCCCTCCCCATGACAGCATACAATTCTGTTTAGGTTCTACATATACTTTCCTATTGAGCACATTTTCACTATATTCATGCTATGTAGTCGAACTAAAATAAATGGAAGAAATCATATAACAAATCAACACATATTACACTGAAACCCACCCACACACAAACATGATCTGCTACATTCTGCAAGTGGCTTCCACATTTCTTTCTCTGAGTGTGGAAGGCATTTTGCCTTAGAAGACCGACATTAGGATTTTTTTTTTTTTTCTCAGTAAGTTCTTGTGTTATTACAAAGTTCCAAGTCTACCAGAAAAAACTCTCACACACTGTGGTCGTTGCTGTGCACAGAGTTCTCCTGGTTCTGCTCCTTTCACTCAGCATCAGATCATATAAGTCCTTCCAGGCCTCCCTGAAGTCTTCTTGTTCATCATTTCTTATGGCGCAACAGTACTCCATTACATTCATATACCATAATTTATTCAGCCATTCCCCAATTGATAGGCATCCCCTTGACTTCCAGTTTTTGGCTACCACAAAGAGTGCTGCTATAAATATTTTTGTACACGTGGGACCCTTTCCCGTTTTTATAATCTCTTGGGGATACAATCCTAGTAGTGATATTTCTGGGTCAAAGGGTATGGACATTTTTGTAGCCCTTTGGGCATAGTTCCAAACCGTTCTCCAGAAGGGTTGGATGATCTCACAGCTCCACCAACCATGAATTAGTGTTCCAACTCTCCCACATCCTCTCCAGCATTTATCATTTTCTTGTTCTGTCATGTTTGCCAATCTTACAGGTGTGATGTGGTACCTCAGAGTTGTTTTGATTTGCATCTCTCTAATCAATAGTGATTTAGAGCACTTTTTCATATGATTATAGATATTTTTGATTTCTTCCCCTGAAAATTGCTTGTTCATATCCTTTGACCATTTATCAATTGGGGAATGACTTGGATGGTTATATATTTGAGTCAGTTCTCTATATATTTTAGAAATGAGGCCTTTATCCCCGAGCTTAGCTGTAAAAATTTTTTCCCAATTTACTACATCCCTCCGAATTTTGGTTGCATTGGGTTTGGTTGTGCAAAAACTTTGCAGTTTAAAGTAATCAAAATTATCCATCTTGCATTTCATAATGCTTTCTATCGTTTCTTTAGAAAAAAATTCTTCCCCTCTCCATAAATCTGATAAATACACCATACCTTGCTTCTCCAGTTTATTCATGGTATCAATCTTTATACCTAAATCATGTACCCATTTGGACTTTATTCTTGTGTACGGTGTCAGGCATGGGTCTATGCCTAATTTCCGCCACACAGTTAACCAGTTTTCCCAGCAATTTTTGTTGAACAATGAGTTCTTATCCCAGAAGCTGGGATCTTTGGGTTTGTCAAACAGGAGGTTGCTATATTCCTTGCCAACTGTGTCTTGAGTGCCAAGCCTATTCCATTTGTCTACCCCTCTGTTTCTTAGCCAATACCAAGTGCTTTTGATAATTGCTGCTTTATAATACAATTTGAGGTCTGGTAGCGCTTTTTTCATTAGTCCCTTTGATATTCTGGACCTTTTGTTTTTCCAAATGAATTTTGATATTATTTTATCCAGCTCTAGAAAATAATTATCTGATAGTTTAATTGGTATGGCACTAAATAAGTAGATTAATTTAGGTAGAATTGTCATTTTTATTATATTAGCTCGGCCTACCCATGAACAACTGATGTTTTTCCACTTACTTAAATCTGACTTTATTTGTGCAAAAAGTGTCTTGTAATTGTATTCATATAATCCCTGGGTTTGTTTTGGCAGGTAAACTCCTAAGTATTTTATAGTGTCTACTGTAGCTTTAAATGGGATTTCTCTTTCTATCTCTTGGAGTTGGACTTTGTTGCTAATATATAGGAATGCAGAAGATTTGTTCTTTAATTCTATAAGAAGGACAGTCTATAATTGGGAGGAGCTAGTATAGATTGGTTTTGTCTGAAGGATGTGGTGCTTCTCTGCATGTTTTAA
Source organism: Bettongia penicillata ogilbyi (assembly GCA_023548195.1). Lineage (NCBI taxonomy): Eukaryota > Metazoa > Chordata > Mammalia > Diprotodontia > Potoroidae > Bettongia > Bettongia penicillata. Next base: position 187,804 of record JAJHZJ010000380.1, on the reverse strand, counting down.
AGGCTAAACAGCAGAAACGCCCATTTGCTTATCACAAACTGATGAAAGATGCTGGTGGCGTGGTCGTTGATATGAAGTGGAACCCTACCATCCCTACCATGGCAGCAGTTTGTCTGGCTGATGGTAGTATTGCAGTTCTACAAGTCACAGACGTAGTGAAAGTATCTGCAAGCCTTCCACCATCTGTGGCAGTAACATCTGGTAGGTAATTAAAAGCTTTGACCCTATTATGTATAGTTATGTGATTCTTTTTAAAAATTAATTTCTAGAAGTAACATGTGACATTAATATCTGAAAAGGGGGATAGTATTCTTGGAAGCAAGAGAGCATAAATAATTTAAACTCAGAGTACTTAGTTTTTTCTGAGGAAAGAAACACTTTCATACTGCTTGCTGGCCCCCTGTTGGGATTTGATAATAACTTAATATCCCTTGTTCTTAAATGAATGCACTCTGGTACATTCTTTTCTTCTTCTGTGGAAAAGAGTATTAGAAATGATAGTAAGAAACTGAACAATTTTCTGATACTTGTAAGCCTGCTTAACGGAGTTGGAAAGTCTTAATCCCTCTGGGCAGGTCTCACTTAAAAAGCACTCTTAGTCCTCAGATGATTGGGGCTAAGACAATACAGTTTGGTTGGATCCTACACATATTCTCAGTCTCTTTAATATATTTAATAAATTCCAAAACAAGCAGCCTTCCTCTTTGAATTGGCTAATAAAGCAACAAAAATGGTGATTATGTAAATTATCTTGTCATCTTTCTTGGTTGTTAACCCTGTTTTTGAAAATGCTTAGTAAAATTTCTTCTTTCCTCAGTGTGTTGGAGCCCTAAAGGGAAGCAACTTGCGGTAGGAAAGCATAATGGAACTGTGATCCAGTATCTTCCTGTAAGTTTAGTCTGCCTTCTCACAATAATTCTTGTATCTGTGAAGTTTATTTGTCACTCACTGTTATCTTTGCTCTCTTGACCCCTGAAGACGGGTAAAATCAATATGAAACTTCTGTGTTTGGCATAAATTGCTTTGCTTCTGGGGGGAGAATCTGGAGGGTAAAGTTGATTATTTGAAAAAAAGCCTTTTGTCTTGCAGACATTGCAGGAGAAAAAAGTAATTCCTTGCCCTCCGTTTTATGAAGCAGATCATCCTGTAAGAGGTAAGGTACTTTATGTTTAAAACTGACATCTTAAAAAAATTTGGAATGATCCCTGATGAGTTGTTTGTTTTTAAAGTATATTCACATTAACTATGTTTTATCACAAAATTCTCAAAACTGTATGCTGTATTTGATCATCTACAGAATCGTTGAGTAAATTTTTAGATTCTTTTATTTTCATGTTATTTCAGTTCAACCTAGGAAAGCAGTTTTTGATGAATTGCTCAAGGAGATTATTTGTCTTTATGTGAATGTCAGTTTTTCTTAGAAATGTCCATTTTTATAAGTCCCCAGAAAAATTAATAACTATTTTGATCTGAATTGAACTTCTCAGCTTCTGTTAGTTGTATACACTCAATGGAATCTTTTCAGTTCTTAAAAGTTAAGTTTCTTGATTTCATGTATTTAGATGTTAATTTTGTAGTATCTAGTGGTCAGCATCAACCATGAATAAGTTATTGCTTCATTTGTTATTTTTAATGACGAATTCATTAAGATATATCTCTTTTCAGTTCTCGATGTGCTGTGGATTGGTACATATGTCTTCTCAATAGTGTACGCAGCAGCAGATGGAACCTTGGAAACCTCCCCAGATGTGGTGATGACTGTACTGCCTGTATGTATACTAATTTATATGTCCTGCTTGTGAACTTAATAGTATTGCTTTAGGTGTCCTTTTAACAAATTATTTTTGTTGGAATAGCTTTTCTTTTTCTTTGGAATGTTTTATGTTCTTTTACTTTGAATTCTAAATAAAGGCGTACCCAGGCACCAGTCATAATAAAGGCGTACCCAGGCACCAGTCATATGTGTTTTGTACCCTTCCCCAATATAATTTTAAAAAGTCAGTTCAGTAAGCATTAAGTAAAATAATGTTGAAAATTCACCTCGGAGTTTGAATCGTGAGTCCAAGGAATAAGCTTGTGTAGCTCACTGTGGTTAGTGTTTTATTCATATTGCCCTATTTAAAACTGTTTGGATTAATTTGATTGTGAATTAAAATTTCTATATTAATTTAAAAAAGAACCTAACTAAAGTTCTGAGTATTTGCCTATTATTTTTCACTTGAGCTAATCTACTAGAAATTGAGTATGCTTGAGGCTCAGTAATTATCTGAGAATAAATGAAGAGCACTAAGTGTTGTTTATTCCTAGGGATCTAGATGCTTGTTGATCTGTGAAGTTGCTGATGTTGGCGTTCCCTTAAGTGGTATAGATCAAGATTGTCACCCAGGTCTTCTCATTGTGTTCTGTTCTTATCTGTGTCCTGTGGTGCAGTGGATAGAGCACCAGTGCAGGCCTCAGGAGGACCTGAGTTCAAATCTCACTTCAGATACTTGACACAGACCTTGGGCAAGTCACTTAACCCCAATTGCCTCATCCTGGGTCACCTCCAGTCATCCTGATGAATATCTGGTCACTGGATTCAGATGACTCTGGAAGAGAAGTGAGGCTGGTAACCTGCACAGCCCTCTCTCACTCAAAACAAAGTAAAGTTCAAGTCATGTCATCATTTCTCTAATGGCGTGGTCTTCTTTGGCAACGAAGGATGAACACACACACTGTAAATCTTTGGAGGGTTACCCAAATACTGGGGGCAGGGGCCTTTTTTTGGAGTGTGTGTGGGGAGGAGATAAGCATTTATATAGAGCCTACCATGTGCCAGGTACCATACTAGGCACTTTACAAATATGATCTCTTTAGATCTGTTGCGATTGAAATAATAGTAAACTGAGGCAACAAATTTCCCAATACAATCAGTTTATTATCAGGGCTAGCAGTTACCAATAAATGGGGTCCAAGGCTCCTCAGTAACCAAAGACACAGCTGAGGACAGCTCTTTTATACTCATACAGAGGAACCCCAAAATAGAAGGTGACATCAATCTGGTGTTACAGAGCTGTATCTCACTTCTGATAGGTCAGTGCCAAAGTGTTTTACTGATCCCATGGAAATTCCAGTGATTGCTAATACCTGAGAGAGAACAAAGAGCTTGTGGTATACATGTTACTGATTTATGATGGATTAGAATTTTATGCCTGGAGACTCCTGTGGAGGGTAATGGGTGGCCGACTAAGGAGCTGACCAGCTATAAGCTTAAGGAGTTCAGACAGAGCTCAAGTTCACACACTAAAGGAGAGTAACTAATATATAGCAACTTGACATACATAGTAATTATGATTACTATGTACAATTAATACATAATAATTGATTAAACTTCAATAAAGTGAAGGAGATTATTCATTTTCAATTACACAGATCTTTGAACTCTCCTTGGATACTAACTCTCCTTGGTACCTAGGCCGTGTACCTATGTTGTTCTTTGGTTATCCCTAACTCGTATTTCTGGCCCACCTCCTTTTCCAGAGATACTTCTCTCCAAGGATATCTTTTATGTTGCTTCTCTCATGTAACATAATCTTGCTTACCATACCCTTTCATTGACTTTAATTCTTGGAGACTTTGGTATTTCCATATACAGCATCACTGGAAGAATCTTGATGTTATCAAGCTGGATCTTTATTTCAGGTGGAAGCTTGGAATTATTAAAAATACAACATGATTTTTCCCAAAAGCAGTTCAGCCTTCTTTCCTTCTTATGTTCAGTTAATCGTTCACAGTGTTTGTTCAAGATATATACTCTACAAGTTGCCCATCTCACTATATATCCCCATCTGGACAATAGTCTTTCTTTAAAACATCTTGTTTTGTCTGCTTTGGGTAGTTAAACTGATATTTTTTGAGTGATGATAGTTTTTTTTTAAGGAGCCTCTTCAGTGTTCCAGGTCTTGATATCACCAACACAAAGCAGGAGGAGCTGAAAGACCTTAGTTTTTTTTTTGTTCAGTCATTTTTCAGTCATATCTGATTCTTCACAACCCCATTTGGGGTTTTCTTGGTAAAGATACTGGAGGGATTTGCCCTTTTCCAGCTTATTTTATAGATGAGGAAACTGAGGCAAACAGGGTAAAGTGACTTACCCAGGGCCCCTCAGCTATTAAGTGTCTGAGACCAGATTTTAGCTCAGGAAGATGAGTCTTCCTGATTTGAAGCCCGCTACACTCCCTAGCTTCCCTTACTATTCATACAATCCATAGGATAATAGATTAAAGCTGAAAAGGACCTTAGAAGTGTGACCCTCCCCTTTATTTTATAGATGAGGTTTAAGTGAGTTGTTCAGGGACCCATAGCCAGTGTGTCTTAAGTTAGGTCTTCTTGACTTTAAGTGTAATGCTCTATCCGTGAACACTACCGTGCTTCTCCCCAGTTAGATATGTCACAGTGACAGCGACAAGCGCCTCTGGTGGCCGCTCTTCCGTTTGTTGCCATACTTGTGTTAATCCTTAGGAGACCAAGCAAAAATAAAATTATCTCTGTTGTTCACATTTTTCAAGGACTTCTATTTTTAACTTAAAGATGGGACGATATCTTGGAGTGGAACAATAAAAGGCAGTTGTTTTTATAGTTTAATAATGAACACAGCACTAGTCTTTATTTTCAGTCATTTGTATGACTGTAAAGATGTGGTCTTCTCTACAGTGTCTTTCTGAAAACTTTCCTTTCTTATACCTTTATCGAAGATACTCTCAGTACATGTGTAAAGTATTCTTATCAAAATTTTCTAGGGATGGGAAAATAGGCATATGGGTCTTGAGAACTCTATTTAGAGAGTTTAGGGATGAAAGTAAAGACTGATTTTAAAAAATAAGTTTTACTGACATCCTTTGTTTTTATATCGCAGTCATTTCCAAATATATGTCCTTTGCATGTTATGAAACCCTTCCTTATAATGAAGGAAAAAATAGGAAAAAAGAACCAGTAGAGTTGACCCCCTCTGACGGTAGGTGGTTCCCCACCTCTTTGCCAAAGGGGAGGAAGGTATATTTTCTTTTGTGTCCTCTGGGACCAAGATTGGTCATTACAGTTACTTAGAGCTCTTCCTTTCCATGGTCCTTTCATTTATGTTATTGTATTTACTGTGTATGTTTTTCTCATTCTGAATACTTTAGCCTATGCTAGTTTGTGAGTCTTATGTTTTTTTGAATTTCTTATATTTGTCATCTCTAACTGTACGGTAATGTTGTTACATTTACGTATCACATTTCATTCAGCTATTCTTACCCACTTTATTTCCATTTCTTTACTGCCTCAAAAAATACTGCTTTGAATGTATATGTGTACATGGAACCTTTTATCTTTTCTTGTATAACTCCATTTTCCACAGTGGTTGGGACCTGGTCTGTTCTAAGTTCTTGGCATTTTCCCTTCTTTTGGTATCTTGAGAATCAAATCACTTAGTGCTATCAAAATTGCATCATCTCTCATATGACCTTCCCCTGGGTGCACTTAATCTAATCCATCTTTTCTTCCCATGTGTTTTCTTCATTGCCATTTCTGTTTCCTTGTGCAGGATGTTGGGAGCTGTGATGTTAGAACCCCACCATCACTGATGGGGAAGAGAGTTGATTGTAGTAATCATAGGTGTTTTTCATATTTGCTCTGTTGTGCTCCAGTTTCATCTTTAATTGCTTTCAGAATCATCTGGCTTAATTGACTCTTTTGTTAGGTTTTCTGTAAGTTTGTTTTTACCTGAACTGCTTCTTACCATATTGTGAATGATACTCCTCATAATCTTCTCAATAAGATTTTACAACTGAATATACATTTTAAACTGCTGCTGCAATTGACTGCTATATCTTTCCACTTGGCAAGGAGATCAAGTGTTTGCTGGCTCAGCTCATATCTAGATTCTTTTAGTCTCCTTATGGTGAGCATTGATTTACATTGACTAACTTCCTTAGAAAATGGTGATACCTATGTCAAAGTCTATCCTTTTATCCATTTACCTCTTTTTGATGTCAGTAACTTGTTAAAAATAGTGAGGCTGGAGTTAACTTATTTGCAATCCAAATATCCCTTTATTCTTTTTTGGCAGTGGTTTTGATCTTTGTTCTCATAAGTCAGTGCTCTGACTGCATACAGGCATCTGATTTGGAAATGACTCCTGCATAAATAAACAATGATTTGCTTTCCATTAGAATAATCACTTGCCATTTTTGTAACATTCTTCAGTTTTTGCCATGTCTATTTTTCTAGAATCTCAAAGAAAGTATTCGTAGTCTGTAGCCAGCAAGCTTCCATATATTCTGGGGGCCTTTGGCATCTTTCGTTTCTTCTTTTTAAAACATTTCTAGATCAAGGGTTCTTAACCTTGGGTCCGTAAACTTTTTTTTTAGGGGTTGTGGCATTTGGAGTTAAGTGACTTGCTCAAGGTTACATAGCTATTATGTGTCTGAGGTGGGATTTGAACTCAAGTCCTCCTGCCTGGTACTCTTCACTTATTCTAAAAATTTATTTTAAAAAAATATTTTGATGACTATGTTTCAATGTAATTGGCTTCCTTTATAAACTTAAATTTTTTTTTTAAATTAAAAAAAATTCTGCAAACAGTTCTCTTGGTTACACCAAACTGCCCAAAGAGTCCATGATGAGAAAAAAAAGTTAAGAACTCTTAGATCAACCCCTGAACCAGTCTGAACATTTTGTGATTTCTTAAAATTTAAATGCACTAATTTGTGTTAATTGGCAACTTATTCTTGGGGTCACTGAACAGTGTAGTTTTGGAGGAAAGGAGTATGTCAGTTATTCATTTTTTTCCTCTTCCATGTTTATAGAAAAAAGAAGATAAGCACCCAGAGATATTTGTGAATTTCATGGAGCCTTGCTATGGCAGCTGCACTGAAAGACAGCATCATTACTATCTCAATTACATTGAGGAATGGTGAGTCTAGAATCCAGGAAAGAGATTCCTTCTCTTCCTGCCAGGTCAGAAATCAGAAATCGTATTCTTAGGTTTCTCTCTAGTAACCTTTACGCAAGTGGGAAAAAGCGAGTCTGAATACTGTGAGAGCATCAACTGTTGCTAGGCAGAAAGCTGTGATAGTTCCTACTTTAACCTCCTATGATCCACAAGTAATATAAATACACAATTTAAAAACTTTTTTAAACTTAGTTTCAGTGGTTGCTTATAGAAAATTGACATTTGAGGAACATTTCTAAATTCTCCACCTGAGAGCAAATAGAACCGGAGCTGAAAATTTCACTAAGCAGTACTTGTGCTTATATAGCAGAATGAGATAATTAAATGAGATAATGTTTCTAAAGCGCTTATTTAGCACAGTGCCTGTCACATAGTAGGCACTTCATAAATGCTTGTTACCTCCCTCCACTTATATAATGAATAGGGAATACATATTTAATGGGTTTTTGCTCTTTGCTGAGCAGCAGCAGGAGTTAATTTTCTTTTCCACTTTAAGCACTTTTCTTATATCAGTCTTTTGAGATAAGTAGTACAAAGATTATCATTCCCATTTTGTACAGATGAGACAGCTGAGGCTCAGAGACATAAATCCCTTGCTTGGACTCACACAGTTTGTATGTGAGAACCCGACCTTGTACTCCGATATTTCCTGAATCCAAACCCAGTACTCTTCTATACTCTTGTTTCTGTACTTGTTTTTAAATTGCTATCACTGTTATTACTGATGCATCTTTCTCTTGATAAGACATGCTACTGTTAGTTGATTTTTTTTGGCTGTATTCTTGATCCAAAAAGTGAAATATTGGCTGTAAGGCCCTTTCTGTTCTACAGCTGTGTAGGCCACATCACTTTCTCCTTAACTATTCAGTAGAGAAATTAACTTTTCTGTATTGACATAATAATGTATTCCTTTATAATATTACTAGTTCAAATCAGGTTTTAGCCTCTACCTGTGACATAATGGTGATCTGGATTTGTTTCTTGAAGGGACTTAGTGCTTGCAGCCTCTGCAGCCTCAACAGAAGTCAGCATCCTTGCCCGACAAAATGATCAGGTACCTTTTTTTTTTTACATTTTCACCGTCGTCATGTTGTATAGAAGAATTAATTAAAATGAACAGGAGAAATCATATAGCAAACCAAAATGTAATACAAAAGAAAATGATCTGCTACAATCTGCAATTGAATTCCATAGTTTTTTCTCTGGATGTGGAAGGCAGTTTGCCTTAAGAGTCCATTGGGAATTTTTTAAGTCCTTGCAGTGCAGTGAAGTTCTAAGTCTACCAGAAAAAGTCCTTGCACACTGTGGTTGTTACTGTGTACAAAATTCTCCTGGTTCTGCTCCATTCACTCAACATCAGATCATGTAAGTCTTTCCAAGCCTCTCTGAAGTCTTCCTGTTCATCTTTTCTTATAGCACAATAGTATTCCACTACATTTATGTACCATAATTTATTCAGTCATTCTTCAGTTGATGGGCATCCCTTTGATTTCCAGTTTTTGGCCACCGCAAAGAGTGCTGCTATAAATATTTTTATACATGTGGGACCCTTTCCCATTTTTATGATCTCTTGGGAATACAGTCCTAGAAGGTATATTGCTAGTTCAAAGAGTATGCACATTTTTGTAACCCTTTGGGCATAATTCCAAATTGCTCTCTAGAACGGTTGGATCAGCTCACAGCTCCACCATCAATGAATTAGTGTTCCAACTCTCCCACATCTTTTCCAACATTTATCATCTTCTTGTTCTATCATGTTAGCCAATCTGATAGGTGTGATATGGTATCTCAGAGTTGTTTTAATTTACATCTCTCTAAACAATAGTGATTTAGAACATTTTTTCATATGGCTATAGATATCTCTAATTTCTTCCTCTGAAAACTGCCTGTTCATATCCTTTGACCATTTATCAATTGGGGAATGACTTGTATTCTTGTAAATTTGACTCATTCTCTATATATTTTAGAAATGAGGCCTTTATCACAGATACTAGTTGCAAAAATTCTTTCCCAGTTTTCTGCTTCCCTTTTAATCTTGGCTGCATTGGATTTGGTTGTGCAAAACCTTTTCAGTTTAATGTAATCAAAATTATTCATTTTGTACTTCATAATGCTTTCTCTTATTTAGTCAAAAATTCTTCCCTTCTCCATATCTGATAAATACACTATTCCTTGCTCTACTAATTTGTTTATACAGGTACCTTATTTTTTGTATAAATAATCTCTGGTGGTTTTCTAAGTAAAATTTCTAGGGGAGTAGGCAAGTTAAAATTGAAAGAACAATTACAATATGTAAGTTTGACATTGCTTCATTATTTCATGTCTAGACTATAGCAGCACCTGCATGGCATACTGGAGCTGTAAATAAAATGGGCCATTTGTTGTAGGGCCAAGTAGCCTGCAGACACATCCGAGGTATCAGATTTAGTGGTAACCAAACACTGCTGCCCTCTAATGATCAGTTATGGATCAGCAGAGTGGACGAGATGAGAAAACCATCAGTGAGGCAGCTTGTGCCTTTGTATGAGGTGGGATTGAAAGCTAATCTGACCTTATTCCTAGTCACAGTAACTTTTTTCCATTAGCTTTCTTAAAGCCATTTCTTCCCACGTATCTGTATATGAGGAGTTGAAATTGGGTGACCTCAGGTCCTTTAAGTCTGCGATCGATCCTCTGACGGTAAAACAGTAGTTAGCACTTGATTATGTGTTCTGTTTTGTATGTGGGGGTGGGGGTGGGAACATGCTCAGGAATAATATACGTGATATCAAACAGTGGCTAACAGGTCATTTTTATTTGATCTTGAAACAGTAGCTCACATTTATATAGCACATTAATGTACACCAAGCACTTTCCATATGTTATCTCCTGCAGTCAAAGATGTATTCATTGTGGCAGGAGGCTGAGCCCAAATAGCTTACAAGATCATACAGGCAATTATTGGTATTTAGGCAGTGAAGAGACCCAGCTAATAGGTGCTCTTTCCACTATATTAATACTGCCTCCACAAAATGAATTTTCCTAATTCATTATAAGGAAGAGAAAATAAATCTATTTTATTGGAATGTATTTTGACTATTATCACAATTTAAGGAAGAGAAAGTAAATTTCCCAGCCTTCAGATTTCTGAGGCTGCTCTGGGTTTCCACTATTTTAATGCCAGATTGGATTTAAATGTTAGAATGAATTTGTAGATGACAGATTAATCCAAGAGAAATGGTTCTTCACTTATTCTCACCTGAATGAGATAAAAGGCAAAATATGAACTAAAATGGCTTTCTTCCTTTCCAGATTAACTGGGAATCCTGGCTTCTGGAAGACTCCAGCCGAGCAGAACTGCCTGTTACCGATAAGAGTGATGATTCCTTGCCTGTGGGTGTTGCTATAGATTATACCAGCCAAGTAGAAATACCCATCAGTAAGTGAGACACTCACCCTTAAACTCAGAAATGCAATTCTTTCAAAAGATTGACTTTTCAAGCAACATATCTCCAGAAGTACATGTTAAAGACAAATACATTTCACTGTCTCTCCATTATACTGGTTCAACTTATGCATAATTCCCATTTATTTTGATGGCATACAGTCCCCTAAAATCCCTTATATGGGAGTTGTTGTTGACACTGACACGGGAGATTATAACATGACTTACAATTTCTCTGTAAAATACAGTTAAATTCTAGAAGCTTAAATTTGATGTTAATGCCAAGATAGCTGAGTTGGAGTTTCATTCCTTGATTATTTTATTTTTCTTGGTTATCTTTTTAAAAATAATGTTTCAGGTAGTTTTCTTTGGTGATACCTCATAGATTAGAACAGTCACTTATTGGGATACTCCAATCATTTTAATGTCAGGTTGGATCTGAACTCATAAGAATCTGTGTAGCTAACCACTACATGTTGTCTAGAAGGGTTCCACAAAAAATATTTTGACCCACTCCTTCCAAATTGTAGCATCAGAAACAAGAGTGGCATGCTTTTCCTCTAAAGCACTTGCCATTTGTCAGTCATCATGTTTTTGCAGTAGGTATGGAGTAATGGAAGGATTACTGGGGTAATCTTACTGTAGGATTTCTATCATTGGTTCTCAAACAGGTAAATCTTATGTCTGCACTATATCCTGCACTATTTCCAATCTATTTCCCACACCCCACCCCCACAAAAAAAGAAGGGCCTATACTTCATCTCTTAGTTATCAGGCAGCATTCTTTCTTTCTTTACCTTCTGTGTGTCTAGCATTATGCTAGGTGCTTTGGTAGCACAGAAATAAAATATATTTTTTACTTATAAAATGAGTTTTGAGTATCCAGTCTGGTTGGAGATAATCAGGTTTGTCTTTTTGGTGCCACCACTGCTAAGTGGCTATTTAGAGTTCCACAACTCTAGTTTCCCTCCAACATTGCAGCATTTTTTATTCACTGAAAGGGAAAGACTTTTCAGGAGAAAATTCAAGAGCTTTCCCCTAAGTCCTTGATTTGCTGCCAGAGAGATGGTTCAAGCTTTTGTTTTTGTCACCTATATCACATCCTTACAACCCCTTTACTGATAGTATGTTCTTTCATCCCCTTTCCCCCATTCAGTGAGACAATTGTGTTTATTCTAAAAATGTAATTTTGACCATGTGGATTTGAAAATTGTGGCTTTTCAAGCATAGAATCCAAATGTTATCAGTCTAGAACTCTATATACCACCTACTATGTTGAAGTTTGGCCAAAAGCTATGAATTAAGAGAAATGTTCTTCATCTGCCTCCTAGTGCTCTAAGCTTTGGAAGTGTGTTACGGTCAAGCACCATTAAAATCTACAGCATAATCCCCTTATACAAGCCTCAGTCACGCAGGACTGTTTGTCCTGATTAGCTATTTGCATTAATTGGTCCAGAGGACAAGCTGGTTCATTTGATTACCCTTGAAAAGTCTGAACTAATAAAGTGCATGTTAAGGATTCAACTGTGAAGGGAAAGTTGTTTGACGTGCCTTTCAGTCTCCTGCTTTGCTTTACACATTTTTCCACTAGCAGTTCTGCCTAAACATTCCTGTCCTTTTAATTTTAAATGCTTTGAGGATTCACTCATAGTTTTTTGAGCCTTGAGGCATTTTGAACCTACCCTTTGAGTTCTGAGATACATTTTAAACCTCTGTGCCTTTGGCAGAGTAATGAAATCATCTTCATATAGGGCACAGCAGGAAGCTGATGATCTAATACAGGGAACCCATGGCCTTGAGGCCACATGTGGCCCTCAAGGTCCTACAGTGTGGCCGTTTGACTGAATTCAAACTTTACAGTACAAATTCCCTTATAGATGATATGGTTTTCTTTTTTCTTCTTTAATATATAATTTATTTAAATAATTTTTCAGTTTTCAACATTGACTTCCACAAGAATTTAAATTCCAAATTTTCTCTTCATCTCTCCCAACCCCCACCCCAGGACAGCATGCACCCCATCTACCCCTTCCCCTAGTCTGTCCTTCCTTCTATCACTCCCCGCTTCTTCTCTCCCCCTCCTCTCTATTTTCCTGTAGGGCAAAATAGATTTCTATACCTCATTGCCTGTGCATCTTATTTCCTAGTTGCATGCAAAAGCAATTTTTAACATTCGTTTTTAAAGCTTTGAGTTCCTATTCTCTCCCTCCCTCCCCACCCACCCTCATTGAGAAAGCAAGCAATTCAATATAGGTCATACATGTGTAGCCATGCAAAACACTTCCATAACAGTTATGTTGCAGAAGACTAACCACATTTCTCTCTGTCCTGTCCTGTCCTCCATTTATTCCATTCTCTCCCTTGACCTGTCCTCTGACAATAGTGTTTGCTTCTGATTATCTCTTTTGCCAATTTGCTTATTATTATCTTCAATTATCTTCCCTCTCTGGATGCATCTCCTTCCCTCCTGCAGGGTAAAATAGTTTTCCATACCCAATTGAGTGTATTATTCCCTCCTTAAGCCAAATCTGATGAGAGTAAGGCTCACTTATTTCCTTTCATTTTCCCCTTATCCTCCATTGTAAAAGCTCTTTCTTGCCTCTTTTATGTGAGATGATTTGATACATTCCACCTCTCCCTTTCTCTTACTCCTAGTATATTTGTGGTAGTTTTCTTTAGCTAGTTATAGTATGAAAGTTAAGATTCAGATCCCAACAATTTTAAGTATATAGTCTTGTGGGAAACCTGTTAGCCAACTTCTTGTTTCAACTAGTGTCTCTGAGTTCCCAAATTGATATTTTTCTCTCCAAAATCTTTCTCTTTAATAGATGATGAAAAGACTCTTCCTCCTGCTCCAGTTCTGATGTTGCTTTCAACAGATGGTGTACTTTGTCCCTTTTATATGATCAATCAAAATCCTGGTCTCAGGTCTCTGATCAAGACTCCAGAACAACTTACCCTAGAAGGAGAAAGACAACCCAAATCAACAGGTACATACCCTCAAATTTCTTTTGTAGACAAGGAATTTGTAGTAAGCTTTTTGAAGAATTTTTCTTCTCAGAAAGGAAGGAGCTAGGGAAGTACAAATTGTGGTTATTCAGTTAGAGTTTAACACATTTATTAAGTACTTACTGAGGGCAAGATGCCATGCTTAGCCTTTGTATCACAACTCCCATCTTCATTTGGGACAGGAATTCTATACTTTCTTCCCTTCTGAACTCTTCTTTGTTGGTAGAAACTGGAAACTTGCTCAAAAACTTCATCCTCAGTCATAATACAGAGCCCTCTTGAACCATTGTCAAACTAACCTTGAAGGTTAGTTATTGCAATGCCTGAAGGATCACGTTCTAAGTTAGGCTCAGGCATTGTGCCACAGGGACAGTATCTTAAATGCTACATATATTTATATGCTAGAGCTGGATATAGAAGTCCCCAGGTTTGCTACCTTCATGTTCAGAAATATCAATGAACAGTAGTGTTCAGTCATTCATACTGATAAGACTAAGAGAAAGAAGAATTGAAGTTAGTGTGGGTTGGGCAAGGCAGGAATTTTTTAGATTACTTTGATACCCTCTTAAGAACATTTAAGCCCAGAGTCAGGAGAGACATACCTTCAGCCTTTGGGCCTTCGGGCTTCTGTAAATGGGTGCTTATCTCACAGGGCTGTCATGAGGATCAAAAGAGATAATGTACAGACAAGTACTTTGCAAACCCTAGAGCACTATGGAAGGATCAGTTATTATTAAGATGGCTTTTCTTACACCTTTTCCATTGGTACATTCCTAAATGGAACTGTTAAGACACCTAGACTGTGGATGAACAAGTACCAGTAACCCTTCGATGACCAAGGGACTAATGTTCTGGTTCACTTATTTGTATGGGACTTTGTGAATCCAGATATTCACTAGTAGGTGTGATGCTCTCAAGGTCCCGCTCAAGAAGTTTGGACTTGACTGTGCAACATGGGAGACACTGGCACAGGACCACTCAGCATGATGTGCCCATATAAGAAAAGGTGCTGTGCTCTTTGTGCAAAGCAGAATTGAGACAGCACAAAGTAAATGCAGGATGCTTAAATTTAGGATATTCACCCCAAGTATTGACACAGACTATCTGTGCCCAACCTGTGGTAGAGCATTCTGAGCTCGTATTGGTCTGATCAGCCACAGTGGGACACACTGAAATTTTCACTTTACAATGGTGATGTCATTTTGGTCCTCTTCAAAGATAAAGGACAACAACCAACCAGCAAGTGTTATGATGTAATGGCTAGACCAGTGGAGTCAGAAAGACTTGTACAAATCCTTCACTGCACATTAGCTGCATGACCCTAAGCAAGTCATTCAACTTTTTTCAAATCCATTTCCTCTTCTGTAAAATGGGGATAATAATAGCACCTCCCTCACAGGGTTGTTGTGAAGATCATATGAGAAAATCTGCACTTTGCAAATCTTAAAACACTGCAGGTGTGTGCCAGTATGAACTGGTTGGTAGCAATGAGTTGTGCAGGCTCTCCTGCCTAATCCTCCTTAATGAGCACCACATATTGTGAGATGACAAGTTCCAGTGTGTGCTACGAGCTTTGCTAATACTGCCCTTCTTGATGTTATTTACTTTGTACATGATCACTCTTAACCAATAGGTGTAAAATATAAAAACTTCATGTAAATGTCAGTTTTTATTCTTGATCTTTCCTGATGACTAGGACTGCTCTTCCACAAGTCTTGAAGTCACCCAGCTCTTTATTTTGGGTCAGCAAAGGACAGAGTGCTTGTAAGCAGGAAATAGAAGTGAACAGATGCTAGGAGCACCTTCTCCACCCAAGCTTTGCAAACGTGTCCTTAACTAAATTGGTGGTTCTTAAAGATTTCACCAACCTTCCCCACCCTTACTGTTGTCAGAATATGTTTTGTCTGGGACGGACACAAGAAAGAGGACTGTAGTCCTTTTAAATAATGATATTTGCATCTAGTGCATGTGCATGTGTATGTGCCTGCACATACACATACATATACATGTACATATGTACACACACACACATCTGCAGTGTGGTTTTCAGGTTAGGATCCCAAGTGAATTTGTGTTGATGTGACCAGCATGTGTGAGTGGGCTCTTCATAAGTGTTAATTCTCACTGATTATCTAGGTACACATAGGGTAGTTCACAAGAAATCTTTTGGTGCCAAAAAAGATTTTTAAAATTTCTTTTGTCATTGTTCTTCAAAGGATATTATATTGTAAGGGGCGGTGATAGAACATGATGAGCCCTAGGTTCAAGTTACATCCTCAGCCACTTCCTCTTTTATCACATTGTTTGCCTAAATCTCAGTTTTCTCTTCCATAGAATGGGGCTGACAATACTTAAACTACTGAACATACCAGGTAGTTGTAAGGAGAGTGTATTGTTAATGGCACAGTATTTACTCGGAAATGGTGGCACTTCAGATGTTTATCTTTCTGGGTACTCCTGGTCAGATTCCCATGAGATCTTGTATTACAAAACTAATTTTTTTTCAAGTCACAGGAGGAGAATTGAAAATTTTTCATCTACATCAAGAAATGGGGATGTAATCTAATTATCTAAAAAGACTCTCTCCTTAGAGTTAGCTAAAATCGCTTTTATTATTAAATCTTTGATTTTTTCTAATTTAATCTCTTTATTTTTTCTTACACCCATTTATGTGTAGATATACTTTCACTTCTTTTTTGTTTTGTAATGTTTGATTTCCACCATAAGTGTTAATTGTCTTCTTTCCCATTTCCAGGAAGTACTCCCACAACCCCAACTTCCACTCAGGCCCCTCTGAAGCTTGAAGCATCACCAGCTCCAGCTCCTGGTTCTGCCCCACCCTTATCCCTTGCCACATCAACTACTGCTTTCATTTTACCTACAGTCACTCTCCCTGCTGCCACCTTCCCATTTGGCTCTACACCCTCAAAATCATCCAGTTTGATGTCAGGAGATACCCCTTCTTATCCCTTTTCCTCAGACAGCTCCAAACCAGCTCTAGGCTCTGCTGTAACTAGTGCGACAGCTTTCTCTTTTACACCTCCTTCTAAAGCCCCCTTGGCCTCAGCCCCGTCCCTAGCCCCAGTGACTACCTCTGCATCTTCCTTCTATTTTGGATCTCCTGCTTTTAAGCCTGCAGTGGAAAATACTTCAGCGGCTAGCATGTCTACTCCACATGTGGGGACAAAGACATCTTTCCCACCTACGTCCTCTGCAGCGAAAGTAAACCTGAATGAAAAGTAAGTAACACTTCCTCGAGAGAATTAGATTTTTCTTTGTGATACGTAGAAATATTTTGAGGTTTTATTTTGACCAGTGAGTAGAGTCTAGAGGAGTCATGTAGAGATTTATATGGCACTCACTCCCCATTAGACTGTCAGTTCCTTTAGGAGGAGGGACCATGTCTTCTATTTCTTTTACCCTCCTCTCACTGCTACTCTAGGACCCTGTATACTTAGTGAGTGTTTGGTGAGTAAGGAAGTGGTTAAGTGAGTGTTCTTTTGGCAAAAGACAGAAGTCAGAATGGTTGGGAGTCTTTCCCTTGTCCTAGAGCTTGGTTGAACAGATACTGAAACTGCTACCCTATTGTGGCAAATTTATTAGTTCGTATTCCTGTTAAATATTTATTTGATACGAAGGTTGAATAGTTCATTCTCAAATCAGCTGAATATTTAGTAAAGTAACATCATATTTCCTTAAAACCTGTACCCAAATTCAAGACATTTGTAATGCATGAAGTTAGGAGTGTTTCTGTCAATAATATATTACCTTTTGGGGGTTTCACTTATTACTGGCATGAGAAAGAAAGAAATGAGCTCTTTTGAAATAGTGTGCTTTTTTTTTTTGCAGATTTTCTGCTGGAGAGTCATCTACTCCCGTGAGCAGTTCCCAGAGCAGCTCCTCAATGCTATCATTTTCCTCAGCCTCTAAATTGGCTTCTGCCAGCCCTGTCAGTCACTCCACACCTCTCTCATCTTCATCTAGCTCGGTGTCAGCAAAGTCATCAGTATCTCCCTCTGTTTCAGGTATGCTTTCAAGCAGATGGCTTTAAAGGTTTTTGATTCTTAATGAGGAAGGGAATGGAGACTGGATTGACAATTTCATTGGTGATTTCCTTCTCCCAGTGCATGTCAGCATTTCTGCTTCTTAAAGAATTACCTAGAACAGGTTACCTACAAAGAGGTTAAGGAATTTATGCCCAAGTATATGTCAGATGTGGAACCTGAACCCAGGTCTTCCTAGTGCTGGCTCTCTAACCACCACACCATGCCACCTCAAATATTCTCAAAGAACTTTTTTTTTTTTTTTGAAGTTCTTACAGGTACCAGTTACGTAAATGGAAAAAAAACATTTCTTTCTCCTCTCAATGTAGAATAAGTTACTATGGATTTCGCATCCTCTTATTTAGGAGAATCTGTAAATTATGTAGTATTGTGGACCTAATACTGTGATTGGCAGGTTTCCTTGTCTCCTTATTATTCCTCACAGAGCTGAGGGTACTTGGTGATTCAAATAATAGGTCTAGTTGCCATTCATCTGCATCTAGTGTCTGTCGGTCTTTTGTTGACTCTAAAATGGTTTATTAAA
Source organism: Bettongia penicillata ogilbyi (assembly GCA_023548195.1). Lineage (NCBI taxonomy): Eukaryota > Metazoa > Chordata > Mammalia > Diprotodontia > Potoroidae > Bettongia > Bettongia penicillata. The sequence continues at coordinate 169,811 of JAJHZJ010000380.1, read as the reverse complement.
GAACAGATGAGGATGGGCCTGCAGTGACTATTATACTTGTCACCTGAGCCCAAAGCAATTACAGGTGAATGATTTTTTCAGATGTCAAAACCGTGAACAATCTCACATAGAAGGGCAGCAGAAGCAGGCAACTGAGGAGGACCAAGCTGAAGGGTAGTGAATGCAATGCTTAGTACATTTCCTTAGCCCATTGCTGTTTAGAATTTGGTATATCATGAGTTTTTGTCATGAGTTAAAATAACAGGTTAAATGTATATGGCGATTTACATCTTACAGAACCCTTTCTGTAATAGCTCTGTGAGATAGATAGTGCAAGGAGTAATATCCTTATTTTGTCAATCAGTTAGTGCACATTTATTAAGCACCTACTTTGCCAGGCAGAATCTTGGGTACTGAGGCTGTGTGTACAAAGAATGAAATAATCCCTATTCACTTGGACCTTACATTCTTGATGGGGTGAGAAAATTCAGACTTTGAGAAGCTTGACTTCTTTCTATGCTAACATTGTGTCTTTAAGCACTAAAAAGAGTTTCTTTTTCAGTAAGCCCATAGTGTCTGCTAGCTATACCATGTTGGTTTTTACCAAAGAAAGGTTATAGAATTATTGAAATTTTATCTCCCCAGAATAGCCTGTTCTGAATTCACTCTTACCTAGGAGAGAGGAAGGCCTGGTACCGCTTACCACAGTTAGCTTAGTCTTCTGATAATGGATTCTCTTTATTTCCTTTTCCTATAGAAATATTTCTATACTGACTGTATTTCCTGCATTGTTTTCCCCAATTTGAGGGAACTAATCTTCTGTCTCAGAAGTTATTAGGGAATGTGGGAACAGAGAGAAATGTCATTGGTGAGTCAGTAGAGTCATTGTCAGAAGTGCCAGCAGCAGATCTTCAGTTCTCATCCTTGATTCTCCCTCGGCTATTTTGGGACCACTCATGCTAGCCCATGTGGCTAGCAGGATCTTGTATGAATGTTTCCACTAATAGTAACCATGGCAACCCTCCGTTTGTTGCCATGACTGATAGCCTCTCTGAGGAAGAATTATACACCTTTTTTCTTTCTCATATTTGAGGGTGAGAAAATTATGTAAATGTGGTATATTATGATTGAGTTATCCCATTGTCATTACAGGACGCTCTTCTCAGAGCAGTCCAGTATCTTCAATGGTGCAGAAATCGGCCAGAATCACTGCTCCAGTGGCAAAGTCAAGTATTACTCAGGTATGGAATGCTTGGATTCAAGCAAAATTATATAATATATATAAGCAAAAAATATGTATATATAAAATTGATAAACTCATTTAAGTTATATTTTTGGGAATTATCACCTTTGAAGAATCCCTTTGACATCATATTTTTATCTCTGCAATGCAATAAAAAAAATAAAGTGTAAGATTTTTGACTTAATGCATGCACGCTTTATTTTAAACTAAAGATTATAGGTTTATATTCTCTGTTGATTAATCCATGCCTTTTTATATTATGAGATGTCTGCTTTCCTTCTTTTTTGGAGGAGACAACACAAAGCAGTTGAGGTTAAGTGACTTGCTCAAGGTCACACAGCTAATAAGTGTCAAGTGTCTGAGGCTGGATTTCAACTCAAGTCCTCCTGACTCCAGGGCCAGTGCTGTATTCACTGTATCATTTAACTGCCTCATCTTCCTTATTTCCCCCAAATAAGCAAGAAATAAACTTAATGACTTTATTTTTCTTGTTCTTCACCATCAGTTTTTCTTATGGGACTTAAGCTAAAATCTCAGAGAATCTTGAACAGTTGAGTCCCTCCTTAGCCAATCACAGGCTTATGCTTTTGATAGTATATTTTTAACTGAGTTTGCATTTCAGAACTCTCTGTTAACCACTATGTGTAATTAGAAGCAATTAAACCTTCCACAAGATTTACCACCTATGTTAAATGTTTGGTTGCATACACAGGCTACTTTCAGTGGTTGCAACCTCGTAGATTTTCAAAACTTCTCATTTCAGGCCAAATCACCACAGCCTGCCATTGGGATAGAAAAGCAGTTGCATCAGTGGAAAGATTCAGACCCTATGATGGCTGGAATCAGTGAGGAGGTAATGTCATACCCTGCAGATTTTTTTTTTTTTACTCTGACCTCATGCAACCATATCAAGGAAATTTGGTTCTGGTAAAGGCTTTTAGTCACTACCATCATCCATGTCCCTGGAAGCAGGTTGACAATTCTGCACTAGATCAGTCAATTCCCCAACAGCAGCAGTCATCCAAATCTTATTGTCTCACTTCTGGATTGGCTTTTCTTACTGCTTGATCGTGTAGATTGCCCACTTCCAAAAGGAGATGGAAGAGCTAAAAGCCCGAACTTCCAAAGCCTGTTTCCAAGTTGGCACCGCTGAGGAGATGAAGATGCTGCGGACAGAATCCGAGGAATTACACACCTTTCTCCTGGAGATTAAAGAGACGACAGAGGTATGTATCTGTTCATGTTTTCCCTAGGTTGAACTGACTTGTTGGACATTAATGCTTCACCTTCTCAGATATGAGCTGAACAACTATCATTGTTCCTACACTGCATGTGCATTTGATTCCTTCCCTTTTGATTTGGATTATCAGTTTTAGTCTTTGAGTTTGAAAATTCATTACTTTTCAAGTGACCCTCCCCCATCTCCCCCTTTTTCCTGTATTTTTACCAAATAATGTCATAACCCAGTTAATCTTTTTGTTCACATTACCCTGTTCATTCCAAAAAGAAAAGATTTTTTTTTATCTTGAAAACGACATCATCATATTTCTTTGATTCTTTTTAGTCTCTTCATGGAGATATTAGCACCCTGAAGACCACTCTATTAGAGGGTTTTGCAGGAGTTGAAGAGGCAAGAGAACAGAATGAAAGAAATCATGACTCTGGATATCTTCATTTACTCTATAAGAGACCACTGGATCCTAAGAGTGAAGCTCAGCTTCAGGTAGGACATACTTGGAGAAGTAGGCCTTTTCAATTGTTCTTATGTGATATTTGCCATCACTACAGATAAAGACTAGTACTCTTCTTGAAAAGTTATCATTATGTGGATTTGATGAACATCAATAATTAGGGACATTACAGGGAACAGAAAAACGATGCTCTCAATCTTTATTACACACAACTTGGGATTTTAAAAAAATATATTATAAATTTATCACAGTAATTCTAACACTGCTCTGCTGAGATTTATACTCTGGAGACTAATTATTTTCTCCTCCTCCTTAACTGTATTAGGATACTTGCCGTCAGGCAGATGGGTTGTATTGGTTATGACTTCCTGATCCAAACACCTACATACTTACCTGAATCAGAAACAGAAGTGTGCTTTCCCATTCAATTACACTTTTTCTATTAAAAAAAACCAACAAACTTAATTTTGTATATATCTGCCCTCTTGATAGAGTATGAATTTTGTGGATGTAGGGATTCTTCCTAATTTCAGATTTGTCACACTCTCAATACCTAACACAGGCCATTGCATTCAGCAGTCATAGGCTTAAGGGATCATAGATTTAGAACTGGAGGAAACCTTAGAGGTCATTGAATCTAACCCCCTCATCTTATAGATGAAGAAAACGGCCCAGAGAGGTTAAGTAATTTGCCCAGGGTCACATACATAGCTGGCAAATGTCTGAGGCAGAATATGAACCCAGGTCTCCCTGACTCAAAGTCCAGTGCCTATTCATCATGCTGCCTCTAGTCACTTAATAAATATTTTTTGAACTCTTTGTTATACAGTATTGAGAAAGATATATTTATAGATTTAGATTTAATGGAATAATGGAATAAGGAGGTACTCTCAACTGTTAACCATCACTGCGTAATCTGAGCTTTTCTCCTCAGGCGTGAGTATAGAATTCTTCTTTCATTTCTCTCTAAACCTTTACATCTCTACGTCTTGAGACCCTTAGTCTTTTGTTAGCTCTTCAGTCTTTTTACCCCTTTGCTTGTGTCCCCTTCCATGTAAGTTTCTCAAGATTTGGTGCAGGGACAGGAGCATTTGCAGCAGGGGCATCCCTCCCTCTATTCAGAACTTTTACTGTCAGCACCATCTTTCATGATCCCTTCGTTTGAGGAAATGAGAAGTAACCTCTCATTAGAAAAAGGCAGTGGACTTTTTTTTTTGGGTGATATATCAGTGAAGTGATTTTTTTTTTTAACCAGATGAAACATAACCTACCTTCTTACCTTTCCAATCTTTTTTTAAAAAGTATTTTATTTTTGCAATTATATGTAAAGATAGTTTTTAACATTTATTTTTATCATATTTTGAGTTCCAAATTTTTCTCCCTCCCCCTTCCCCAAGATGGCAAGCAATCTGATAGAGGTTATACATGTTCAATTTTGGAAACATTTCTCCCTTAGTCGTGTTGTGAAAGAAGAAACAGAACAAAAGGGAGAAGCCACAAAAAACAAAAGCAGTGAAACTAATCTGCTTCAATTTTCATTCAGATTCCATAGTTCTTTCTCTGGATATGGATAGTATTTTCCATCATGAGTCTTTTGGAACTGTCTTGGATCATTGTATTGCTGAGAAGAGTTAAATCAATCATAGTTGATGATCACACAGTGTTACTGTGCTTGATGTTCTCCTGGTTCTGCTCACTTCACTCAGTATTAATTCGTGTAAATTTTTCCTGGTTTTTCTGAATTCCACCTGTTCATCATTTGAGCACAATAGTATTCCATTACATTCATATACCACAACTTGTTCATCTGTTCTCCCCTTGATAGGCATTCCCTCAGTTTCCAAACCTTTGCTACCACAGAAAAAGCTGCTATAAATATTTTTGTAAATGTGGGTCTTTTCCCCTTTTTTATAATCTCTTTGGGATACAGGCCTAGTAGTGGGATTGCTGGGTCAAAGGGTATGCACAGTGTGATTGTCCTTTGGGCGTAGTTCCAAATTGCTCTCCAGAATGATTAGATCAATTCACAACTCCAATTCATTAGTGGGACCTTCTTTTATAGTGAATAGTCTATATAGAGATTGAGGGCATCTTGGAATCAGAAATTCCTTCAGGTTTTTCTAATAGGGATTTTAGCTCCCTTGAGCAAGAGAGCAGTTGTCTCTTTATAATTTATCGGAGGAAAGGCCCCAGTGGATTCCATCTGATTTTGTTGTTGTCAGTTTCTGTTTCCCTCACTGTGAGGTCATGTAGAGAAGGTTATGCAACATTTCCTCTAATTACTGGTTTCTCAATCAAAAGGGAATAATTATTTTTTCTTAAAAGAAAGAACCTCTACTCTTCCCCTGGGTATTTTCTTGAAATTCGTGTGTTATGCTTATGCTTAAATACTGACTAAACATCAAGCCCTCTTGTATCCCTACAATGTGACTTCTTTTAAAAAGACTGTGACTTTTTCAGTTAAAAATTTAAACTTAATCATAACATTTTTAAACAGATTGAAACAAAACATAAGCCTTGAATAGACAGAGTAGTCTATCCTCAGTGTACAAATGACTTTCTTGTCCTTCAATCTGTATCCAGTTTTAGCATAAGACTCCAGTTTTTAGGTTAGAACTTTTATGACTCATTTTGTATAGACCCAGTGGTTTAACAGAAGACCAAGCAGGTAAGGAAAATAGTAGGGAAATGAGCGTAAGTTTAGCCCATAATTCTGCTTTTATATTTTGTTAGTCTTCTGAGGTTGCATTGTCATAAAGATATAACTTTAATAAAAGATAATAGAAATGACAAACATTTTTCAGCCTTGACTAGTAGTAAGTATGTTCTAAAAATCTGCAAGGTTTCCTCAGCTTTGCTTTTCTTTTTTTATAATGAATATTCAATTTTTTTTTTAGTTAATGTTTAACCCAGTAACTTGATGGTTTATAATGGCTCAGCACAGTGCCATTAATTTCATGGGTAGCAATGCATAAAACTAAATGACTGTTCTGTCCACTGCCAGAATGTGATGGAAAATTCCCAAATTGTTGATAACACTATAGAAACTGGAAAAGGAGAGCTGAACATAAACCCGTGATAGCAAAGCAGACAGACAGACATCTAATGAGAAAAGCAGTTTGATTAAGTACATTTACACTAAATTTTTTCAGTGTTACCCTTACTAGAGGTATTAGAATTTTAGAGAGCACCACATAATCTAAACAATTGAATTCTATTGAGGGATATCTGTGGCATAATAATGGAAAGTGAAGAATTTTAGGTTGTAGTGTCAGTGGGGTTTTTTTTTGGTCTAAATTTTATTTTTTATTTTGATTTTAAAACAACCTAAAAAAGAACTTTTGTGTATTCATGGAAAGGAACAAAAACCAGATTGTGTATGAAATCATTTATCTTCCATGATGGATACTATTTTTTAAAAAATGTATATAATGAATTCCAAACATCAGCTTCCAAACTGTCCTGATTTTTCTGAGCTTCCTTTCTTCTGTATGTTAAAAAAATGTTTCAGTGGCTCTCTTTTTAAAAATATCAGTATTGATAGACCCTCTCCTTCCTAGATAAAAAAAAAACAACTGAGATAAAGGGGTGTTAAATCCTTGTAGCAAAGAGCATATTGAAGCAAAAGGAATCTACACAATGTCCACATGCCAAAACATACGTCTTTTTCTGTGCCTTGAGTCCATCACCTTTGTCAGGAAGAGAATAATGTTTCCTCATGAATCCTCTGGAGACACAGCTAGTCCTTGCACTGATGAGCATTCATGAGTCTTTGGAAATTGTTTTTATTTATAGTGTTGTCCTTCTATGAATTGTTCTGCTTCTGCCCCCTTTACTCTGCTTCATATTACACAGGATCCTTTACACTAGTCTTTTGTCATTTCTTATGGTACAGCATTATTTTATTACATATATATACCATGCTCAGGTACTCCTTATTTGATGAGCACCCTCCTAGATTCTAGTTCTTTTTTTTCTTTTAATTACCACTTCAGGACTAAGAAGTTTTGCTTGTGACTCTTTCCTCCCCACTGTTATCCTCCCTCTTAATCTCCCATCCCTGTTTGTTCCCTGTTTAAAAAAAAAAAATTATTTTGAACTTAAATACCAAAAAAGCGCATTTCTGTACACCCAACAGAACACAAAACCAGGATTCTTTTTGAAACAGTGAACTTCCATTTCATTAATATTTGCTTTAAAATATGTGTATGTATATACATATATTCTTGTTTCTGTATATTCTACACATTACTTTCAAAACTGTCCTGCTTGAATTACATCCTTCTGAACTTCCTTACGTTCTCTTTTGTGCAATTAAATTGATTCATTGATTCTTTTTTTTTTAGTGGTGAGAAGTAAGGGGAGGACATCACTTTTTTTTTTTTTTAGTTTAAATTTTATTTTTACTTTCAATTCCAGATTCTTTCCCTCCTTCCACCCTTTCCTCACACAAGACAAAAAATACAATACTCATGCTACATATGAAGTCATGCAAAACATATTTCCACATTAACCATGTTGCCTCCCTAAAAAACAGCACTAAACCCAAGAAAAATAAAGTACAAAATATGTTTCAATCTGCACTCAGAGAGTTTATCAATTTTCTCTCTGCAGGTAGATGACATTTTTCATCATGAATCCTTTGGAATTGTCATGGATCATTGTCTTTATCAAAGTGGCTAAATCTTTCACATTTGCTTATTGTTAACAATATTGTTACTATATACAATGTTTTCCTAGGTCTGCTTGCTTCACTTTGTATCAGTTTATATAGATCTTTCCAGGAACCATCCGCCCCCTCATTATTTCTTATAACACAATAGTATTCCAACACAGTCATATGCCACAGCTTGTTCAAACATTCCCAAGCAATGATTATTCCCTTAATTTCCAGTTCTTTGCCACCACAGAAAGAGCTGCTATAAATATTTTTATACAAATCGGTCTTTTTCCTCTTTCTTTGATCTCTTTGGGATATATATAGACAGTAGTGGTATTTGCTGGGTCAGAGGTTGTGCACGATTTTATAACTTTGGGTATAGTTCCAGACTGTTCTCCAGAATATTTGGACCAGTTCACAACTCTACCAACAGTGCATTAGTGTCCATATTTTTTTTCCCTTCCAGCATTATTATTTTCCTTTTCTGTCATATTAGCCAATCTCACAGGTGTAAGATAATATCTTGGAGTTTTTTTATTTTCATTTTTTCTAATTGTCTGGTGATTTAGAGCAATTTTTCTCTTACTATTGAGAGCTTAGATTTCTTTTTCAGAAAATTGTGAACGTCTCCTTTTCCCTCAATTTTTTAAAACTAGAAAGAAAGAAAAAAGAACCTTTGTACTAAATATGCCTCGATAAACCCAGTGAATTCATACAGTGGGCATGTCAAAAATGTTTGTCTCTTTCTGTATTTTGTGTCTGTCACTTCTCTGTCATTGTCAGATGAGTAACATATCTCACTGGTCCTCTGGAAGCATGGTTGCACATTGTATTGATTAGAGATTTTAAGTCTTTCAAAAAAAATTTTTTTAATGTTGTTGTCTTTGTAGAAATTGTTCTTCTGTTGTGCTATCTTTCATTCTCCATCATTTGCAAATATTCTCTACAGTTGTCTCTTTTGTCATTTCTTATGGCAAAATCATATCACATCAAATTAATGTACTATTGTTTATTAAGCCATTCCTCAGTTGAGTTGGAGGCAATTTAAAGCAACTCCTTAGATTCTAGGTTTGTTTTTTTAATATTTTACTGTTCTCTTGAGATCATAATATTTCTTTTCCTGACAGCCATTCCCTCCTTAATCTTAACCCCTTTCTATCAATGTTTTTTTGATGTTGAGTTTGATGTATTTCTGCACTAAAATTTTGTTTGTCTGGGTGTGTGTTCAACCCACTGTTGTCTGGTTCAGATAAGGTAAGGTTTATCTGATGCCTGCTCACCCTTACCTTATACTCTTCTTCTCACCTACCTCAGTTATAAAAAATAGCATGTTCCACTACCTTTTCCTCTTTTCTACCCCATGTATTCATTATATTCTCTTTTTTCACTTAAAACACTCAAAATGGAATCTGTCTTCCACCAGGGCCTCTGTTTTTCTTAAACTTCTCAATACCTTTTGAAGGTTTGCTTTTCCTCCTATTAGAATATTAGTACTACATCATCATATAAATGCTTTCATTTGCTCAAAGAAATTTATCTTTCTAGATTTCTCTTGCTTCTTGTGTTTGGCCTTTACATCAGAAATCCTTGAAAGTCCTCTATACCTTTAAAGGTTCATTTTTCCTCTCAGCTTTGTAGGGTAAATTATTCTTGGTCGTAAGCCTGTATCTTTCCTTCTTGTTTGTAGTAGAAACTACTAAGTCTTGTGTGATCCTGACTCTGGCTCTTTGGTACATGAACTGCTTTTTTCTATAACCTTACAGAATTTTTTTCTTTCATGTGAGAATTCTGGATTTTGGCTATACATTCCTATGGCTTTTACTTTTGGAGGTTTTATTGAGGAGCTGATTGGTGGATTTTTCTATCTTTGCTTTGCCCCCTAGTTCTAATAGATTAGTTTTCATATATGATTTCTTGAAATATAGTGTGTAGGATTTTTTTAAAAACATGGTTTTCAGGGAGTTCAGTGATTCCTAAATTATCACCCTTTGACCTGTTTTGCAGACTAGCTATTTTTTATATCAGCTGTTACATTTAAAATTTTTTTCAGTCTTTTGATTTTTTTTTTAATATTTATTTCTGACTCAAAGAGTCATTGATTTCTATTTAGTTTATTCTAATACTCAAGGAGTTCATTTCTGGAGTATGATACCATTTCCTAAGCCATTTTATTTACTTTCTACTTCTTTCCTCTCATTTTTGTTTAATTTTTTTAACTTTTGCATCATTTCTTCTAAGTATTTATGTAGACTATGTGGAAAATCCTTTTTCCCCCTTTAAGTCTTTGTAGTTGTTACAGAGTTATTCTCTCCTTTTATTGCTAGATCTTTGAACATCTCTAAATCCACGATATTTTTTTTCTATGAGTTGGTATTTGATTTACTTATCTCTTCAGCTTTAGTTCATGAGTTGGGGCTTTGTGCTAGAGGCAGGCATAGTTTTTGGTGGGGTGATTGACCGTGATTTGTCTTACCCTGGGTCCACTGGCTCCTATGCCCACTGTCTCCTCTGCCCACTGTCTCCTCTTAAGGCTAGGGGTCCTAAATGCTGAATCTTCTGATTCCTCTATGACCAGTCATTCAGGGTGTTGAGTCCTAGATGTCCTAGTCTGTGTGCTGCTGTGCTGCTCTGTTCCCTGCCTCTCCCACAGTGGTTGCTGCTGCTACCTAAATGCCCTGCTCTGGGTTTACAACTACCTGGAGCTTTCTTTTGGAGCCTTCCACTCTTGCTGCATCCTGTGTCTCTTATAGCCATACGAGGCTGTGTGCTTGTTTGTCAGTTCTGGCCCAGCCCTATTATCTGTTTCCTATAGGCTGCTGGTCATGTGTTGTTGTCACTGTCATTGTTCTTTGGTACAGTTCTGGGGAAGAAATCCCTCACTGTTACTTCTTAGTAGATTTCTTGATCATTTGGTCTAACATGGCTTTCGAGGTTTTCCTGTAGTAGGTGAGGGGGAACTGGGCGGCCTGCCTTCATTCATCCAGACATTTGCACCAGAAGACCATGTATGAATGTTTTTGACAAGAGCCCCATCATCTCTTAAATCACCCCCATTTATTCATATGGCCAGCCCTAGATGGACTAGCTCTTTATGTGTTGCCCAACTGCTTTTCATTCCTGTCTTTTGAGTCTTTTTATTGTTGAAATCTGTCACATCATCAGCTCTCTGCTTGTTGGCTTACTTCTCTACCTGCTCTCTTTTGATGGTCTTTTCTTTTGTTTCTAAATATTTATAACTGTATAATTCTGTTCCATGTTATAGGAAACTTGGGACCTTGTTTCGACTGTGCTATAACCTCCTTATTCATTCATCAAACATTTATTATGCACTTACTCTGCAGAATTCACAGGTGCTTACCACAGAGAGACAGAACAGTATCCCTGCCCTTCAGTTTAGTAGCTAGTCATATTAGGTCACTGAATGGCTGTAACTTAGTATTTTCAATATGAAGGTTGAAACCTTAGCTTTCTGTATTACTCTTTAAAGAAACAACTCTCAAATCAAGATAAGATTCCCAAGGGTGTTAAAAAGAATTGTCATGTGATTGAGAGATCAGACTTGTTCTTCTTGTCCTCTGTGCTCAGAAGCAGGAGCATTGAGTGGAAAAAGTAGAGAAGTTGATTTAGATTTGATGCTGTAGGCCGCCTCCAGATTCTTTGAGCAAAGCTCAAAAGAATGTTTTCAAGGCCCTTGCCAGGTAAGTTTCTTTCCATTGCTATGAGCCTCTCCTTAGATGTTCAGGGACAGATATCCTTTTTTATTTCCCTTACTTTTGTACCATCCCATCCCAAAAGTCAGATGAAATGTTTCCCAAAATTATTTTTTATATTAGTTATAAGGTTTTATATGAACAGTCAAACTCTGATAAAGGGTCCCCCACATTTTTTGCCTCTGTGTTTCTTTGAATTTTGTTTTTGTCTGTGAACATTGCTTATTCCCCAGTAGAATGTTAGCTCTTTGGATTAGGGCAGAATTTTTACTTTAGTTTTTGTGTCTTTAGCATCAACATAATGCCTTACATGGATGCTTAATATATTTGAGTTAAATTGAATTAATTAATTTGAATTGAATTAAATTAAAATGAGTTAAGACTCATTATGTATTGTTCCTTCCATATGATTAGACTTGCTTTGCTTGATCTCAGAGGGCAGAATAGAGACAGTGGGTAGAAGTTGAAAAAGGGGAGATTTTAATTCAGTGTAAGGCAAAACTGTTCAACAATAACTATCTACAAGTGGAATGGGCTTACTCAGGAGGAAGTAGATACTCTGGGGTTTTCAAATGAAGGCTAGATGCCACTTGTTAGGGAGTTATTGAAAAGATTTTTGTTCAGGTATGGGTTGGACTAGAGACCTGAGATTCTGGGGTTTTTCTCTGTACAACACATTCAGACTCCTGTCTTTTGGAAACTTTATAGGTATTTTGCTGTTCCTCTTTAAAATTGCCTTAATTTGAGCTATTGTTCCACCTGAAGAATGAGTCATCTATCTTGGTTTTAAGAATTTTTTTCTTGGTAGGAAATTCGGCGTCTTCATCAGTATGTTAAGTTTGCTGTCCAAGATGTGAATGATATTCTAGACCTGGAGTGGGACAGACATCTGGAAGAAAAGAAGAAACAAAAGTGCGTGTTCATAGTATAACAGACCACTCTTTATTTCCTTTAATGATGGCTCCTTCTCTGTCCTGTGTTATATCTTTCAGGTATTCTGGTTGGTGCCTCCATTAATCCCTTCTACAAATGTTTCCTTGGCCTCCCTGAAATACTCAACTGGGAAGTGATAACTGACAACGCTTCCACCTTCCACCCCCACCCCACCCCACCCCCATCTAGGGAGACATTCAGCCAGCTCTAGACTATTTGAGGATAATTGGTTTGGGGGAGCATGAAGCAGCTGGGAGGAGTGGGAGAGAAAGAAGACTTGAAAATACAATGAAATATAAAATCATTTGGTGCATGATTGTCATAGAGTAATCCTGTCATCTTTGAAGTTTTAAAGGTTTCCTTCCTATTACTGTCAACAGGCGCTTGCTTGTTCCAGAGAGAGAGACACTATTTAACACTCTTGCCAATAACCGGGAAATAATCAACCAGCAGAGGAAGAGGTTGAATCACTTAGTGGACAGTTTACAGCAGCTCCGACTTTATAACCAAACCTCTCAGTGGAGCATACCCAGTGAGAGCCCTTCTCAAAGTAACACTCAGAGGTATGTGGGTAAACAGGGAGTCTTTCCAGAATTGTGTAGTGAAGGAGTATATGAGACAGATAGCTAACAGGAAGAGAATACCTCCTCAGTAAGTATTTTATCAGAGGCTTCAGCTTACATGTTCTGTATGGCATTCATTTGTTCTGTAATTACGCTGCAATTTAAAGGAACGTGATTATGGGATGGGTTGATACCTTGTTTTATAAAAATACCATCTGAAGCCCTTCAAATAGCATCTTTTGATTCTTTTTTAAATCAGATTTAAAGAATTTAGTGGAGATTTCTTATGTGATAGATGAATTTATTATAATAATTTATTTTCATTCATTTAGTATACCATTCTTAACTTGGAGTAGTAGCTTTGAACCTTTTCCAGTGAGTTTCTTTTAAATTAAAAAAAAAAAATTGTGGGTCACCTTCCCATCCCACTTGATAGTAGTCATAATATTAGTTATCTATTAATTATGAAATTATGTGATTACAAAAAGCCACTATGAATTCAGTAATGCTTTTAAAGTGATTTGCATTTCATCATACCAGTGTCTAATAGTTAACAATAATAACCAACATTTATGTAGTGCGTACTATGTGCCAGATACTGTGCTAAGCACTTTTGCAATTATTATCTCATTTGATCTGCACAACAACCTTGAGGTAGGTGCTATTAGTATCCTCATTTTATAGATGAGGAAACTGAGGCAAATAGAAATTTAAGTAACTTGCTCAATGTCACACAGCTAATAAGTGTCTAATCAGGTCTTCCTGATTTCAGTTCCAGTGTTCTATCCTCTTTCCTTGTTGAGTAAAATGTATTTATTTACCCAGTTGTGTGTATGTTTTCCTCTTTCCTTTGACTAGTTCAGATGAGAGTGAGGTTCAGATATCAGCCTCTCCTCCTATACCTTTGTCCTTGTTTGTATATACTGCTAGTAACCCATTGAAGTGAGCCAGTTTTCCCAACCATACTCTCCTTTCCTCTTTCCACTTTTTTTTTTTTTTTTTTTACATTTTATGATTTAATTAATTAAACAATTCCCTATTAAAGAAAACGGTAACACAATGCATTATGGAGCCAGAAAATGTTCTGGCTACCCAGTACAGAAATCTTCTCACTTATATATGTTGCACTCCTTTCTTTTTTAATATCATCAAGGTTTCATATAACCACTCCCAGACCTTCTGTCTAATTAGACTCCCTCTGTGCCCCCTGATGTTGGTAGGGTTCTGAGGGAACTTAGGTATTATCTCTCCATTTTTAGAATATAAACAGTTTATCCTTGTTTAGTTAATTCATGTTTACCTTTTCATCTTTCTCTTGAGTTCTCATTCGCAGTCACATTTTCTACATAGCTCAGGTTTTTTTCATCAGGAATGGTTGGGTTTCCCCTATTTCATTTAAGATCTATTTTCCCCCATTAGATTAAACTCAGTTTTGCTAGGTAATTTATTCTGGATTGTGACCCTATATCCTTTGTCTTCTGGAATATTATATTCTTGGCTTTTTTATAATGTTGGCCACTAAATCATATGTGATATCCTGACTGTGGCTCCTTTAGTACTTGAATTCTTTCTTTCTAGCTCTTGCGGTATTTTTTCATTGATGTGGAAGCTCTGGATTTTACCTATAATTCTCTTGAGAGTTTTCATTTGGAGGATTCTTTCAGGAGGGTTGACTGTTAGATTCTTTATTTTTCTACTTTGCCCTCTAGTTCTAAGACATCTGAGCAGTTTTCTTAAGATTTCATGAAATGCAATGTCTAGGCTCTTTTTTCGGGTAAGAGGAGTAGGTCAACATAGCTTTCAAGTATGCCAGTGAGTCTTAAATTCTCCTTGATCTGTTTTCTGAGTTAGACTTTTTTTGGAGGGGAGAGTGTTTGTTTTACGGGTGGGTTTTTTGGGTTTTTTTTTTGCTATAAGATACTTTACATTGTTTTGTTCAGTCTTTAAATTTTCTTTTAATATTTCTTATCTAATGGCGTCATTAGCTTCTATTTTGTCAGATTGTTTGTTGCTTAGGCAAGGTTTTGTACCTCTTGTGCCAAACTGTTAATTCCCATTTCCTATTTTTTTTTTTTTGGTCATCTAACACTCTTATTTCATTTGGAAAAACAGTTTTAAACTCTTTCCCAGGAATTCCAATTGAATTTGTGTCTAAGCCCCATGTTTTCCTTTTAGCTTTACTTGTAGATGTTTTAAAGTCATTCTCTTCTTTGTGTTTTGAGTGTCCTTGTCACCATAATAACTTTATGTTGGGATTCTTTTTTGTTTGATGATTCTTCCAGCTTATTTCCTGGCTATGAAAGGACATATTGTTAGGGCTCGGCTCTTCACCCTTCTGGAATGAATGTTTTTGCTGGTGCTTTCTTGGGATATTGAGTGTTGTGTTTTCAGTGCATTCAGTGTTCTGATCCAGAACAAAGTCTTATTGCTGCCCCAGCAGCCTCAGTTGTACAATTTCCTGCCCTGGGTTTTGAATCTGAGCAACTAACTTGGTCCAGTTGGAATTCTGATAGACTGCTGCTAGATTCAGCCACAACCATCTAGTTGGAAAGCTCTGTTGATTCAGAGTGATAGAGTAGTACACTTCCCTTTGGGCTGGGATATCTGCCCTGGTTATTCTTCTGTAGGCTTCAGATTGAGCAAAAAGCTAGAACTGAGACTACACTCTCCTCTTGGTGTCAGAACCGTACCACTACCACTTGCTTCTAAATTTACTTTTTGCTTAGTACATAACATAGGGCCAGTGATTGCCACTCAACTTGGAATGCTATTGCTAGGTGCAAGTCTCCTTAGTTCGTCTTTGATATATGACCCACAAGTGGGTTATGAGTTAGAGCTACCAGTTGGACCCCCTTTTGTGCCCTATGTAAGTTTAGGGTTCTCTCTGCTGGATCTAGGACCTCTTTTTTGCCCTGTTGCATAGTCTCTTCTTGAGCTAGAATGCTTTGAAGCATGCTGCTAGCCCAGACCCCACACTGCCATTTTGCATAGGCCTCTCTGTCTCCCTAGGCCAACCTGGGCTGGAAAAAAAATGCTTTTTTTCCCTTTAATTTTCCTATCACTGTTCAGTCTGGTGTGTTTTCTAGATCTGTTTGGAGGAGGGAGAGCTCATGGTATGTCTGCTGCTCCACCTCTCTACCTTCACTGTTGCAGGTGGTAGGGCCAGTAGTTTCTGATAATTCTACCCTTTTGCTTCCCTTTATATCACATTCAGTTATTTAATGGGAAAATATACTCCGTGGCTCTCTTGTTATTACCTCTAGGGTCAAATTTAAACCCATGTATTTGACCCTTCACATTCATGCTGCAGCCTCTTTCTAGGTGATCACTCCTTACTGTGTTTTGAGTTCCAGCCATCAGTCCTTTTGCTGTGCCCTATACACATTGTATCTCACATCTGCCTTTGAAAAGCCTATCTCCTGTGCTTAGAACACTCTTTTTCCTTATCTCCAGTTCTTGGTACCCCTAGATCTTTTCAAGATTAAGCTCAAGTGGCACCTCCTACATGAGGCTTTTCCTGATTCTTCTAGTAGTTAGTCTTTTCCCCCCACCCCTATCCCACTCCCCCATACCCAACCCAATTACTTGCTATTTTGGATGACTCTTGGATTTACTTTTTTTTGTACATATTGTAACCCTTGCACCCATCTCTACATACATTCTTTGAGGAAAGATAACTGGTTTTGTCTTTATATCCCCAATGTCTAACACAGAGTAGGTGCCTACCATAAGTGGAATTGGTTTCTCAATGCATAGTATAATTCTGTATGGTCTTCTGCCTTTTTTCAGCTTCGACAGTGACCTTGAGAGCCTGCGCAATGCTTTAATGAAAACTACCATTGAATCTCACACCAAGCCACTACCCAAAATACCAGGTAAGATAATTCCTCTTTCATCTTTTTTCCTAATACTATTTTATGTTCTGCATATACTTTTGAACTGACTCTTGAGCATTTACAGGTTCATATGATTTCTTGCAGCTAAACTGTCCCCTGTGAAACAGGCACAGCTGAGGAATTTTTTGGCCAAGAGGAAGACCCCACCAATAAGATCTACTGCACCAGGTAGACACACCTTTTCATAAATTGGAAAACCAGAGCTACAGAATAGCATAGATTTAGAGTAGGACCTTAAACATAGATCTTAATGAATGTCCTTTGAATTTCTTTTTGTAGAGGATGAAGAAAATGTTTTGGCTAGAAAGGAAATGTCTGTTGTTGAGAGAGGGAGGGAGGGTATACAGCACAGAACTTAGTTGTCTGTCTGGATCTGAGACAAAGTAAGAAATAGAGTTTACATACACTAAATGATAGCCACCGAGAATTCAGTCTGAAGAAATATTTACCTAAAACTGCAGATAATTGAATAAAAACTTTTCCTGCCTTTGAATTATCTGGATAATTTAACATTTCCACTTTGCTTTCTATATACATATGCAACTTCATTCCAGATCTAAAATGAGAATCTACTATTTTCTTTGACAGTCTTCTTTCTAGTCAGAACTCCTGTTTGTACTTACAAGTCTTATTCAGTAATTGAAGAAAACTAAAGAGAAGTTAGTCTTGATTTTCTAAATTTGATTTTACTGTGCTGGGTTAGTTTTTTTCGGTAGTAATCTATCTAGCTCAATAACCATAAAAAAGTTAGTATGCCTTGAGGTTTCCTTCCTTGTTTTTTAAAATCATAGAGCATCTCTATTTAAATTATCATATAAGTGTTGAATGTCCATTTATAATTTTAGTAAGAACTGGAATATAGTACTGCCCTAGCAGAGTTCTGTTTTCCATGTGTAAGTACCAGCCTAGCTAAATAAGGAGATAGATGACCATCACCAATAGTCTGAGCCACATGGCTACAAATTCTATTGTAATGGCAACATGTGATGGAGAGAAAAATATAAACTAACCTTCATTCATGTGCGGTCTTCTTCCATTTTTGTAGCAGTGATACTGGCAGAGTATTGAAAAAGACAGCAGGGGGTGCTAAGAATCAAATACTAAAAACTAGGTGCTCTTAACCTTTTGTATATCATGGATCACTTTGGTTGTCTGGCAACACTTAGGAACTGATCCCCTTCTCCAAATAATCTTTTTTAATGCATAAAATAAAATATATAGGATTACAAAGGAAACCATTTATATTGAAATGCAGTTGTCAGAATCTTTAAAAAACAGCTTCACAGATCTCAAATTCAGACTGTCTATAAACATGATCTTAGCTGTTAGTATTCCAAATGGTACCGGATCCTTCCTTATTCAAGGACTGAGTGGATGTACTACTAGAGGAAGTGAATTGTCAATCTTGACGTTTTCCACATAATGAAACTAGGAAGACAAAAGAAAATCGCAACTAAAAGGAAGGGTGGTTCACAGGTTCTTATCTGGGAGACAAATGACAGATGAAAGAGTTGGTAGAGTTGGTTTTATTGTGCATCCACAGACAACGTGAAATATTTCATGGGACATTTAATTTCAGATTGCAGTACTCAGAATAAGCATTTACCAAAAGAGACCACTTTAAAGACAATTGGAGCCTGTACATAAGCGTAATTTGTAAAGAATGAGGAGATGGACAAGACACTCTACATTAAATCAATAGTTTAGTACTCTGTGACTTTATTGCAAAGATGAACTTAGAGAAAGAGAGTTAAAAAATGTATTACAAAACATGGTTCAGGAGTAAAAATTGAGAGGTTACAGACTCACAAACTAGTCTCCTTGTACCTAGAACTTAATCAGTCTTTCAGGAAGAGAATCAGAAGGTATTGGGCATGACAAGCACCAAATAACTGCTCCAAAAATGGAATAGACTACATTCTGACAAATGGGAAATAACTGGTTATCATCATGGAAATGATTTTGAAATCAATCAGTGACATGCTAAAGAAAAGGTCAGAATTAATACCTAATTAGAAGAAAGAGTAAAATATGACGTGGAGTAATGGATAAAAGATATCTACATCAACATAGATAGACAACATAGATAGGCTATCACTGGATAGACATCCTAAGGAAACCAGTCGTGAAAAATTAGCCTTCATAAGAGAGAGACCTAAAGAACCTAGAAACTACCTTAGCCAACCAACACTTGATCCCCTTACCAAATGGAAATATGGCAATGAGCAACAGTTTTAAACACAAGTTTAGAATATAAGCTCCTTTGCAAATTATCCTTCAAGGTAATAAACAGTATAACCCTAATAAAACAGCAAGAAGGCACAAGAAAACACATTTATAGAAAGTTTAATGCAATTAATTCAAATCATCCTGAGAACCTTTAGTGATGAAATAAAGAAAACAACAGAAAAGGTGAAAAATACAAAAGATCTTTTATAATAACAATAACAAACTCTTTTCTTCATCATTGACTGTGAAACTGCCGCTTTTTGACTCAAACATCATAACCCCTTACTGTGCTACATAAGGAAGTAGAAATGGCATTAAAGAAAACATAGGAATAGCAGCTTGACTAGACCAAATATACACAGAGGAGATCTGAGCTCAAGGCAACTAATTTTTCTGGTGTTGAGGGATTAGTTCCCAAGATATGTTAAAGAAAGGAGAATATTGCATACTTGGAAAAAAAGCATATAACTTATTACTGGAAAAAAAAAAGCACCTGAGGAAATAGCAGTAATTATCAACCCATTTTCCTACTTTCCCATCTCTACAAAATCTTTATAGGAGTAATCTACACAAATATTGACTACATCCTACATGATGGAGGTGTGGAAAGGAACAGGCAGACTTTGATAAAATGTATTTTATAGAAGACTACAGCCTTAATATTGTTGACTGACAGGGATAGAAAATATAAGACTCTACTGTATTTAATGTTTGTTGACTATAAAAAACTATTTTATTTAATAGAGCAAAATGCTTCCCTAAGACTGTTCTCCTTAATCAGTCAATCAAACATTAAGAACCTACCATATACCAGGTACTGTGCTAAACATTAGAGATACAAAAGGGGCAAAAGACAGTCCCTGTCCTCAGATAGCCACAGTCTAATAATAGAGGCACTTCCCATGCATATATCAAAGTCATACAAGATTCCTTTAAAAATGAAACAATAGATTATTTAACCTTCTTAATGTAAAGAATAAAATAGAAGGAAGTATACTTGCTAAGGTAGTTTACCACTATCATGGAGACTATCTTGGTCAGAGTACAAATTGAGAGGATTCCCATACATAGATGGTGAACACTTCCAAATAATCCTGTTTGGGAAGATGGTGTATTAATGGCATTAAGCCCTAGAACACTGCAGAGCCTCCAAAATGAGTGAAAGTTAGCAAGTATTTATTTAAGCACCTGCCAGGCACTGTTTTAAATGGTGGGGATTTAAAGAAAGTTAAAGAAAAAATTCCCCCTCTTCAGAGTCTGGTGAGAGCCGTAATTACTCAGATGAACTCAGCTTAATTATCCACACAGGAAATCAAGTGAATGAAGGGTGTCTATTTTCCACACTATAATATGTAGCTTCCTACAATTGTATATTGTAGTTTGGTCCATCAGTACATATCTCTTAGGCAGACATTGTAGATGTGCAGTGAACTGGCTTCAGAACTGAACAGAAGAAAAAGAGAGGACTAGGCCTTTGGGAAATTATGTAATTGTTTTAATGATTCCAGATGTCTTTCTGAAACGAAAATCAGTTTTTTAACACCATCGTTATTACTATGATACTTCAAGCCTTTGAACCACAGAAGACCTCAATTTATGAAAAATTAGTCGAACACTAAAAGAAAAGGATGGGCTCGTGTTGGATGTGAATAGGCTATTGCTTGCTACCAAAAAGAATTGCATAGGAGAAGCACGATATCAGGAGTTGATATCTGAGAGATTTCTAACCAGAAAGGAGGTGGATCATTCATGTAATGTATGATTGTAGATAGTAGTCACTTTAATTGATACACTATTAAGAGACGTAGCAGAAAGTCCCCAGCATATTGCATAGATCCCAAGTGGTGAGATGAAAAAGTGCCCTGGCTCTAGAATCAGAGGACCTAGATTCAGATACCCTTTTCAGTGCTTACTGTCTGACCATGGACAAGTCACTTAAGTTGCCTCAGTCTAAGCTTCCTCATCCCTAAAATGAGGGAGTTGAAATGGATGGTCTCCAAGGTGTAGTACTTTCTGGATTGGTGATCCTATGACATGGACAAAAAGCACACAGGATAAGAGCACTTTGTTTTGGGGGGTTTTTGGTTTTTGTTTTTTTGAAGGGAGGAGACAAGGCAGTTGAGGTTAAGTGACTTGTCCAAGGTCACACAGCTAGTAAGTTATCAAGTGTCTGAGAACGGATTTGAATTCAGGTCCTCCTGAGGCCAGGGCTAGTGCTCTATTCACTGTGCCATCTAGCTACCACAAGAAGCTTTTTGTGAGTTGTGATCTGAAGCTTTGGAGGGAGTGCCTATAAAATGAGATGAGAAATTCATCCAAGTCTCATTCATTTTTTTTTTGTTTAAGAAATCTCATTAAGGGCTGTTTATATGATCATAGATCTAGTGCCAAAAGGGACTTCAGAGGCCATCTGGCTCAAGGCCTTCATTTTACTAATGAGGCAACCAAAACTCAGGGAGGGTCAGCTGACTTGTCCAAAGTCACACGTTTAATAGCTGTCAGAATTTGAATGTTCTGGGTGCGTTGTACAAAGAAGCATTCGTTACATATCCTTAAAGGTATCTTCCCCATGGAGTTTGTAGTCAAATATATTGAAACTTTGTGGCTTTTACTCATTATATGATTCTCTACTGAGAGTGAAGTGTATTCCTTGTTGTCTTAACCAAAATCAGCTTCAGCTTCAGAATGAAACTGCTC
The DNA here is from genome assembly GCA_023548195.1 of Bettongia penicillata ogilbyi. Taxonomy (NCBI): domain Eukaryota; kingdom Metazoa; phylum Chordata; class Mammalia; order Diprotodontia; family Potoroidae; genus Bettongia; species Bettongia penicillata. The sequence continues at coordinate 148,210 of JAJHZJ010000380.1, read as the reverse complement.
TCCAAAAGTGAGGTGGATTCTGAGAAAAGTCATTTTTCTTAGATGGCTTGGTTCCCAGTTATCATAATGTGATGCTAGACCTTTTTATATGTTTCATAGCAGATGGACTTAGGTAGATAGTAATTGCATGATATCCTTTGTCCACCCAAGTGTCAGGAAGCTGGTTGCAGCCTTGGCAATGGTGGCAGCAGAGGGGAGCAAGTTGATAGTCTCCATGAAGCAGTTGCCATTGCTTCTGCAGCAGATCCAGACACTCTCCCTTGAGAAGTAAATGCTGCTGCTGCCTCTTGGGATGTCCCTGTCTCCTCCCAGCGATGGAGGAGTAGCCTCAGAAAGGAAGGAGACTAATTGAGATATAAACCTGTTATTCTGGACAAGCAGTGTTGGTAGCCCCTGGTTTACTGAAGCTTATGGAAGGTCATGAGTTAAGGTTATTAACTGCTGTTACTACTGCCTTCCTTGGCTTTAGGAATATTGGCTTGGAAGCATTATAGCCTAGGTCCTTTGCTGAGCCTCTCTCACTCAGGTAACAAGTCTCCAGCAGAAGCATCTGCCTCTTCTCTTGACCTCTGTGAGCATTCACACCCTGTCCCTTCAGCCTAGTGCTTAGCTGTGGTGCTATCTGTGCACATGCCAGGACAAATGAGGTGCTAGAGTGGTATTTCTGTGAAGTGAAAACTCATCAGTGAATACTAAATGAATGTATGAAAAAGAAATCTATAGTTAACCTCTTTCCCTATTCAGCTTTTCCTTATAGTTCTACTAGGTGTCACTCACTGGGTTTGAACTTCATTGTTCAAGTGATGTAGCTTCCAGAGAGGGCCAGGGTTGTTTGGTATCCGCTTTGCAGATTGACTGGGTTGGGTAGCACCTTCTAGGAGAGCAAGATCTTGAGGCTAGTGATTTTCATTCATTACTCTGATTCAAAGGGTCCATTTCCATAGAACCTGTTTTTTTGTGAGTCCAATTAAACTATTTGAGACAATCTGAACTTAGGACACTCGATTCCCACCTCTTCGTGGTGCTGTTCTTAAAAAGCAACATTGCTAGCTTACAGAAACATCCTCTCTGAGCCTCTCCACACCACCAGGGAAACTGATCTGTTCCTTTTCTGGCTTATTACTGTTCTACCTGTGAAAACGTTCCTCTGAAGCCCCTTGTTTGCAGGCTGTTAGACCAACACTTAACTCTGTCTCTCACTTTCTCTTTTGTTTTATTTATTTGATAGTCAGAACACACTTCTCCCCCATAGCTAGGGGCTTTCATAGCAGAGCTAAGACCTAAAATTGGTCTTATTTACAAGTGACAACAGCATCTGCTACCACTTGAAATAGTCATTGAAATGTTTTGCACATCATAGTTCATATACTTAAACTGGAGGAAACTCTAGAGATTCTCTGGTTCACCCTAATCCCCTGCTGTAAAAATGGCAAAAGTGAGGCTCAGAGATCCAATATCACACATTTTAAGTAGGTGAAACAAATTTTGAACCCCAGTCTTTTGACTCCAGAATCAGATTTTTCACTCTTATCAGTGGAGATTCCTTTTGGCATGCTTTAATTACCTAAAGTTGTCTCTTGTTTTGGCCTTTTTTTATAGCCAGTCTCTCCCGATCAGCCTTCCTATCTCAGAGATATTATGAAGATTTGGATGAAGTGAGCTCCACATCTTCCATTTCCCAATCCCTGGAGAATGATGATCCACAGATTGCATACAAAGATGAAGATGTGACAGTCCAAGTCCGTCAACATGCCCCAGTGGTTCGCACATCTTCTATTCAGCCCACCCTCTTGCCTCAGGCTCCTCCTTTCACAAAAACTCATCAGCCACTCAGCTCTTCTCCTAGTCTGGTAGGAGGTTTAAGTAAGTAAACAATGATCTAGCTTATTTTTCTCCTATTAATAAGTCTTTGATGTGATGTCATCATATAGAGAGATTTTTAGTCACAGCCTGCCCTTTTTGATTTATTATTGCCAAACTCCTCAGAATAATGATTCCAGTAACTTCCATTTGTGTCCCCTTTTACAAAGTGCTTTTGCTTACTTGATCTCTTTCAACAACATTAGGAGGTAGGTAAGGCAGGCCTGATTATCTCCCTTTTAAAGATGATGAGACTGAAGCTCAGGGGCATAAAGTACATCACCCAGTGTTACACAACCAGTAAATGACAGAGTGAAGCTTTACTTCTGCTACTGTTTCAGTGATGCTATATTGCCTGTTTCTTGACCCTCTGGTATCAGCTAACCTTAAGGCCTTTTTAACCAACAAAGTTACCAGAACTACCAGAACAACCAGAACAGTCAACATTCAGGAAAAGAAAGGCAAATTTCAGTGCATGAACAGACTTCTCATGTCTTAGCATGTCTCAGTTATAGCCTGTGGACATGCTACTTGCTCTCTCAGGAGCAAGCCAAGGTATGTATTTTCATTTTTATATTTTTACCCCACTAAAGGGACTGTTTCTGTCCTCTGTACCAAAAGAGTCAGCTACGGTTAGGAGTATCCTTACAGGTCACTTATCAGTAGGCTCCCATGGGTTAAAAAGGACATGCACACTAAAGCTTGGACACTGGAGCAGTCAAGAAACCGACAGTGTGGCATCAAGGGAGGCCTAGAAGTTGAAGAACAAAGCTTTGCTCTACCACTGACTAGTCATGTGACTTTGGGTAGACCATTTGATGACTTTGAGCCTCCATTTCATCATTTCTGAAGAGGGCAGTGTTAAAGATATTCACTGACTAGAATTTATGGGAAATACAGACTCAGAATTCCAGCCTCTGCTTGGGGGACACTCTTCTACACAAGTTCCTGAAATATATACATTTTTTGTGCTTCATTCTCTACTCCTGCATCCTGTAAGGGAACAGTTATCATTTTAGCTATGAGATTTTCCTGTCTTCACCAATATTCTTATTTAAATCCAAACTTCTTCCTATTTTTTTTTTAATCAGTGTCTACATCTACCAGCAAAATTGTTCCACAAGGGGCTGACAGCACGATGCTTGCAACCAAAACTGTGAAACATGGGGCACCGAGTCCCTCTGTCACCATTTCAGCCCCTCAAGCAGCTGCTGCTGCTGCCCTAAGACGGCAAATGGCCATTCAAGTTCCAGGTAAGAGTGCGATCAACAGCTACTTAGTCTGATAATCAGCCATCAGAATTATAGCAAAGCACTTGGAATAATTTTCTTTACCTGTTTCCTCTTCAGAGAGGAGACTCCACTCTCACAGAATTTCTGTTTTAGCGGGAGAGTTCTTAGAAAGTAGGGATTTGGTATGTGAAGTTTTCTTTACCCAGTGCGCAATGCCCAGTGGGACATTATGCAGTTAGATGGGTAGGATATTCTCTTCAATAAGGGTCTGAATTGCCATAGTAATTTTTTATCTGCTTTGGTTCCAAGAATTAAAGGATATTTGTCATAACTGCAGCCTTTCTAGGTAGAAATTCCTAAATGGTTCTTTATTAGTATTTCATTGATGACCTAATTCTGTTTAAAATTCTGTGAAGTGCAATTTAAAATTTTAAGTAATTGATGTCTCATACCTAATTAATACCTTATGTCCAAGTTGTAAGCTCAGAATTTCAGTTTTAGCTATTTGAAGTCATGTTCATATCTTCGTAATTACTTTGATGAAAACACCTACCCCCTGCATGTATTCTTTGAAAAATGTAGACACCAGAAGAAAGGTCTGATAACTTTTTAAGCTTATACAATCATTGGATTTAAAACTCATAGGGATTTTAGAGGCCCATCTCATCAGCATCTTCATTTTACAGATAAACAAACTGAGGCCTAGATGGATGGGACTTGTCAGCCCCAGGTTACACAGCTGCTTATTGTCAGAGCTGAGATTCAGACCTGGTTCTCCTGACCTCTGCTCTTACTTTAATGAGAAAATTGAGACCATTCATCATGAGCTCCCTCTTCCCTGCTTTTTCTCACCTCAGAACCCTTTGATATCATCCCTCATGCTTTCCTTCTTTCCTCTTGTTTCTGACCATGAGATGATCCTTCTTGCCATGGCCAACCCCTCCCTGTGTGCTCTTGATTCACTTCATTTCTCCCTCAGCCATGTAGCCCTCTGTAATCTGCAGTCTCTCTCTGTCTATGGGTCCCTTCCCTTTCATTTTCACACATGGCCAAGTCTCCTTCATCTTAAAAAACTGCAGTTAGAGCCTACTGTACCCTCAGGTTATCACTTTATGTGTCTTCTTCTCAGTCACACTCCTAGGAAAAGCTTTCTACATGGGTTGTTTTTACTTTCTCTCCTTTCGCCTACTTCCCATCCCTTTGCAGTGTGACTCTTGACCTTTCTGCTCCATTTGATGTCGTTGACCACAGTCATCTTACAGCTCTTTCCTTTCTGGGTTTTTGTGACATTATTCTCTCCTGATTCTCTTCCTGCCTCTCTGAGTATTCCTTCTTAGACTCCTTTGCTGAGTCCACTTCCCTATCACATTCCTTAATTGTTCCTTAACACATTCCCAAGAGTTCTGTCTCCTGGGTTCGTCTGTTGGTCCTCTCTCTTTTTCTCTATCCCCTTTCTCCTTTTCCCCTCTTCCCCTCTTTCTCTCCCCTTCTTCCTCTCCCCTCTCATGCTTGATCTTTCTCTCCCTCTCCTCTTCCTTCTGACCCTCCTTCCCCTACCCCCTATATAGTTTCATTAACTCTATGCAGATGACTCCAAGATCTATATATCCATCTGTGATCTCTCCCCATCATCAGTCAGAATATATTAGAAATATCTTAAACTTGACATGTTCAAAGCAAAACTCATTGTTTCTCCACAACTCATCCTTTTTTTGTACTTCCCTATTTTTATCGCTATTATTTTACCATGATCATAATTTTGCCACTCTCCTTGTTTCCTTACTCTCCCAATCCAGACAATTGCCACATCTTTCCAGTTCTACCCCATAATAATTCGTAATGCTATCCCCTTTCCTGGTTCCACAGATGTACCATATTTGAAGTCACCTTCAGCCTAGACTATTGGAATGAGTTCCAGTCTTTCCACTCACAGCCGTCCTCCACACAATTGTCAAAGTGATTTCCCTTAGGTATCAATCTGACTTTGTTATTGTCTTACTCATTAAACTCCAGTGGCTCCCCACTATCACTAAGATCAACCATAAACTCTTCTTGTTACCTTTTAAAGGTGTCATGGTTGAAATTCAACAAAGGTAGACTGAGGCATATATTCTCCGAGTAAGATAGTTTATTAGCGGAGTGTGAACGAGAGAAAGGCAAACACAATTTCTTCCCTCAAAAGGCTCACACTTTTAGAAGCAGCTGGTGGCTCAGTAGACACAGTGCTGTGCCTAAAGTCTGAAAGACCTGATTTCAAATCCAGCCTCAAACACTTACTAGTTGTGTGACACTGAACAAGTCACTTGCCATCCGTACCTCAGTTTCCTCAGCTGTAAAATGGAAATAGTTATAGCACCTGTTTTTCAGGGTTGCTGTTAAGATTAAACAACACAATGTTTGTAAAGCACCTAGCATTTTCTGTGGCACATGGTAGATACTCTGTAAATTCTTGTTCACTTTCCTTTAATGGTGTAGACAACATGTTTATATCAACTGATATATACAAAGTAAATATTGAAGGCTTCCTAGCACACAGGGCACTTGAGCTGATGGCAGTCAAGGATTCTGAGAGGCAGGGCCTGTGAGAGGGAACAGGGAGGCACAAGGATGGGGGGTATGCAGCCCTGTGTGTGAGAAAAGAGCAAAGAGGCTCTTGTGGCCACGCCATGGAGTATGTGGAGAATATTTGTTAGAAAGCTGGAAAGAAAGGAAGGTGCCAGGTTGTGAAACTTTAAATGCCAAACAGGAGTTTGTATGTGATCCTCAAGGTAATAAAAGAACCGTTAGGAAGAACAATAATAGCTAATATTTATGTAGCACTTCAGGGTTTGAAAAGTGTTTTACATAAGTTATTTTACTTGACCCTGTGAGAGAAGTATATACTACAGGTATTTGTACTTTAGAGAGGAGGAAATTGAGGCTGTGAGAAGTTAAGTGATTTGTCTATGATCACACAATCTGGAACTCTCAGAGGTAGGATTTGTATCCAGGTCTCCTGACGGCAAGTCCAGGGTTGTTAGCACTACACTGCTTCCTCCGGTCTTGTTTGTTTTGTTGTAATAGAGAGCCCTCCCTAACTACCTTATATGTAACTGCCTTGCATTTATTCTGTATGTACTTATATTGTCTGCAGGCTTGGGTGGACACGTGTTCTTATATTTGAATTTGTCTCAAGTCAGTTTACAGCTAAAGTCCATTCCCTCTCCCCCAAGTAGTGACACCAGCCTCATTGAAATCCTAGGGAGACTAAAAGGTCTTCATTCACCTCTATGTTGGGGAAGAGAAAGGGATAAGAGGCATAATATATTTGCATTTATTATATATTTACATTTGTATGTGGAGACTTCTCTTGAATGGTCTTTTTTTGTATCCCCAACACCTAGCACACAGTACCTGGCACAAAACAAGCCCTTAATAAATGTTTGCTGATGAATTGATGGAACAAGTCTAGCCCTCTTTTCCCTGTACCACTTTATCTCCTAGCTAAGGAGCCCTAGAACTTCCAAGGGAAATAGAAATATTAAAATTCCAATTAAGACATCTAAAAAGGTGTGAGAGTCAGAGTCATGGCCTGGATGACATCTTCAAGTTCCCTTCAGCCCTTTGATTCTAAGATGCTTTACAGTTATACCTTGCTGGAAGTGGAAATGGAAGTCAGTTCTTCCTCAGTTCCCAGATGAGTTCACTTCACCCTCTTCAGCCTTTTGATTCTAGGATTCTTTAAAGTTTTATTTCAATATTAGCTAAATATAAGCAGAATAGCAGCCTTGTGCCAGTGGCCAGAGCCATTAAATAGTGACTCTACATCTTCATTTCCTTGTCCCAACCACTGCCTAGAACTGGTTTCTTTTATATCATAGACAGTCTATTAAGAAATCAACGTTCTGGTTACGTATTTATATGTGATAGAAGTTTTGATTCATTAATGGAATTAATCTGTGTTTATTTATTTAATAGCTGTGAACACCTCCTTGACAGAATCAACTCTGAAGAATGTCCCTCAGGTTGTCAACGTGCAGGAATTGACAAACAGTTCCCCAGTTCCCGCTGCAGCACTAGGGTATGTGATTACTTCCCCTGCCTCACCATGTCTTCTGAGTCTTACATTATTAAACTAAAAGATAATTCTGTAACAAGAATTAGCTGCCAGTAGAGTACAGTATTGCTGCTTTATACAGTTGGAACGCCTCCCTGCAGAAACATTGGACTTTTCTTGAGAATAGTAGCATACACATGCTAATTCTGTCTGTTTCTGTGTGTGCATGGGTGCACATATACTCATGTTGTGTTTTCAAGAGTTCTGCATCTTCTGAAGACTCTTCAAGAATGGTTGTTTAAGAGTGTTTAGGCAAAAAAAAAAAAGATTTCTTGAATTAGATTTGTTCTTTAATTTTGTCCCCTAGTCATGCTCTCATTTTGCCACAACCATGCCAAAGACTATGTAAATTACAAGTCATCATTTGGATTCTTAGCTGATGGGTTTCAGAAAATAGACTTCAGTAATGTGGACTGTTAAATCTGGTGAAATCAGTGTTAGAGTTGATGTTAATGACAATCCCTATTTGCCCTCAGTTCCTCCCTGTATGTATTTGTATTATTCTATGTATTCTGCTTTTTTGAGAAGGGGGGGAACAAGGTACTTTCTTAAAAAAAAAAAATACTGTGTTAATTTTGCCCTTTTAATCTTATACCGTATTTTGTCAAAAGCTGTTTCATTATCTCTTGAGATAATCTATGATTTCTGTTGGTTTTGTTACTGATATGGTCATTTATATTGATAGTTTTCCTAATATTGAACCAAGACTGCATTCCTGGTATTAATCCCATCTGGTCATAATGTATAATTCTTGTGATATATTGATGGAATCACCCTTGCTAGTGTTTTATTCAAAAATTTTACATTGATATTCATTGGGGAAATTGGTCTATAATTTTCTTTCTCTATTTTAGCTCTTCGTAGTTTAGATATCAGCACCATATTTGTATCATTAAAGGAGTTTGGTAAGACTCCTTTCCCTGTTTTTCCAAATAGTTTATAAAGTATTGGAATTAATTGTTCTTTAAATGTTTGGCACTTGTGAACTTATCGGCCCTGGGTATTTTTTTCCTAGGGAGTTCTTTAATAGCGTGTTCAATTTCTTTTTCTAAGATGGGATTATTTAGGCATTCTATTTCCTGATCTGTGGATCTAAGTAATTTATATTTTTGTAAATATTCATCCATTTCACTCAGATTGTCAGATTTGTTGGCATACAATTGGGCAAAATATTTCGTAATGATTCCTTTAATTTTTTCTTCATTGGTGGTGACTAATCCTGTATTTGAGGATTAGAACAGCTATTTGGTGATCATTTTCTAAAGTACACATCTCTTCCTAGAACTTAGGTTTCTTCTGTTCTGTTATTCTGAACATTACATTAGCAGTTTTCTTGCTTTACTTTACTCAGAGGATTGTATAGGCATTATTTTGTTATGTCTAGGAAACATCCCTTCTAGCTTAATTAAGAATTATATAATATTCTGCTTGTTTAGATGGAAATTTTGAAGTCTCTTGTCTTTTCAGAAAGACATGTAATGTAGTACTTAGTGATAAGAAAAGAAGTGTATTTTAAATTTATTGGATTACACACTGGGGATTTCCCCAAAGTGCTAGCCTTGGGCTTACAGAGTTGTAAAGTATACTTAAGTTTGTACCTGCCTTGAACAAGAGATCCTAAATTTCAAGATGGGTTCACTATTCCATCTCTGGTTTATCAAGTAGGTCTGCCTCATGAGTCCTGTGACCTTCAGTTTAACCCCCTCTCTAGCATTAAAGTCAGTTTTTTTTGGTTATCTCAAGGTCATTCCTACAATCTTGTCTGCTTTTTGGTTCTGCTTTTGACCTTGGTATGCAGTTATTTAGACTAAGATAGTATTTCAGGCTAATCTACACTTTCCAAGAGGAAGCGTCATATGTGGGAAAGATTGGAAATTTTACAGATTCTTAGTGTCAAGACAGAAAAATTTACTTTAAGTCAGAGTATTATGTTAAGGAGGGAAAAACCCCTCCTATCTGAAATTTCTATTGCCCATGCCTGTTGACCATGCTCTTGAAAGGCACATATTGGAGCGATTTCAATTTACCCATTGTCAAGATTACTTTTCCTCCAGTGAGCAGATGAGTTGATTGATTCATAAAGAGTTTGGTGGAAGAACAATTCATACTCTACCATTCTGTCCTGAAAATTGTAGATCAGTAAAAAGTGCATTCTTTGGGAATAGTAATAGCCATAACTCATACATGCTTGGGTTTTAGGAAGCAGCTCTCTCACCACAATAACCTTGTGAGGTGGGCTGTACAAGGCTTATTATTTCCCAAGTGATATTGGACATCAGACTTTGCTAGGCCAGGATTCAGGCTAGGTCCTTCCTTCATTTCTGAATTTCCCCAAAAAACAAAGTGAATTTTTTTGCTATCTAGAGCAATGAAGTTCCTCTAGATTGAAAGCTTTCATATGCTTTGTACAGGGAGTTTGTGTGGCAGTTGCCTTGTTTTCCCTTGCTACTATTAGGATTTCTTCTTTGATATTGGCTCTGAAGTGGCTAATTAGAACCTGCTTTGAGGGAAAAAAAAATATTGTTAGTTAGAATCCAGTACTTTAATTAAGGAAATGTAGCCAAGCTGGCTACCAAAAGCAACTTGTTACTCTCCTGGGATGTTGACACTTAAATGAATACTTGCATCTCTCTTCAGTGAAGAAGGGACATTTGCCAAAGTATTGAGACATTCCATTGGGCCTGCTGCTTTATTATGTGGAAATCAAGTCATTAAAATAAAAGTATATCTTTGACTCACCACCTAAAAAAAAAACAACTTTATAATTTTACTTCTAGGACACACTGTAAACTTGGATCTTGTTTCTGTTCTCCAGTTAACCCATAGGTTTATTTACTCATGATAACATGATTGATTTATATTGTTTCCACATCATTTGGCATGTAGAGTATAGAAAGAAAAAATTCTTTTAGAAACAGCAGTTAATTTAACAAAGAATTCATATTTTTAAATAGTCTTCTGAATACTCAACTTTATTAATGCAGAGGGCTCCATAATCAGCAGATTTTGAACATGGGATCTCAGTGTCTCTAAGAAGTAGTATATAAAGGCTGAATTGAATCTTTAGTTTTCTCCATTCTCTTTTCTTCTCCTGAGTTACACATGAGTTCTCCTGTCTCCATGCTATATTTTAAAATTGTTAGAACCCTTGGTAATTATGTGTAAGCACTGGAGTCAAGATAGTTTGCATAGCCCATATCATGTGTAATCGTAGTATTTGAGGATCTTCTGTTTAACATGGTACTATTTTAATTAAGTAGCACCATAAAGAAAATGCATTGAATCAATATATCCTTCAGTTTTTAACAAATTATATCGCCTGGGTAAAATGTAGACAGCTGGACCTATTTTTTTCTTAAACTCACTCAGCCTTTTGAATTTTTAACATTATTCATTCAAACAACATTTATTAAGTCCTTACTTACTATGTACTGTCATTATGTTAATTATTGGGGGTATGAAGAAAGACAAGAGCAGTTATGGACAAAAGAAAAATAAATGTTCACCTTATCACTCCATATAAACCTTTGGTCTTGGACTGGAACTGTATTCAGTCCGTCAGCAAGCATCTATTAAATACTTTGTGCTGGATACTGTGGCAAACTCTGGGCCTACATAGAAAGGCAAAAATATAGTGTCTGCTCACATTCTAATGGGGGAGACACATGCAATTAACTCTATAATATACATAGAGGGTAAATGAAAGGTATTTTCAGGGCAGGGGGTACTGTGGAAGTAGTAGGTGAAGCCAGTTGGGATGCGAGTTGAATTTTCTAGAAGGCAGAGATGAGGGGACAGAACATTCTAGATAGAGGAGACAAACAGTAAAAAAGCATGAAGTTGGGAAATAAGGCATGTCCTGTGAAAACCAGCAGGTAAAGTAGTATAACTTGCTCATAGAGAGCCTGAAGTGAGGTCAAATGTAATAAAACTGGGAAAGTAGGAAGAGTTGTTAGGCTTTACATGCCAAATAGAGGATTTTATATTTTGTGTGGGAGGTAGTAGGAAACCGTTGATGTTTATTGATCGGGCAGGGAGCAGTGGTGAACTAGTCAACTCTACCCTTTAGTAAAATCACTTCAGGAGCTAAGTGGAAGGTAGATTGGAATTGGGAGAGAAACTTGGCATGGGGAGGCCAGTTAAAAGACTCCAGTAGTGAGGTAATAATGACTTGCATTAGAGTGTATAGAGGGTATTATAGAAAAGATGTTTTAGAAGTTATAATAGATGGAATTTGTAGGATGACTGATGAATGACCGTGGTGCTCTCAACATTAATAGGAAAATTTTGGGGGAAAGATAATGAGTTCTATTGTGGACATAATGAGTTTGAGATTCCTGTGGAACTTTTCCAGGTTCATCAGCCTCCTTCCAAGTAGGTCTTCTCTGTACTGTTCCCTCTTCTTTCTCTGTGCACTCTCCCTTGGAATTGTCATCCATCCCCTTAGGTTTACTTACCATATCTGTGCAGATGGTTTCCAAATCAGTATATCTAGTTTTAATTTCTCCTCTATACAGTCCTACATCTTCAAATATCTGGGTTCCCTGTTGGTTCCCCAGGTTAAATATATCCCAAATAACTCAAAATTATACCCACTTTCTATCTTCTGCATTTTGGTTGGAGCTCTGAACATTTTCTAGTGTAGGGATTCTTAATCTTTTTTGTGTCATGGACTCCTATAGCAGTCTGATGAAACCTATGAACCCCTTCTTTTAAATTAATTCTTAAATTAATAAAATAAAGTACATAAGATTTATAAAGAAAATCAGTTATAAACGGTAGAGTTATCAAAAAATTTTTTCTAAAACATTCACAGACCCTAGGTTATGAAACCTCATTTATTCCAGCCCTCTCATTTTACATGATAAACTGAAACCTCTGAATAATTTTATTGATTTTTGTTTCTTGATCCATGATCGTACAGGCTTTGGGGCATCTTTATTAGAAATTCTATGATCTCTGCTATGAAAGAAATTTGTTTTCTCAGGTCAGATTTTGTCATTCAGTTTGTGTCCAAATAGCTAGTGTGTTTCCCTGCTGAGTTGTCACACTTGGGGTTTTAATAGGTTACAATCTATTGTGTCTTAGTCTTAGATACTTTGAGATTGAGTACTCCAGAGATGGAATGTGGCATCAAAGCAAGTAAATAGAACAATGATTATGCTTTGTCCTATTTGTACATAGTTTCCTTTATTCATCAGGTTAGAACCGTTTGGGATGACTGTGAATTTCTAGAAATTGAGTATTTGAGCTGCTTCTTTTGTTACTCTAGCTCTGTCCTCTATTGCTTGTCAATTAGAAAGAAGTAAGGGGGAAATAATCTTAATTTGTCTTGTGATTCCTGTGAGGCCAATCCATTTCTATAAGTAATTTTCCCTGTCTGCACAGGTGTTTCTTGTGGACTCATTTCTCACACATTCCTTTTCTCTCCCTTTTGTATGTTGATGTCGGTCAGTGTAGGGGAGGGAACTTTGCGTCTTGAAAGCAGAATGATCCTCCAGGGGCCATAAGCTTTGTCCCTCCAGAGGATTGTAGTGTGTCCAGCATCACTGAAAAGTAAAAGATTTGTTTTCTGTGATCACATAGGAAAGGATAACTAATAAGATTCCCGCAAAAACAACAAAAGGAAGCCTATAAAAATTATTAGTGATTTGTCTTATCAAAATGTCCTTTACCTCCTTTAATTTATTTTTGAGGGGAAAAATAGTAATCTTCCTTGCCCTAAAGTTAGTAAGAGCTATGAAAAATGAAGCTAGATCTCCTAGCCTTTGCAGTAATACGCATCAATCATTGCAGTGTCTAGTTCAGTGCTTTGGGCAGGTAAGTTGATTGAAATTACTGTCCCTGGAAACTAACCTTGGAAATTTTGCCTGTGATTTTGAATTAGCAGGTAAATTGATTCTGTTGCTGGTAAATTAACTCTAAGTGACTGTTGAATTGGCAGCCCTGTATATTCAATGTGTAGATCGTCTGGGTGAAACTTTGATGTGCTTTGTTAACCAGATGTGATGAGGTCTCTACCTGGAAGTGTTGTGTATACTTTCTATTTTATAATGATAGTTGTCAAAATCAGAAGATTTGATGTATTTGGAAATATCTATTACTATATTAACCAATCAGTAGGATTCAGGTCTTATTCCTACTGACTTTGGGGAACTCAGGATTTCTTTATTCACCTGCCTAAGCCTTTAGAAATAGCTACTCTTGCTATTTGAAGGGCAGCAGATGACACTTCTCTATATAGAAGCTATTGCACTAATTCTCAGGGTTGGAATGCATTAAAGAGTATGTGGCACAGTCTAGAGTTTGGATTAAAAAAGTCTCATCAGACAAGTAGCATGGCATGTACAGAATTGTAATAAAATGGTTCTGAGAATTAGAAAAGGGGAAAATAACCTGAGATCATTGCATTTGGTTCCCTACTAAAATCACAATTTTATTAAGAGATTTTACATGTAGAAGTTATACCAGAAGAGTTGTCTTGTAATCCCTGACTCCAATCTCCTACTGTCTCATTTCTTGGGTAGGTACAGGTGGCTTAAGAGCAAACATGATTGGGAGCCAAGATGGCAGATTAAGAAAAGCCACTCAGGTGAACTCTCCCAACATTCCCCATTAAGCAACTTTAAAATAATGCCTCAAATAAATTTTGGAGCAGCAGAACCAGCAAAAGATCAGATTGAGACATTTTTCTGGCCTAAAAAACTCAAGAGGTCAACAGGAAAAGTCTGTGACACCAGAGTGGAGCTCTGTCTAGAGCCCACACACAGCTGTGACCACAGCAGCAGCTTCAGGACCTAGAGATTGTAAGGGAGTCAGACAACTGGTCAGAAAGAGATTACAGGCACTGGCTACTGCTGGTGCTGATTGGCAACCATGTTCCCCTTGTGTAGTTCTGGGTTGCAGTTTCGGGGCAGGGAAGAGTATTGGGAGTTGATCACAAGGGAGCAGGGATCTTATTCACAGTTCCAAAGCAAAAAGGAGCACTAGCACTTGTAGCTACAGGAGTCCAGGGACCCTTCTTGGGTAAAGACCAAAGCATAGATCAGGAAATCAGTGACCATATCTCTCCTGGAATCAAACCACCTTGGAAATATAAAAAACTTGCAAACCCCTGGAACTAGTGCTGAAAAACAACAGCACAAAAAAAACTACAGTTGGAATAGTTCCTTCCTATCCCAAGACGGAGCAGAGCGAGTCCAACTTTAACAAAAAGTTCAAAATTTTGAAATGGGCTAGAAAAATGAGCAAATAATTACAACAAAAAAGAATTTGATTATAAAAAGCTGCTATGGTGGCAAGGAAGACCAGGATATTAAACTCAGAAGACAGCAGTGTGAAAATAGCTGCCTAAAAAGCCTCAAAGAAAACTGCTAATTGGATCTAAACCCAAAAAGAATTCCTGGAAGAGTTCAAGAAAGAAATGAGTGATACAGGAAAAAAAATGGAAAAGAAATGAAAGTGATGCAAGAAAATTATGAAAAGAGAATTAACAGCTTGATAAAGAGGCACAAAAAATATTAAAGAAAATAACACCTTAAAAAAAGAATTGGCCCGATGGTAAAAGAAACACAGAAATTCACTGAAGAAAAGAACTACTTAAAAAACAGAATACACCAAATGGGAAAAGATATACAAAACCTCAAAACTAGAATTGGGCAAATGGAAGCTAGTGACTCCACAAGACATCAGAAAACAATTAGGCAAAGTCAAAACGATGAACAAATAGAAGAAAATGTGAAATATCTCACTGGAAAAATAACTGACCTGGGAAATAGATTGAGGAGAAATAATTTAAGGATTATTAGGTTACCTGAAAACCATGATAAAAAAAAAAAGATCCTAAACATTATATTTTTAAGAAATGATTAAGGAAAACTGCCCTGATATCTCAGACTGAGAGAGTAAAATAGAAATTGAAAGAATCTACTAATCACCTACTGAAAGAGATCCAAAATGAAAATGTTATAGCCAGATTCTGGATCTCACATATCAAAGAGAAAATACTTCAAGCAGCCCAAAAAAACCAATTCAGATTATTTTAGGGAATCATACAGTCAGGATCACACAAAATGTAGCAGCTTCCACATTAAAGGACCGGAAGGTTTGGAATTAATGCTTCAGAAGGCAAATGACATAGGATTACAACCAAGAATAACTTGTTCAGCAAAACTAAATGTGATCCTTCAGGAAGGAAAATGTGTATTTAATGAAACAGAGGACTTTCAAGCATTCCTGATGAAAAGTCCAGAACAAAATAGAAAAATTGACATTTAAATATAAGATTCAAGAGAAGTATAAAAAGGTAAGCATGAAAGAGTAATCATAAGAGACTCGATAAAGTTAAAAACATTTACATATCTTTATGGGAAAATGATACATGCAACTCCTAAGAATTTCATTATTTTTAGGATAGTTAAAAGGAGTTTATATAGATGGAGGGCATGGGTGTGAGTCAGTTATGTTGGAATGATCTCCAAAAAAAAAAAGGAAGGGTGAGAAAGAGAGATGAACCAGGAAATGGGAGAAAGGAGAGGTAGAATGGGGAAAATTTTCTCATGTAGAAATGGTGCACAAAGAAGAGCTTTTACAGTGGAAGGGGAAATGATGAGAGGAAGGGTGGCATAGCAATGGTTAAACCTCACTTTCATTGGAGTTGGTTTAAAGAGGGAATATATATACATACACAGACACACATTCAGTTGTATATAGAAATGTAACTTACCTAATAGGGAAATACGAGAATGAGATAAGAGAGGGGAAGGATCATAAAAGGGAGGGCAGAGTCAGGGAGACAGTGTTTAAAAACAAAACATCAGGATGGACAGGATAAAAAAGAGAGTAAGAAATAAGAAAATGGGATGGAGGGAAATACACAGTAATTATAACTGAATGTGAATGGGATGTGCGCACCTATAAAATGAAGGCAGCAGAATGGATTAGAAACCAGAAATCCAACAATATGTTGAACGTACTTGACATACTTAAAACGGAAAGACGCACACAGAGTTAAAATAAAGGGCTGGAGCAGAATCTACTATGTTTCAACTGAATTGCAACATGCAGGATAGCAGTCATGATCTCAAAGCAAAAACTAAAATAGACCTAATTTGAAGAGATAAGCAGGGAAACTACATCATGTTGAAAGGTATCATAGACAATGAAGTAATATAACTTTTTACGATAAGTTTCTCTGCTAAAGGCCTCATTTCTCAAATATATACTGAGTAGAGAACTGAGTCAAATTTCTAAAAATTAGAAATTCCCCAGTTTGTCAAAGGATATGAACAGGCAATTTTCAGAAGAAATCAAAGCTATATATAGTCATTTGAAAAAAATGCTGCTAATCAGTATTGATTAAAGAAAGGTAAAATAAAATAACTCAGGAACCACTTCACATCTATCAGAAATGTCAAAAGCTGGAGGGGATAAGGGGAAAATAGGTACACTAATGAACTGCTGGTGAAGTAGTGAACTAGTCCAACCATTTTGGAGAACAGTTTGGAACTGTGCTTAAAGGGCTATAAAATTATGTAGTACTCTTTGACCCAGCAATATCACTACTAGGTCAGTATGTCAAAGAGGTTAGTGGAAAAGGATCTCTATATACAAAAACGTTTATAGCGGCTCTTTCTGTTGTGGCAAAGAATTGGGGGGCTGCCCATCAACTGGGGAATAGCTGAACAAGTTGTAGCATACAATTGTGATGGAATACTGTTGTGCTATAAGAAATAATGAGGGGGTGGTTTCAGAAAAACATGCCCGTAACTATATGAACTGATGCAAAGTGAAGTGAGAATAACCAGGAGATCATTGTGCACCCTAAGAACAATGTTGTAACGATGATCAACTGTGAAAGATGTGGCTACTCTGATCAATACAATGACCCAACATAGTTCCAAAGGACCGATGATGAAAAAATGCTGTCCACCTCCTGCAAGAGAACTGATGAACTCAGTGCAAATGAAGTATAATTTTCTGGCTTTATTTTTCTTACTTTTTAAAAAAAAATATGGCTAATATGGAAATTTGTTTTGTATGATTTCACATATGTAATTGATATATTGCCCACTTCAATGGACATGGGAAATTTTTTTTAAAGAAAAGAATATTTAAAATAATATATTGTTTAGAAAAAAGTAAACATGCTTTTTTTTCATTAAATCATGTCTTCTTATGTGGTTATATCCTTTCCTTTAAAAAATAGGTCACCAGCACCACCATCAGCAGCCAAAACATCCCTCCACTTGTTTGCTACAGTGGCTGCCAATCAACCTAAGCAGGTACCTTATTGATTTTTATTCTTTTAGCATAGCCATTTGTCATTTTTACTTTAGCAACTGATGGTGACAGTGTTTAAGTGCTATTCATATGCTTAATTGAACCATGGACTTGTAATCCTTTCTGCATGGATGCCCTAACTTGGTCAATGACTGATACCTTTTGTTTGGGCTTATCATTGGTTAGGGCTAGACTTTTCAGTCTCCAAAGATTTGCATTTTACTTCAGAGTATGCTGGGTACATGGTTCAGTGCCTTACTGTTCCGTTGTTGTAGAATTAGATTATAGACTTAGAACTGGAAGAGACTTCAAGGGCCATCTACTAAGCCGCCTCATTTTATAGATGAGGGTCTCAAGTTCTTCTTTATTTTGTTGTAAGCTGTTGTTTTTATTATTTACCTTACATGCCTTTTAGCCCTGTTTATTATCCATCATCTAACACCAGCTGGATAGAATTGGCTACACATTCACTCGATCTAGCTTCAGGCTTTTGCATCGCCCCTCCCTTGAAAAGAACTCCGCTGTGCCATGTGGCCAAGGTATCATTTCTCAGGAAGATGAAAAAACAAAATGAATGGGCTTAGAAGTATAGCATGAAGTTAAAGGAGACATCTACAGAAACTAGTCAGTGAACGCAAAGAGATACTGGTATCACAGCCTCTGAAGATGACTACAAATTGGAGTTTGAGATTGATTGTAGAACTCACTTTCTCTCTTTTTTTTATAAGTCACTGCTGTGGTCTCAGGCATGTGACTCTACCTCCTTTATCCATAGTGTTCATGATATATTTAAAATAAGGATAATTTTAGTATTTGGTCAGTCTTTTAGCGCTCGTTCATAGTAAACACTGAAGGCTCACAATGAGGAGCAACCTCTACTAAAGTCCTTTTCTAATGCCTCCTTATACCCTAATGGTAACCCTTGGGTCTGGAAGACTGAGCCAGCATACTATGAGCTCTAGCCAGACTTAGCACCTGCAAAGGCTCTGACTGTGACTGCTGTCTTAGTCTTTGTTGTCTCAGAGGGCTTAGCAAGCTGAATATAGAAAAAAAACTACAAAGCCCTAAACATTTTTTGATCACAGCAACTGATGAAGTCCATCTAGTAAGGTATAAAGGGTTTCACTCTGTGTCAGAGGAGGGAATGTCCCCAGTGGTAATATAACAGATTTTAATGGAATCATTCAATTCTTTGAATTATTCATATGATTGAAGTGTTTGAAGTGAGGTACAGGTCTTGGTTAGTCACATAGAATATATAGTTCACTAAGTCACAAAGGCAAAGCGTCAGAAACCTATTTTGTCACTTGCAGCTCTACTGGTATATCAAGTATATTGGTCCCAACCTCTAGGAGTACCACAGAGTTATTGCTGAAGGGGAGGGATCTACAAATTCTTATTAAATGACTCAATATAATTGTGTTGCATGCAGTATATTGCTATTTTTAAGATGTTTTTGATGCATTGTGATTAGTAAAATAGAATTTCATTTAAAAGTATTACTAAATGAATAATTATATATCATTGGCTATTAATCTGCTATTGTTGTGGTCTGTGGAGTTTTTGATGCTACAAAAAGCATCCTAGCTTTAGAGCTAGACAGAATCATAGATGTCATCCTCATCAGCCCCCTCATTTTATAGATGGTAAAACAAGAAGCCCCAGAATGTTAGGGAATTTGTAAGATCACGTAATAGTGTGTGGCAGAGCCAGGATTTGAACATATGTCCCTGACTCCAAGTCTAATACTCTTTCTATTGCTCCATGTTTTTCCCCCACACATGGGAATACATGACAGTATTAACAATGTAAATAACACAACCTGTTTTCATTCCCCTATTATGTATACATTCAAAACAAATTAACTTCTAAAGTGTTTGTTTGCATACCTTTTATTGTAATGTTTATCATTGTATATCTATATGTAGTTGCAGTGATAATACATTTAATCTGATAGATTTACTTGTGCATTTTTGTATTCTCTTATAGGGGTCTCTCATAAATTCCATGAAGACACAGTCTCCACCTGGCCCTACACAAATACCAGCAATAGTCACATCTGGCCAGCTGTCAACCAGTGACAAAGTCTCAGGTCAGTTTGCTTTGCTGTTTTCAGTGAAAATAAACAAAAGAAAGGCCAGCTTATAAAACTGACATGGCTAATATAGAGTTAATTTGTAATTATTTTGGGAGGTTAAGGAGACTGGAAAACGAAAGACCACGTCAGTGAAAAAAAAAATCTATCCTTCTTCATTCCCCCAAAAGTAACCTTTAGCAACAGTATACTTTCTGAAATTTTGTCTTCAATTTGATAAGGCACCTTTTTTTGTTAATTTTTACTTTATTTTGAACTTAAACGCAAAAAAATGAATATTTCCATATATACAACAGAACACAAAAAGAGGATTGTATATATGAAGCTGAGTTTATATTGCTCGCCTCATTAAAAAAAATAACAATAAATTCCCCATATTGCTTTTAAAACTATCTTGCTTTTCTATGCTTCCTTCTTTCCTCTTCTGTTCATTCTTCAGAATGTTTTAATGGCTGCCTTTTTTTGGAGGAGGGAGTTACTACCTCCACCCCAACCCCCAGATAAACTGAGAGAAGAAAAAAAAATCACTTGTAACAAATAAATACGGTCCTGCCAAAGGAATCCACCCAGGGGTTATGTCCAAAATTATATGTCTCTTTCTGAATCTTGAGTGCATTACCCATCAGTCAAGAGATACACAGCCTTTTTCATCATAGGTCCTCTGGAGAAAGGGTTTATTATTCCACTGATCAGAGTTCTTAATTCTTTCAAAGTTATTTTTCCTTATAATGTTTTTATATTTGTATAAATTTATCTTGACTCAGGATCATTTTATATTACCCAGGATTCCTCAAAGTCATCTGTTTCATCACTTTTTTAGAGTGAAATAATTATTTTATTACATTTCTGTGCCTCTCCTTGAGCTTCCCTTTAGATCCTAGTTTGTTTTTTTTTCCTCTCGAGGCAATCAGTGTTAAGTGACTTGCCTAGGGTCACACAGCTAGTAAGTGGCAAGTGCCTGAGGCCAGATTTGAACTCAGGTACTCCTGACTCCAGAGCCAATGCTCTATCCATTGTGCCACCTAGCTTCCCCTGATCGAAGTTCTTTTCTTTTTTCCATTGAATTACCCCTTGAGGATGAAGAAGATTGATTTACTCACAATTATCCCTGCCTCAAGAAGGAGGAGCTATCTTCTCTCTCTTAACTCTACCCCCACATTTTGAGTTTGATGTATTTCTATCCCATATTCTGTGTGTGTGTGTGTGCGTGCATGTGTGCATATGCACGCACATGCTCACACGCCCTTTTTTGTCCATTTGAGATTCATGTGATACCTACTGCCTCCACTTCAGTGTTTGTATAATTTTCTTCTCACACATCCAATTAAGAGGAATTTCCTTCATTTTGCCCAAGTATATTGCTTTTATTCTCCCTTCTCTTTCCCTTCTTAAACCCCTCAGAATAGAACCAGTCCACTGCCCCCACTTGCCCTCTCCACCAAACCCCTCAGTTGTGTCACCCCACTCTTTTCATTTCATTTCTAGTTTGTTTTTCATTTTATTTTTATTCTTAATTTTTTCAATCTTTTTGTATTCTGATTTTTTTTAATAGTTTTGCTTTCTTGTTGAGGTAATGATTTCTGTTTGATCTGTTGTTGCTTTTAGGGGAACCCATTTGCCTTTTCTGTCTCTTGCTTCATTTTTTTTTTAGGTATTCAGTAGTCTTTGTGGAAAATCTGTTTTCTTGAAGTTGTTAGGAAGATACTTTCTCCTTCTGGTATGAAATTTGAGGCCTGTAGATCTACAGTAATTTTTTTTAATATTAATTGGTATCATCTTTGGTTTACTTATGTCTCTGGCTTTAGGTTTCACCACCTGCTACTCTCTGGAGTGTTTCACCTTCCTTGGTGTAGCCCTAGATCTCCTGAATTTCTGTACTGAGTTCTGTCTCCTAGGGTTAGATCCCCCTGGATCTCCAAGGGCTCTCTTTTGAGTTTTAAAAGAGAATATGAAGAATCCTTAAGCTGTTTAGTACCTGGGGTTGTTCCTGTCATAACTCTGATAGTTGCCATTGTTGATGATTTCCAGGTTCACTGCTATGGATTTCTAGTCACCCTAGAACTTTCTTAGGGACCTGTCAGCTCTCGATGCTTCTTGCCTCTGGATGTAGAGCCCTACAAACTGCACATGTCTGATTATCTATTATAATTATATCTGGCCCATGTCTAGTTGGGTTGGGAGACTGGCAGCCTCTTTGCCCATACTGGTGTTAGCTTTGCTAATAGTCTCTTTTCCTATTGCTTGTAGGTTTCTGAGTGACTTTGTGCAGTTATAGAGTAGAAGTCACTTACTGTAGTTCTCTTTGGATTTTTTAATTACTGTCTGATGTGAATTTCAGTTTTTTGCTAAAGTATGTAGGAGCTGGACTCTTTGCCTCTATTGGGGCTGCCATCTTGCCTGGAAGTCCAATTTGATGAAATCTCAAGTATTTTCCAAATACTAAAAAAAAGCCTACTTGGAAAGCCTTCCTTCAAAAGACTTATTAGTAGGATAGGAGTATATTCTTGTTCTAATAATATTTCTCCAAACCTGAGGTATAGAGTCTAAGTATCATAATATGAAATACCAGTCCCATAAGGAAAAGGGAATCAGGAATTATCTCATTTCACAAGAAGGTAGTGTCCAATACTGCTTGATTCAACCTGAAACTTTATAAGGAAATATTTTAGCAAGACTCCTGAATCATTTGGAACTCACAAAGGTGAACTGGCACAGAAAGGAGTCACATAACCAAGATTCCTAGGTTCTTAGATTAAGAAGGAACCTCAGAGATCAACAAATTCCATGCCCTCCTAAGCCAGTAAGGCTGAACAGAACAGTCAATAAATGTCAATTAAGCAGTGAACAGAGTACCTGGTCTGGAGTGAGGAAAGCCTAAGTTCAAATTCCACCTCTGACACAAGCTGTGTGACCCTAAGTAAATCACCCAACCCTATTTGCTTCAGTTTTTCTGTTTTAAAAAATGAGTTGGAGGAGATGGCAAATCACTCTCGTGTTTTTTCCAGGAAAACTCAGAATGGGTCCCAAACAGTGAAACAGCACTGAAAACCTCTAAAATAACCAAAAAAAAAAAAAAAATACCCAAAAAGGCCGCATCTTCTGTGTGCCAGGCTCAGTCAGGCCAACAAGGCTTCTTAGAACAAATTTTGAAAGTGGACCAGTGCAAGTAGACTTCCTTTTCCCATTGGTGTGTTATTAAATAAAGCTGCAAGTCTATGCCCCAACTCTTTTTGATGGTTTTATTGAATAGTCATTCTTCAGAATTGGGATATTTGCCAAACTAACTAGATAAATCTGTGGAGACTTCTCTTCATTCTTCTGTTAGACAACTGTTAATCTGATTCTCAGGTGCTTTTCTGGATAGGAATCCATCATTCAATCGTGGTCATAAAATACTCTCTTTATTCTCCTTTCTTGGAGAGCACAATGGCAACTTTCATGTACTTTTTTATTTTAGAAAGAACAAGCCTCATTTTCCTGGGGCAGGTGAGGAAGATTTAAATATTTCTGAAAGTTTGTTTTTCTTCTTTCCCTTTCCATTCATGAAAAGCCACCTTTTACAAAACCCTCTCTAAGAAGGTGCTTTTTAAAGTCAATATGCAAACTAATGAGAAGAATATCCCTGTCATCTATTCTGAAGAGTAATACTATGTTCTTCTCATTTATAAACAAATTACTTACTCTTGGTATTGTTAAATGAGCAAGAACAAGTTTGGAGCTGAACAGAAGTCACTGAGGCTCTGCAGTTTCTGGGTCCACTGACAGTGAATGGGGGGGTGCAATATCTGAATTGATAAATAGATATAGATTCACAGATATTTAGTATGTGAAATCACAGTGCAGCTACAGTGGTAGATAATAAGTAGTAATGTGGAATGGGGGGGGTAAGGGGAGAAGAATAACATACTAGGAGTTGTTACCTAATTGACTTCATGGAATGGGCTCATTTGTTTGTTTCTTTAGGGCCAGGGACAGCCAAGATGGAAACAACTGTGACTTCATCAGCATCTGGACAATTCAACAAGACATTTTCATTCTCTTCATCAGGGTCAGTGTTGAAATTAAATTTTATGGCAAAGTTATATGTTTTCAGCAATTTTATAGATAGCTTACCCAGATTTTATAACTTGGAATCATTTTTACAGGTTTGGAAAGTGTCAGCCTCTCTAGCCAATGGCAATGAGTGTTTTTAATGTATTAGCATGGACATTTTCTCCATTTTAACTTAAATTTCTGCATGCAGTGTCATATGGTTTTATCAAGAATGGTTCCAAATTATTTTTGGAGAGCCTGTGCTAAATTTTTAAGTTGATTTGCATTGTCAATCTGTTTACTCTTCTTTGCAGCAATTGTTATATGGTGGGCTAGGTGGCAAAATTGGCTTTTCTTGATCACAAGTCCAGCATG
This sequence comes from Bettongia penicillata ogilbyi, assembly GCA_023548195.1. NCBI lineage: Eukaryota > Metazoa > Chordata > Mammalia > Diprotodontia > Potoroidae > Bettongia > Bettongia penicillata. Next base: position 124,239 of record JAJHZJ010000380.1, on the reverse strand, counting down.
TTAAAGCTTCCTAGGGAAGATGACAAAAAGGCATGGGGGTATTTTGAAGCATTAGTTTTTATATGCAAGTGGGGGAATCTATTTCAGTTAAATTTTTAGATTGCTTGATTATAAAAATTCACATTAGTTAATAAGAATTGGTTTCCTTGACTTCCTGTCCCACTCAAGATGAGCTTTTCCAGCCATTGAAACAAGAGTGTTTATTTTTTCTGAAGACTGGTTTCTGTAAGTGCTAAAACAAATTGTTGCAAGTATTCATGTTGAAACCTATGAAATCTCCTGTGTTCAGTTACCTACAGAGATGGGATTATGATGGATGCCAATGATATAAAAACCATCCAGAAATTATGGTCTTGTGTCTTTGATTGTATCTAAGAAACCTCTTATGACTTTTTTGTTTAGTTGTGTTTCTTGTTTCAGATTTGCTTTGGGGAGGGGAACTTTTAATTTTGTGGTTGAAATCATATTAACCAAACTCTGTTTTCCCATTTTAAATATGTCTTGGGTAGACATTAAAGCTAACCTGTTAAAGTGAAATATGAGAGAGAGATTTTTAGATTAGGGTCATAGGGAAGATCATACATTAAATGTAGTATGTGACAGACCCTCAGTTTGTCTTTTATACTTTGTAGAGATAATTTGGAGTAATTGTAAGGTTAAAACAATTTTCAGAAATATTCAAGTGCTTTTATAAATGCTGGTTAAGTTTTCCAATCAGGAGATAAATAATCATTATTCCTTCCTCCCCTCCCCTTCCCAGAAGGTAATAATAAAAGATAGCTTGGTTTCTAAGTTGTATATATTAGTAAAACCATCCAAAGAAACCAAATATTAGTAGTACGGCCATCAGCTTAATGATGGCCATGCTAAAAAACTACCTTAGTGAAAACATTTATAAAAACTCTAAATGCCTATTGACTGGACAAAGCAATTATTTCTGTGGATTTATCCTAACAACATGATATAACATTCATAGTGAAGATAGTGTTATGAAGTATACAGAAAAATCCAAATCCTCACCACAGCACATAGACACCTATTGAATTCACTATTTTAACTTCCTCCACCACTTTTCACAGCATTCTTTTATAGCGAATTTGCTTTTTGGCTCTGGCAGCTTTGCTAATAGTGAAAAGGAAATGTATGGCAGAAGAAGGAAAGGGTAGGTTAAAAGGAATCAGATTTGTCTCTGAACCAAACTTTCCAACCTGTAATTCAGGGTTCTGCCAAATAAGACTATCTCTTTTTATACATAAACTTCCCAGGTAGCAGAACAACCTTCACTTGTGTGTCAGGATCTTAATAATACATGCTTGTAAATTGTATTTTGGTTCTTTTTTCTGGGGGTGGATGATAAAAGGTCCTTTACCCTATCGCCGGTACTTACTTTTTCATCATGATCCTTTCCTATTGCTGGCCTCTGTGAACCCTTCACTCAGCCCAGACTGGCCCTGCTTCCTGCAGGTACATCTGAGGTTTTCATGCTTCTGCACCTTCACTTGTGTCATTTTCCTTTGCCAGGAATGCCTTGTTACCCACCCACCTATTCAGTCCTACCTAGCTTTCAAATTCGAGCTCTCAGTGTATCTCACCTACCTTTGAACCCATCTAGCCCTCACTGTTTTTTCCTACTAAATTGTGAGCTTCTTGGAGATTAAGACCATGTCTTACCATTTCTTTGTATCTGTCACAGCACCTAACCCAGAGCCTTTTACATAATAGATTGTGAGTGCTTAATAAATATTTGATGATTAAGTTAGCAAAAATATTTAGATGGAGAAAAAGGCATATTAACTTGTTTCAACTGTTTTTTTCCTTTTCTCATTCTCTAGGACTGGCTTTAATTTTGGAGCAATAACATCAGCACCACCTCCTAACTTCACTGCCTCCCAAGGTAAGGTTCTGTGAATTATGCAAGTTACACTTTTATGTCTCCTCCTAAACAAACAGTGATTCCTTCTCTTCTTTACATCTTCTGTAGCTCTCTATGTCCTGCCAAGTCTCTGTTGTTAAAATATCCATAGCAAGAGAGTTGTTGTTAGGAATGCCATCATCATTACTATAATAGTACTTTGATACTCTAGAAAGTCTGACTTTAAATATTAGTACTCAGTCCACAAAATAGCAAATTACAAATAGCAATACTTCCTTGTATCATGAGTTTTCAGGGCCAAAAAACATCATCACCAGGTAGTCTCCTAGTGGAGCCTCCCCACACTTAACTGAAGTGATGCACATAGTCTGTTTTTAGGCCCTTAGTCAAAGTCTTTCTTCAGTTTATAAGACTTCCTATTGTTTGTGTTCTACTTGTCTAGACTTTGAGAGCCATGGGTGACTTCTGTGGCTGATTTCTGTGACATCATGAGGCTTTGTAGTAGAGTTTGTGATTTTGTTTTGTTTTTTAATAACCAATAATTAATTTGTGAAAATGCTGAATTTAATGTGAAAGATCATAGCAAGAGAATGGAATGAAGTCTACTCACTGACTGTAAGCATATGGGAGAAAAACTGAATGAGAATGAATGTGATTAGGATTCCTGATAGGGATGTAGAGTCAGTCACAGAAAAGTTAGACTTTATGCAGTGAAATCAATTTAAATGTAAATAGTCAACAAGCAACTTAGTTGGTTGTGATGAAGTTTGGCATTAAGTTTCTAATAAAATATTTAATAATATAAAAGAAAATTCTTGATTTTTACCGAATAATGCAGGGGAATTCTGACTGCCTAGTTTCTTAATTTAACTAAATTATTTGCTTCTAGAGCATTATCAAGTAATTGTATTAACATAAAAGCCATACAATTGGAAATCCCTTTATTCCATTCATCTTTTTCTTCTGCACATTTAAAACTGTACTTTTTATATGAGGATTTTACACTCTGAAAAAAGGAACTCAGTACCATGAAAAGAGAAAGCCTAACTCCTTTTTTTCTTAATATCCTCTTAAATAATTCCACTGGGTGCCCAGTGAATTTACACCAATCATTTTTTCTAAAAGCTTATTTGATCAGAATCTGGTTACCTCAAAAGAATCCCAATGTGCTTCTTCATTTATCTTTTGATTCTTTGTATGAAGCATATTTCCTGTTGACAAGATGGCTGCCATTCCTTCATATGATAACTCTTATAAAATAGAAGTTCTATTTCCAATTCTCCCGACTCTTAGGAGTAATGATGACTATTGTTGCAGTTGTTTATACCCTTTCTGTGAATTGTTAAACTATGGTCCTAATCTTTTTCTTGAAGCTGGTCTTTGGCCTGCCAATTATGTCTTTAAAAGTGGCCTTTAAGCTGTTATTTCAGTGATATATCTTATAACTGGTAATTAGGATGGGCTAAATCCTCTGAATTAAGAACTGAAAGTAATAGCAATGTATATTTTCCCAAAACAGCAGAATGACATTAAAAGTGGTAGTGACAAAAAGTTGATAAACTTTTTTCTACTCAGTGGTAAAAAAAAAAAAATTTTTATAATAAGAAAAAACATAATTAATGGAATACAAATGACATTATTACTGAAAATAATCTACACTTTGGGGATAAAGTCTTACTTTACGCAAGCTAAATATCCTGTTTGCATTATATTTAAGTTATAAAATAGATACGTTGACACACTAGTGTTCCTTTGTAGTAGCAACCAGTGGGTAAAATATTAGCTAGAATTAAGTTTATAAGGGCATAAATTCATTCATTCTGCTCTAGAATAAAACTGCTTTTGAAAATAAAAGCATTTCTTTCATTTTGAAGGGAAAGTAGAGAAATGAATTTAGAGGATGTTTCAGTGGAGATGTAATACCTACTGTATGATTTCTTTTCCAATTTTCTTTTGTCTCAATGTAGTAACAGCAGCCACAACTAAAGAGTCAAACCTATATGAAACGTTCTCATTTAATTCGGGAATCTTGCAAACAGCCAGCACCACTGGAGCAGCATTCAGCCCTTCTGGAGATGTGACCCCATCTAATAAACCAGCAGCACCAGTGGCTACTGTGGCAGCCACTTCTGCAACATCTAGCAAGCCCGATGCACCTCCCCTAAAACTAGGCGAGCATCTGTTTCCAAATTCCTTGGCTGGAGAAACGCTAGGGAGTTTCTCAGGATTGAGGGTTGGCCAGGCAGATGATAATGCAAAGACCTCCAGTAAGACTTCATCCATAAACTTACCTAGTATACAGCCTGCCAAGATGTCAACCATAACTTCAGAATTCAGCTTCAGCAGCTCTCCTCTCCTAGGGAAATCCACAGATGCTTCTGTTACCTCAACCATGACCACCACCACAACAGTAACAACATCGGCCAGCACAGGCCCAAGCGGCTCTTCAGGTGGTTTGTTTGGTGGCCTCCAGCTCACCAGCACAGGAGCCTCAGGCACTCTGAATCTCGGTGGGACATCTCTGAGTGGTAGCAAGTCCACCTTTTCATTTGGACAGACTGGCAGTACATTGCCCCTACCTTCGGCAACACCTGCCCCAACTACCACACCCCCTGCTACTCTCCCTGTGTCAGCATCCCCATTGTCATTCAGTAATCTCTTGAGTGCACCCCCTGCTCCTATACTTCCTGCGTCCCCTGGCAAGAGCACAGGAGATGCCAAGTTGGCATCTGTGTCAGAGAAGCCAGAGGATAGTGAGGTGCCAGCCTCCTCCATCCCTACTCTTGCAGAGCAGCAACAGCAGCTTCCTGACCAGCCTCCAGCCCCAGGGCCGCCTCTGGAGATGGTTAAGAAGGAACCTGCCCTCCTGCCACCTGTGGTAGGGGACTCTAGTGCCTCTGCAGCCAGTGCAGCTAGTCCTGGCCCAGCAGCACCTTCCACGGAAGCCAGTGAGGCAACTGCAGATGTCCCTGAGTCCAAAGACAAGACCGAGGCCTCTTCTCTGTCCACTTTGTCAGTGCCTGAGCAAAGTGCAGTAACAGCAGCTTCTGCCTCAAGTGTGACCCAGGGGGCTGTGGGACCTCCTGGCGCGCCACAACCCTCTAGCAGTGTGGCATCTCCGGCCCCGAGCCCAGCTGGCTTTGGGGCTGCCACTGCAGGAGCACCTGTGTTCCAACCCACTCCTACCACCAGCTCCACAGGTTCTGCTTTCAGCCAGCCAGCTAGTGATGCTACTCCTTCCCCTTCTGCTACCTCCATGTTTGGACAGTTAGCAGCCACCTCAGCACCTTCCCTGTTTGGGCAGCAGACAGACAGTACTGCCACTACGACAACAGCCACACCCCAGGTTTCCACCCCAGGGTTTGGGAGTCCAGCTTTCGGTGCCCCTCCCACTGGGGGCTTTGGGCAAGCGGCCTTTGGACAGACACCTGCCTTTGGACAGTCTGCAAGCAGCTCTGCAAGAGGGTTTTCATTCAATCCGACCAGTTTTGGCTCAGTACCTGCTTTTGGGCAATCTGCCTCGTCTACTACGGCAGTCAGCAGCGGGAATGTCTTTGGTGCTTCCTCCAGCACCAGTAGTGCTAGTTCCTTCTCTTTTGGGCAATCTTCTGCCAGTACTGGCAGCAATCTTTTTGGGCAGAGCAACCCTCCAACCTTTGGGCAAAGCACAGGCTTTGGCCAAGGAGGCTCTGTGTTTGGTGGCACTGCAGCTGCCACGACTGCCGCATCATCCTCTGGCTTCAGCTTTTGCCAGGCTTCAGGTAAGAGTCTGCCAGAGAGAACAGAAGCAGTTGGGCCCCTGTGGAACTGCAGGTTTCAATTATGTCTTTAGTTTAAAAGAATGGCCCTTCCCCTCCATATAATCATTCCCACCTCCAGCATTATTAATTCAGCAATTTCCCATTCCATTGACTATCAGAATGCAATAAGCAACAGCAAGGGTTGTTTCATGAAAGGTATTGCAGGCAGCTTAATGACCTTTAGAATTTTGGAGCTGGAAGGAACTTTGTGATCAGAACCCTAAAACCTTGGAAGTTTTTCATAGACTCTGGAGAAAAGAGACTTTAGATCTAGTCCAATCCTTTTTTTTTTTTTTATCAAGGTAAAAATATCACAGAGATGGTTTGGGGCCTTCGAACCTGTTAGAAAGCTAGGGCTCAGACCCAAGCACCTTGACTCTTGGTGCAAGGTTCTTTTCATTATGTTATACTGCTTCTTGGCAAAGTTGTCTGTTTTTAGTGTTGTTCAGGTGAGTGGAGGTTTTTGTTGTTTTTAACTAACTACCTTTTAAAAATTTACTTATCCAATATTTTTACGTTTTGAAAGGCATCAAGACCTTGAAAATAATTTACCCAGTTTTGTGTTCTTTTGACTCCAATGATCATAAGATCATGGCTCATAGATCTAAAGTTGAAAGGTAACTGAGAGCCCATTTAATTGCATACACTTTGTTTTTCCAGATGAAGAAATTGAGGCCCAGTAGTCAAGTATCAGTATCTAAGGCAGAGAACTTTGGTCCTCTAACTCCTGTGAATGATGATTTGTCTGTCATTAAACCATGTGAATGCCTTCCATCTAGGTTTTGGGGTTTTTTTAATTCACTAATGGGTATTCATTCCCTCATTTATATTCTTTTAATATAAGGTCTGAATAGGTACAGCGTGGTAGAATGGAAAGAATCCTATACCTAGATGGCCTCAGATCAAAACCTCTGTCTCTCATTCATTCTCAGAGTGACTTCATATAAATCACTTGGCCTCAGTTTCCTCATCTGAAATATCAGGAATCTGAGTTACATGTCCTCTTTATGTTCCCCTCCATTTCTGGCATTCTGTGATTCTGTGAGTCTAAGAGATAATACTCTACCCTGAGGGTGTCTGCTCCTGTTCTCTGAGGAGACTTCTTGCCTATTTGATTGATTTCAAGTATGGCAAGAAAGTAGAATGCCCCAGCCAAGAGAGTGGAGAAATTAAAGGCTTTATAAGATTCTCCAAAGAATTAAACATTTATTCTCCTCTGAAGACCTAGAAGGTGATCCAGAGACATTTCTGAAGTCTCTGTTCTACTCACTTCTCTGCCTCTCCTCCCTTTTCCCTCCTTCTTTTCTTCCTTTCTTCTCTTGTTTCCCTTCCTTGTTTTTATCTTTATCCCTTACTCTTTTCCCCACTCTTTTGTTCCTTCTCTCCCTTCTTCCTTTTCCTTTTTCCTTTCCTCCTCTTCTTGCTTCTCCTCCTCATCCCTCTCTCCCACTTTCTTTCTCTATCTCCCCATTTCTTCCCTTCCTCCTGCCTTCTTCCTTTCCTTGCAGTATCAGAGCTGCTGGATGGCACAAATTAGACCACCAGAGAAAAAGCCATCTCTAAGTAGTGGTCAGGGGCCTTAAGAAGAAGACTGATAATAAAACTTTTGTTTTACAGGCTTTGGTTCCAGCAATACAGGTTCTGTGTTTGGTCAGGCAGCGGGGACCGGAGGCACAGTCTTTGGCCAGGTAGAGTAACAATGGGATTGTTGCTGTTGGGGTGTGTGAGTGTGTATCAGAGTATTTTACTAGTGTTCGGACATCTTCATCTTACAAAGTGCTTCTCCATACCCCAGATGCTCTCAACTTATCCTGCAAATACCAGTGCTACTAAATGATTGTTAGCTTCTTCTCACATTTTTAGAGTGTTTTGAAGCCTACAGAGCTCTTTTCCCACATCAGCCCCGTGGTACACCAATATAAGCATCTCCCCCATTTTAGATAAATAAGCTGAAGGTGAGACAGTAGCAGCATTCAGCTCTCTGGACTCAGGTCCTACCTTCTTTCTACTACTATATGCTGCCTTGTCAGTCAGTAAACATTTATTAAGCACCTGCTCTGTGCTGGGCACTGAGCTAAGCTGTGGGGTACAAATAACAAATGAAAACAAAGACATTCCTTGCCCTCAGGGAGCTTAGAATCTAAGACAACACTCAAAAAAAAAAACACTGAAAAGGTGAAAGGTGAGAGGGGCTTTGGGCTACTTGTTTTGGGATGTGCTGAAAAGTTCCAAAGATGTCCAAAAGCAGTTTGGGGGAGGGGGTGATCACCCATGGCCCTGTCTCTAGGCAAAAGGTCTGCTCAGAAGAGCACAGGCTACTATGAGACAGATGTGAGGACTAGGCAGATTCAGTGTTGCAGCAGAACTAGATTTTCCAGGGGTGAAGAAAGGCATAATGGAGAGACCATCCCTGCATCCCCTATGGAACTTCCCCAAGAATCTTCAGGGTAGGTCCCAAATTCCAGTTTATTTCGATCCTTCATTGTGCCCAGGCTCCTTTTGGAGAAGGATTTATGCCTCATCGCAAGTTGCCTGCTGTAAGAGACTAATTCATGGTTGCGGGGCTGATTTTCCTACCCAAAAACTCCCTAACCTATTTAAGTGCGATCCTGACCCTTTAAATATTAGGATAGGGAGAGTAGGATGTGCATAGAAAGGAAAATAAGAAATTGTAGGCATCTTGTGAGTTTCTTGCTTATTTCCAGGAGTCACCCTCTCAGTGCTATGCTGCACTCCAGACTGTGTTCATCTGAGAGCTTGTTAAAGGTGTGAAATTAAGCAACCCACCATGATAGGTGTCTTCCACTTTAATGACCCTAGTGATGGAAGGGGGCATTTTATCTCAGTAAGGACACCATTATCGAGCCTGCTTTACAGAAGCTACCTTTGGTTTACTTGGTGAGTTTCTCCAGCAGCCTGATAGTATGTCCCCAAACAGACCAAAGCATAGGATTTGTCTATACTGAGCCAAAGAGCTTGGCAGCACATCACACCGAGGCACTCATGCTTCCCTGAACTATTACTGGGGAGGCTGAGCTTCCATCACTAAGCAGGAAGACTGGAACATCTGGCTGCCAGGGTAGTGAAAAGTCAGATGGGGTGATGAAAAAGCTTTCAGCCTGAAGCATGTTCTCATTTTTCTTTCACTTTCTTGATAGATCATAAACCAATCAAATACATGTTCGGAGCTACTCTTCAAGTAGCTTGCCATGTATTCTGGCTACTCCCCACTGTATTACATAAAGGAAATAATCCTGATTTGTCCTTTAGCAGTTTGCTGCTTTGGATATTATGGGATCATAGATTTAGATTTAGAACTGGATGAGAACTTAGAAGCTGTCTTGTCCAACCTCCTCATTTTATAAATGAGGAAACTAAAGCCCAGAGAAATGAGATGACTTATGGGATCAGTTCAGACAAGTCAGAGATTTAGAGCTGGAGGGTCTCTATGGAGTCATTTATACCTCACCTCCATCTTTTTACAGACTAGGAAACTGAGACTGAAAGAGATTTAGTGACCTGGATCACATAGGGGGGTGTCTGGGGCAGGATGGTCACTTCCCAAAGGGGCCACCTTATAATTTGTCCTGATCAAGCTTTTCCATATTTATCTCGGGTGAGACTAGTATTCATTCCTTCTTTCACTATTTGAGGAGATCAGCAAACTTCTTCCCCTGAAGATAGGCAGGACTATAATACTTGAGCTAAACCTGTTTAATTTTGGCTAATGCAGCTCAGTCAGGAAATGAACCTGTTACCTTTTCCAGCTGTCACAGTGGTTGAACCAGTCCTATGCCCTTGATGAATAACAGAAAAAGCAGCTCATTCATATGGGACTTGAAAGTTTACATGAATCTGTACATGTTTTTTCTCATTTGATTCACACAACAGCCCTGAGCTCAGCGTGGCTACATGACTTGGCCAGGGTCACATAGCTAGTAAGTGCCTTGTAGCAGTACTGGAGCTGAGGTCTTCCTGACTCCAAGTCCTACACTCTCCCCTATGCTGTGCCTACAGCAGTAACAAAGGGGACATGACACTTGAATGGTATTAGTGACCCTTAGAGTTTGTCATTCATTTGCCTAGACAAACTGATTTCTACTCTGGGAAATGAGGTCTCTGGTACAGCTTTGACTCAGCATGTGTTTCTAAGCCAACAGCAGCATCAGAAGACAAGATTTGAGGACTTGGACAGAATTCAGCTGTGGTCATCATTTCAACAGTGCAGCTAATTTAGGCTGATTTCTGCAGTATGGTAAAAGTCATTATCAGATAAAAGTGTAGAAAATGGGGAATGGGCAGCATAGATCACATATCACCAGTAGCTGGTTTGTTCAGTCTAATAGTATAAAACCAGAAGTTGTAGGGTTCTTCATGACTTATAATGGTGTTTTTAGACTTTTTGAGATTGTAGAATTCTTGGATTTTATGCCTCTACTTTGCTTCGTATAGGACAAAGACCAGAGACAGTATAAATACCATTTAAAAGCAATCAACATATACAGATCATTTCTCAGACTATTACAGAGTCTTAGACAAAGAACAATTTGAAAATCCCACTGTCCTTTAGGAATGTTCCTATTCAAGCCTACCTTCTTTTCAGATTTCTGGAGCATCCATTAACAAAACAGTTTTTCCATTTGTATGGTACATGAGGGTCTCCTGCCTATGAATGTGCTCTGCTATTTTTCAGTGACCTCTAATCATATCATACTTCCTGTTCCTTTTGTTTCCCAGCAGTCATCTTCTTCCAGTGGAGGCTTGTTTGGGTCTGGAAGCACTGGAAGAGGTGGGGGTTTCTTCAGTGGCCTTGGAGGAAAACCCAGCCAGGATGCTGCCAACAAAAACCCATTCAGCTCAGCCAGTGGGGGATTTGGATCTGCAGCCACCCCAAGTAAGCAAACCAGATGTTCAGAGAAAATAAGAATTTTCTCTCTTCCTTAGTCTTTAACAGTATTACCTCTTTCAGAGTGTTAACAGGAAGCTAAATAATAAAAAGGCGGGGGGAGAGAAAGAAACAAATGCCCATTTAAAACAAATTTTCATAAATGCAGGTGTGACTTTTTCTTTATAGGGAATCTGTTTAACATGGAGTGTCCTTTATGATCTTGAAAAATCCACAAGGCTGTATGAAAAAAGTGCATATAACTGTTAGGCATTTGTTTTCCAAGGCCCATGTCTTTGTCTTGTTTGTTGGGATTGAAGTGATATGATGTGAATACAAACAGACAAGCAGAAGTCATCTTTAAGAAGACAGAAACTTCTGCAAGGTTTGTTTTGGGAAAAAGCATTTTCATTGGTGTGATGGCCCTCTTTTAATCTGTCTCTAAAACTCAGTTTTTATAGGGAAATGTCATCCAAAAGTTAGAAGCCTTAATTATTTCTCATCAGCTGCATTTTTGTTTGATTTTCCTCTGAAGCTATTCACTCCATTTCCTGACTCTCATTTCTAAGGTTCTTTGTTGATCTGTCTGTTCATAGTTGGAAGTAATACAAAGTTTGTTTTTTAAATCATTAAAAAATATCATGCTGCTGATGGGAGGATTAGATCAGGAAACTGGAAGTCTGTCATGTTCACAGCCCAAGTCTTCTATTCTCTCATTTAATGTGTAACATAAAACTTTAATGAATCAAGAGCTAGTGTTCTGTAGACTCAATAGACATGTGTCTCTAATATTGAGGCCCCATCTAGTTCAAAACAGAACTGTTCCCTTATTTTTCTCTCTTTTGAATCTGAAGACTCAGTGGCTGTAATTATGATGTCACTGACAGTAGGAATGAGAGAGAAGAGATTATTTAGCAAGAAAAACTAGAGATGTTCTTGCTCACAAGATTGTATGTCGAGAATTTTTATGCAGTCTTCAATGTATTTGGATAGATATATTTAACTTTTTCAGAAGTTAAACTTGAAAATTTGAGTCTTCACGTTAGAATTTTTTTTTTTACCAGCACCCAGGGGCTTAATAAGTGCCTGTTGGGTGATGATTTGTTCATCACACCTTGTATCATTATTCATATAAACAATGTTTTGAAATACAGTCACTTCACTGGAATGTAATATATTCAAGTAATAATTCAATGTGCTAGCTGGGGATCTGGGTTTAAAATAATAAGAAGTGATCATCTACAGAAATACAGATGTTATTTTTGTGGGTAATTCTTTTAGGAAGCTGGGGAGCATCAGTACCTCCTTTAAAAGTGAATTGGAGAGGTAGAAAGTCGAAAAATGTGTTGTTGGATTTGGGTTTTTTTAAAGTATTTAAAGTGTGATTAGTTAGTACCAAGGACAGCAACTTTTTGAGCATTGAATATGTGGCCACTCCAACTAAGAAATTACTGTAGGTGGAATGATAAGCCAAAGATCTCCAAAGGGAAGGGAAAAGGAAAGAAAAAAAAGGAAAAAAATTAAATGAGACTAAAGAAAAAGGATAAGGAAGAAAAAACTAAAAATAATTTCACTTCTTTTGGGGAAAAATGCTCTTGAGATTGGGGGGGAAGATAAAAAGCACTTTCTTTCCTGTATTCATAAAAGTCAGCAGTGATGATGGACTTTTTGTAAGTCATCACTGGTCTTTTTTAAAGTTTCAGCATGACCCTGTTGAAAACTCTCTTCTCTCTGTCTACTCATGTGTATTCTCTGACTTTTTTCCTACCTTTCTCCAAGATTAAATTAGGTAAGGACTCTACTTAGGGTAAGTGGGTAGCACTGGTGAGGTGTGGTGGAGAGGGGATAACCCTCTCTCCTCACTCCCCTGAATGGCCAGCCATTACCCCACTCGCCACTCTCATCTAGAAAACTGTCCATCTATTACTGACCACCCTCTGCCCCCCCCCCCCACCCCCCTCACCCTGCCACGTGTTCGTGACTCACTGCCTAGATATTATAGTAGCCTCTTAACCGATCTTTTTGCTTCGGTCCATTTTACATCCCATTCATTTTCAAACTGATCTTACCTAAACACTGATTTAAGTAGTTTGTCCCACTGCCCAAAAACCTTTGATTGATCCAGTAGTTTTCAAGAAAAAGTTGAGGTGACTTAGTCTGACCTTGAAGCCTTCTACATTCTGCCTTTCTGACTTCTCACTTCCCCCAAAACAAATTCTCCTCTTTAACCAGGTTGATCTATTCCATGTCATTATCCCCTGTGTATTTCTGCCTCTTTGTCTTTACTCATTCTTTGAAACAACTGGAAATGTAATACTGAAGGAGGAAAAAAAAGTAGCAAGAAATACTGTCCATTCTATTTGGTGTGTTCTCCATCTGGTGTAAAGGCTTCTGTCTTCACCTAGGACTCCTCCCGCTATGAACCACTTATCTCCTAGGTCATTTAGGAGTCAGCACAACTTGCCCTTACAGAGCAGTTACCTTCTTTATATTTATACCAAGAGTATTGTTTCCAATCCTCAACACATTCATTCTGTTCAAGGACATGAAAGGGATATGAGTATCAATAAATGAAGAAACTGTCTTTTGAAAGTTCAGCAATTAATATTTGGTCTTAAGATATCAATCCAAAAAGTAGAACAGAAGAAAATCTTCCTTTCTGAGCTTCTGAAATTTTGCATTGGGTTCATATTTGTTTTCTTCAGTGGTATAAAATGACCTGGAATAGGTCTCAAAGAGACCTTAAAGGTCATCTAGTCCAAGCCTCCCCCTCTTCCCCAGGCTCAGTGTAGTGACTTCTGCAAGATCACCCAGACTAGAATTCAGGTTTTGTGGCCCCATGGGGAGTGAATATTTTTCTACTATAACACATTGCTTTTCTACTGTTCTTTCCTTTAGTAACCATCCAAAGTGTGACCAAGCCCATGTGACTTCCTCTCAGGGACATCTTTGTACCATGTTAATGTGTGTCCTTTGTGAGAATTACCCTCTCACTCATTTTCTTGTAGTTTCACATGATCCAAATAAGAGCCTTCTGTTGTACTATGCTAGTATTCTCATGCTAATATAAACAAAATTAAGGACCATTTTGGGAAGTAAAGCCTACTTTCTCCCCTCTTCTTTGGCCAACGTGGGAAACTGATGGAGTAGGTGCTCTTTTTTTCTTTTAATAAGTGGCTTCAGAAGCCTTTGTTTATTACCCCAAAAGCATGGGTTATGAAATGGTTTCCAAAGAGTACTGGTCATTTTTTCTTATTGGTTCATATATTTTTCCAGCGAAGAATCTCCTGAGATAATAATACTAGTCTGTGAAAAAGAAATTTCCAGGAGCCCAAAGGTGTATCTTTCTAGGTACTTTACGGGAGAACTATGTGGCAGAATAAATCAAGAAATATTAAAGGAGGAAAATATTGTTTGGGTTGTTTTTTTTTAATAATGCCAATTATATAGTCTCTATCTTTATTCCTGACCTGTGTTAAGTTTAGGTCATGTCCTTAAGATGAATTGTATTGTGATTGAAGGAAAGAGAGGGGAAAATACTGAGAGCAGTTATGTGGACCTTGAGCACAGGGGCTTTTAAAGAAACACTAGGTATAAAAGACTTGTAAATTTTTTGTGACCACCAAACAATTGAAGGTGCTGACCATGTTCCTCAGGAATTGACTTGATCTTGATTTTTATACAGTTACACCAAAGTTTGTCTGACACAAGACCCAGGAAGTCTAACCGTGCATCTATGCTCCTGTTTGCTCTGTGGGGCTTACATTGCTAGCACCAGCAGAGGCAGGAAATGAGAGCTGTTTGTTCTTGAAAACCCAGTAAAAGTGACTTGCTGAGAGAAGTATGCACCTCTCTCTGTCTTCAATATCAAATACACTGGCACTGAAGAATATAACTTCCAGCTTACCACAATAAAGGAAAGATCAGGCTGTTCAAAGGGGCAGACTTTATACAAATACAACTCAGAGCTCAATAAACACATGATACTTTATTTCAGGCTAATAGAAATTGATTTATCTCTACTCCAGAGTTTCCAGCTGCCACATGCCTAACATGTTCAGTCCTGTGCCCTTAGCCAAGTGGTCAGAAATTGTTAAGGATATTTTTGAAGAGAGGACACCCATTCAGGGATCTGAGTCAGACCTTATAAGGCCACTGACCCAATAATTGAGAGGTGCTATTGTCTGGACAAACAGACTTAAGCCAGAAACCCTGAGCAGAGTAAAAATAATGTCACAACTGAAAATACTGGTAGCATTGCCCTTTGGTTTTTCTGGGCTATGAGAGGCATCCAAAGAAGTGGTCTATGTGTCTTCCTCTTTAAATAAACTGGTCTTGAAAGAGAATAACTACCTTCCTTCTCTCTTCTGTATGCATTAGAGGTTTGGGAAAAGAAGACTCTTAGGAGGCACGTGTGTACTTTCACTTTGTGACATGGACAGATCTATTCAGACTGTGGTTTATCAGTGTGTCAGTTATCTATAAGGGGCTTGCTTTTCAATACTCTGTTGACTTTCCCATCACATTTCATAGAATCATGGAATTAGAGCTAAAAAAGGTGAGGCCTTACAAATCATGAGCCCAGTGGCCTCTTATTACCTTGAGGTGAGGCCCCTGCACTGGTGATGTGACAGAGCCACAACCATGCATCCTGTGGATCAGGGTTTAGAGGTGGAAGACACTCCAGAGAAGGTCTAGGGCAACTGCTTTTTACAGGTGAAGAACCTGAGGCCCAGGGAGGGGAGGGGAGGTGTCCTTGCTTCCACAGGGAGTGTCCATGGTAGGCTTTAAATCCAGGGCCTTTCCTGTCACCCAGCTGGCACACACTAATCAGAATAATACAAGCAAAGCACAGTTAGAAAAGTGTAGCTCTATAAAATGGTGTATAAACTGCCCAAAGTCAAACACGATAACTTCTTTAGCTGTCTTAATGACTTCTTCCCTCCATTAGTACAGATAATCTAATTAATACAGATTTCATATGTATATGAAAAGCATGTTTACGTATTGCCTATCACACTGTTGGAATTGATAAGTATGATCATTAGAACACTTAGACCTGAGCTTTTAGTAACTTCCTTTATTTCCCTCTGCTTGACAGTAGTTGTATAGTTGGTAGTGGATAAATGACCTAGGAGAAAAACAAAAGAAGTCAAGGACTTAATTGGACCTCTTAGTAAGAGGAAGTCAAGCTGAAAGTCCCATGTACTTTCTTTGACATTCTTCAGCACTTCCCTGCTTCCTGTTGAGATCAGAAATAGCAAGATAATGGTTTTCCTTATGCTTCCACTTCCATTTCCCATCAGGACCTCACCCTCTTTTGTCTGCACAGTTACTCCTAATTGGTCTCCCTGCTCCAGACTTCCCTTCTCTATTCCATCCATATACAGCTGTCACAACAACCTTCTATAGACACAGGTTTGACTGGGTTACTCCCTTGCTTGCAGTTTTTCAGTACCTTCTAGGTTAAAATGCAAACTCTCTAGCCTGTTATTTAATACCCTTCTCAATCTGGGTGCAGTCTACTTTTCCAGACTTATTTATACTATTAAGCTATTCCCTGAACTCTATTCCATTTCCTTCCTCTGTGCATTTGCACAAACTGTCTTGGATGCCTGGAATGTACTGTCTCCTCACCATCTATTGGAATCCTTAGCTTTTTTTCAGGGCTCAGCTGTAGTTGGTACCATCTCCTATGTGAAGCCCTCCATGATCCCCCAGTTGTTTGTGCCCTGGCTTGTATTTATGTATTTATGTATGTATGTACATACTGTATTGTCCAATGAAATGTAAGCTTCTTGAGGGTAAGGTCTTGTTTTGTCTAGCATACTCCTTTGTAGTTAGTCAAAGTTTAATAAGTTTTTGTTTAATTGAATTGAGTTCTCCTCATCAAACGGCATCATCAAACATGTCAAACCAGATAGAAAAGAAATAAGATGAAGTCATGAGACCATTTTGCTTAGTTCTGATTTGATTTAACCTTACTTTTCTAAGTTCATTAAAATTTTAAGTTGGCCTTCATTTGAAATACCCCTAATTCTTTCAGAGAATTTCCCCTTCCCTCAGTGAGTATTGTACCTATAAATAAAACAAAATGTTAAATTCCAAGAAATACATGTAAGGACATCTAATATCATCTGTATTTATATGTAAAAACCTTCATGTACCTTATATTTAAGTTTGTATTCTGTTAACACTGTTATCATGGGGCAAGATTCCTTCAGGAACATAGACTGTGACCTATTTAAAAGGGGACCCACTTAATGGAATGCCACAGGGCCTCTTTTAAATGGACCACACTGTCCTTGTGTATTTGACTGTAAAGTCATGCCAGGAAAATCCTGACTTCTCTTGCCAGAGTTTATTAACCCATAATCATGGCCCAAGAAAGAAAGCTTCTGAGGAAATAGGTTTCTTATAAAAGTACAAGCCCATCCCCTGACTTGGATGCTAGCCTTCTTTTATCACATCCCCCACATATTCCAAAGAGATTTCCTCTTCTTTTTTTTAGTGACCTAGATCTTGAGAAGTAAATAAGAAAGTTTTCCCTATAATCTTCACAAGTGTTGTTCATTTCTCCAGATACTTCTAACCTTTTTGGAAACAGTGGGGCCAAGACCTTCGGTGGATTCTCTGGCTCGTCATTTGGAGATCAAAAGCCTGCAGGCACATTCAGTTCTGGAGGAGGGAGTGTAGCAGCACAAGGTTTTGGATTCACTAGTCCAGCCAAAGCAGGTATTAATTATATCTAGTCTGTCACCTGTCTGCCTGTAAAATGCAGAGGAAGAAGTAGGGGGCAGATCTGAGGGATTCTGGAAAGGGGGTGGGAGGGTAGGGGATTCCAGCTTCTGTTACGTGGAAAATTAAACGCAGGAATCAAAAGAAAACATCTCTGGTTTTTTAAAAAAAAATTGTTATTATTATATTGCCTAAAAAGGAAAGTACTTATGGATGGGAGACAATGTTACTTTTTAGAGATGTTTCTCTGGGATACTCAGAGACAAAGTCAGTCTTCAGTGGGTAACATGTCATACCCAGCAAGACCTTTCACCTTGATTACTTGGGCACAGACTCAAAGGATTGTTGTTGTTGGGGCTTTTTTCGTTTTTTCTGATGGCCTTGGTCATGGAATAGGCCACTCTAAACTTTTAAAGAGATCTCTTTTTAAAACTTGAACTGAACCACTTTTCCAGTGCACCACACCCTGCAGTGTACTCATTCAGCTCTGTGCTCTTGCTGTCCAGTTTCAATTCTGCTACAATTTTAAATGAATGGACTAGTGTAATGGCTCTGCCTCATTCTGTCTATACCCTCAGTGAATACTTTAAAGAGCCAAGATGTTTTTATTCTTAGTACTAGGAAGACTAAACTTAACTAAGAAAATTCCATTTTTGGCATGTCAGATATTTTTAAGGAAAATTGCTTACGCTATCATATCTATGCATGGACCTCATCTTCAGAGCAGGTCAGACTTTCCATATGACTTGACAGTCTCATTTAAATTTTTTTTATCTTAAATGAAATATATTATTTCTGTTTTTAGAATAGTTTTCCCATTTGGTCATTTGCTTCAAAATGAAACCACCTGGATTAGACACTTAGGCAGATGATGGTGTCTCGTGAAGGAATGAGAGGGGAATGAAATAGAAAATGAAGGAAGCTTCGTTGTTTCATTTGGTACCCTAGTAACCTCAGAACTCTGCCCCCTAGAGATTGTTTTGCTGTCCTTAGGATCCTTTTATTGGCTTCTCTTCTTAAATACTTGACACACCAGTCAGCTTCCTGTTTAGGAGTAATTTTAGGTGATTGGTGTCAGAACACAACAGTGGAAAGTACCACATAGGTTCCTCCTCCCTCTCCCTGGAGGAACCAGAGATCATTCTCAGGGCACTAGATGTGGAATCACAAGCTTCAGTCAGTGTTTCACTAGGCCCTGTTTCCACCAGTGGTGCAGCAAACAGGCTCCTCTGCACACATCCTAATTGTGCCACCTTTCCTTGTGCAATGAGTTAGTCTCTTACTCCTGCTGTCCTGAGATTCACTCATATATTGGAGTTAGTGGATGCTAGAAATCCTTGCTCCAACGCTGCAAATGACACAACAGTATGAGAAACCTGCTTTCCTCAGAGTGAACTGTGAATCCCAGAACCACAGCAAGCTCATTTTCTTTCTTTTTATGGAATATGAACATGGAGATTGGTTTCACATTAGCTTTGCATTTATTTTTATCTACTACTCCCCTCTTCTGCCCAATTACTTTCTGTACCATCTTGTCTACTCACCATGTCCGAAAAACACTTGTGTACAAAGCACTAGATAAAGCCCCATGTGTCTAGAAAGAAAGTGTAATTAGATCTGATATCACTCTTAAATAATTTAATTCAAAGGGGTTTTTTTTAGCACTTTTCTTCCCACATACACTGTTATATTTGCAACCAAACTGTATCCATTATCAGGGTAGAGACTGGAATTTCACCCATGGTATTAAAATGCAGAATGTTAATCCAAATGTGGGCTTTGGCAAAGAAGTATCTTCAGAGTCCCTCTTTGACAACAAATTTTAAACAAACAAATAATTGAACCATAAAGTTACTGTTTGCTATCAAAATGTAACTAATGGCCTTTGGTGCACATTATATGATTTTTCATGATTGCCTAGTGATTTTTGCAAAAACAGTTTGGCTTTATTTTTTGAATAATACTTCCACATTCCTGTGTTTGAAGTAGATTCAATTTCCCTTGCCTCCTGTAGGCATTTATCTCTTTGGTTGCCTTTATGCTATTTTTATTAACTTAACATTTGACTTAAATCAAGTCAGCAAGCATTTATTAAGTACCTACTAGGTGCCAGGTAAGTGCTGAAGATACAAAGACAAAAAAAAACCACAACCCACGTTTCTGCTTTCAAAGAACTTGTAGTCTGAAGTGTCCCAATTTGCATGCTTTCATATGTACAAATAAATATATACAGGATAAATTGGAGATAACCAACAGAGGAAAAGCACTAGCATTAAGGTGGATTGGGAAGCAGGTTTTTAGCTGGGAATTGAAAACAGGAAAGCAAAGAGATGAGGAAGGAGAAAACAGGCTTGGTGGGACAGCCAGTGGAAATACATGTAATCACAAGCTGGACTGGCTTATGCGAGGAATAGCAAGGAGACAAGCCTCAGTTTCCCAAAATGGGGAGGTTAAACTAATTAATCTCGAAAGTCCTTTCCATCTTAAAAGTACTGTGATTCTTATAAAAGAGGGGCAGCTAGTTGGCTCAGTACACAGAATATCAGACCTGGAGTCAAGAATATCTGAATTCATATCTAGTCTCAGACACTTACTGGCTGTGTGACCCTGGGCAAGTCACTTAACCTTTGTTTACCTCATTTGTAAAAGGAGGATATTAATAGCACCAACTTCCCAGGGGTTGTGAGGATCACATGAAGTACTACATGGTAAAGCGTTTAGCACAGTGTCTGGCACTGTCTAAATTTTAGCTTTCATCATATCATTATTACTACTGCTGCTACTACTACCATCACTACTACCACTACTACTACTATTTTGTAACTTATCAGTTTCTTTCCACCAGTCATTTTTTGAAGGCAGTTGCCTTCAGTGGCCACTCTTCTTACCCTCTTTTAGAATCATAGGATGGGCCACAGAGATCTCTTGGATGTTTGAAGAGAGTCAGCTGAAGGGTTAATTGTGGGTAGTAGAGGGACTGCCCTGCCCTCCCTCTGTCAGTGGTAGCAACAGTTCATAACCTGTCTGTTCCTCTCTTGAGCCTTTTCTGGGTGAACACAATGCATATGGACCATTGTCTTTCTGGCTAGATGCAGAATAGAGATGAGAGGGAAGGGGAGGAGCACACGTCAGATGACTGAGGATCACTTGGGCAATGCTTGTTCATTTTTTCCTGTGCTTATATACTGTCATTATTCCCAGGAAGATGGACTCTCAGCTTCATGTTGAGGAGTAGATTTTTAAAACTCTAGGGTAATTGCTTGGCCATAATCAGAGAAGTATTTAGGGCCTTGCCCCACCCCCTGACACTACCTCCTTTATGCAGTAAGAGAGAGACGCTGATGAGAGATGTGAGAGCCATTATGCTTTAAATAAATAAAAAGCATCTGGCTGTTCTCCAGTGCTATGCATCTCCTTTCATTTCCAATGTAACCTAGTTTGTGGATTCTCCCTGATAGGCAATTTTACCCTCTAATTTCATAACTTGAATTTTCATGGGAGTCTCTGACTTGCCATATTCTAGTAGGTAATGAAATCTATATCCCATTGGAAGCTGTAGATATTGAAGCTGCTGTGAATGAATGGTTTTCAGTTGGCAGTTTCAGCAGCTCCAAGAATAAGCCAGGAGAAAGGATCTGAAATGTACCAAGTGTGCTCTCAGGTGATGAATTTGGCTTCACAAGATTGTTCATTATGCAACCTTTCTTGCCTTTGAGGGAATGTAGAAATCTCTCAGGCAAGCTTGGTGGGTTCTTACAGTCTTATGCTTCTGGTTTATATGAAAGGAAGATATTAGTAGATCCCAGACCCTAATTAAAATGTTTTCTGCCTAAAGTGAGGGAATACGGGCCCTGTCTTGGGGCTTTGTAATGTATTTGAAATCCTAACATCTTTTTCTTCCTTCTCTTCCCTCTTTTGGTTTCTTTTCGTTTTAACGTCCCTACCCTTTCTTTCCTTGTCCTCTCCTGCCTACCCAACCAACTCCTTTCTGTTGTTTTTGTTTGTTTGTTTGTTTTTTTGCCTCTGTTTTGCTCAGGTGGCTTTGGTGCTGCTCCAGTGTTTGGCAGCCCTCCTACTTTTGGGGGATCCCCTGGGTTTGGAGGGGTGCCAGCATTCGGTTCAGCCCCAGCCTTTACAAGCCCTCTGGGCTCGACGGGAGGCAAAGTGTTCGGAGAAGGGACTGCAGCTGCCAGCGCTGGAGGATTTGGGTAAGCAGGCTCTTGGAAGTGGGAGGCAGAAACCAAAAAGTTCACATCAGGGAAAAAGGCCTATGGTTTTTCACCACTTTAAAAAAGAACACAACCCAGAAGCCTCCTGATTTATAACTATAAATTGGAATATATAACTGTATATTGGGATTCCCATGAATCCCAATTCTTGGTATTGAGATGGAGGCCCCTCCCTCCCAAGACATCTCCTAAGTGGTGAGATGGTCTCTTCAAGCCCATGCTTCCTATTCCCCAATAGGATCAGACTTTGGGTTTTGTTCTTGTTTTGTTTTTTACGCTAGACTGTTTTGAATATGTGGTTGGACATCAGTTGTGTATGTGCTCTGTAACGGAGAGGGGGACCTGTTGCCGATGTAAAGTTGGTGAAAACGGGAAAAATAATCTCCTGTCAGACATTAACAGTCTTTGTTGTCCCATGTTCACAAACTTCTGTTATGAAGTCCTGACCAAATGACTCTCATCAGCTCCATGTCTCTTGCAGTTCCTCTGCATTTAATCATGTTAATTAATGTTGTTAATTATTGTCTATTATTAATTAATAATTAATATTATTAATATGTTAATTAATGTTGTGTTTGAGCAAAGAGCACTTTGTTGTCCCCTTTTCTATCCCAGCCCCCTAGAATGGATATACTGTTCCCTGATTCCCATGAGCCAACACTGCACTGAACCAGCTGATGATTGCTCAGCTTTCAGAGTGCTCTCCTTGCCTCATGCACAAGGCCACTGCTACGGTGGGGTCGGTTTTAGGAGCCCAGCAACTTCACCTCGACTACAAATCCACAACAGCACCTAAGAAAACACACCTTGTAAATGCTGCATTTCCTCATTCTAAGTGAATATTAATTCCTAGAAGTAAACATTTCATACTCCTCTACTTCAGAATTATGCTTAAGGAAAGATGCTGTAGGTGTGAATATCAAGATTCAGGGGAAGGAGAAAACACAAGAAAGGTATAGTCTTCCAAGGCAACTTGCTTCAAAACAAGTTTAAGTAGGTTTCATAAGATGTGGCAACCATATCTCTTCCATACTCTCTTAGCAGGTGTGGGGCTCTTACCTTTGACCTTCCTAAGATCCCAGTATGAAGTCTTGAGACCTGAGATGATAGAGATTATCTGGGCTGAAAAAGATGAAATTCAAACAGAACATAGCTATGCTTGTGAAACTGGTTCATTTTTCCTCTCACATGTTTGAGAGACCAAGCAAGCTGCTGATTAAAAGGCAGACAGTGGTTTGAACAAAACTTGTTTTTCTCCTCTTAGAATGATTATATACTGCAACAACACCTTTATGGTTAAGGCAGTTTAACCACAAGTTTCTGCATCACTAAACTTACCCATTTCCTCTCATGACTAGTATAGAAGTGATTCATCTGACAAGCCAAATGTCTGGTGAGTTTGTCTTGTAGATCTGTTTTCCCCTTTCCCAGAAATCCCTTGGAGAGAAAATAAGAGCAGGGCTGTCTCTGGGCAGAACTGTGAAGAAAGTCTCTTTGGTTCCCCCGGCTGTCCCCTTTTCTCCATCTTCATATGTGTCAGGATTTAAGTTTTGGCTGTTATAAACTAAAGTGAGGTTTTTGTATTCATATTGTGTTTTAGCCATAATACTAAGATTAATGTGTATTTTCACATGGATACTATCTCCTTGAGGATAAGCACAAGTGTTGAGGTAGAGAAAGGAAAGAAAGTTTGACAGAGGCTAGTGTTTCTCAGAAAATCTTCACAAGCATTACTTCTTTTACCTACCATAAATTAGATTGGGAGGCCAGAATCAGGTGCTTTCGATTCAGTTTCTGTTGCTTTCATGGTAAAAGGGTGGGGAGCTCACCTTGGTAACAGTGAATTTCCTGTGAATCCTTCTTGCAGTTGCAGTCAGGTAGCTCAGTTGGTCAGAGCATTTTGCTAATGAAGTCAGGATCACAAGTTAAAAGCCCAAGTGAGGTAATTACCCAAGTGAGGTAGTAATCACTACCACAGATTGCCTCCCTAACCAGTTCTCTCAAGGCAGTATGAATGGACTTATACAGATGTATTTCCACTCCTGGAAATAGGAGTCTTTTAAGTGCAGTGCCTTCCCTACTAGTGATGGATCACTAGAATCATCTTCGTATGAAAGACACCAAACCATCCCTGTAGCACTTCGGAGCTAAATTATAGTTGTAGAGTAAGCAGAGTTTTGATGCAGAGAGAAATGAAGCTGGATAAGTAAGCAGCAAACAATTTTTTAACTCAAAAGAAAATATTTAAATGAGACCAAATGAAAATTGGAAAGAAAGCATACAAGCTTTGGAGGTAACCTGCCCAATATTTAAATAACCTGTGATTTCATTGTTTGGAACACAACCAAAACTGTGGGTGAGCTTTGCTTAAATTTTTTTGATTTTCATCTAAAGCCCAGAAAAATGATTAGTGATATACTAAAGGTTCCCTTTTTCAGGAGGCTGTTGACTAACACCTAGCTAGTCATCTTACCTCACAAGTGACAACTGAAAGGGAATGACAGTGGCGTAGCAGTCCGACATGTGCTGGTGGAGGAAAGGCTCGAGAAGGGCCAGGGACATGGCTGCTGAACTAATAGCTAATGTGCTTTGTCTTTGGAACATAGGTTTGGCAGCAGTAGCAATACTACGTCATTTGGCACCCTGGCGAGTCAGAATGCACCTACCTTTGGGTCATTGTCCCAACAGACTCCTGGTTTTGGGACACAAAACAGTGGATTCTCTGGTTTTGGATCAAGTGGAGGAGGTAGGAAACCAAGTCACTTTACCACACAAACACCATGGTCCTTGCCCTTTCCCTAGGTGACCTTTGTTGTGCTGAAACACTCAAATAAATGCTTCCTGCCCCAGAGGAGATGAGTGTTTGGAACTTAAATTTGTGCTCATGGTTCTGCATTTAATATTTCAAAATATTGAAATGGCAAATGAAGGGATGTCCTTTTTCCACCACCCCGTCCCCATCCCCACTAGCCACATACACACTTTAAATTAGAGGAGATGTAAATGATGCTGTTGGTATCACATAGATTTGCCTTTCCCTCAAAATTTAATCTAGAATCCAGAAATTCAGAGTATAATCAGAGAACATAAAAAGAGTGAGAGGTCTAATAAATAGCTTGTGTTTGGCATAGCACTCTACTTTCTCCAAAACACTTTCTCATGTGTTGTATTATTTTTTACCTCACCATAAAACTATATGATAGATTAGATGTATAAAATTATCCTTTTTTTACAGAGGAACACATGAACATCAGACTCATTAAGACATGTACCCTGGTAATCATGCAAATTTAGTCATACAGCCAGGACTAAAACTCATCTTCTTATTCTACGGCCAATACTCTCTCTATCTGATGTCCAAATCACAGATGGTTAGAGGGAAAGCCAAGGTGAACATGTCAATGAGATGAATGGGAAGACCACATCTCCCATTGGGATGTCCTCTGTCTTAGTATAACTAGAATAAGGAAGTTTGCAAAAGATGCTCTGTGTGAAAGCATGAGACTATTGAACACTGAAGAATGGACAAGGGCCTGGAGAGGGCTCTATTATCGCTTGAAAAAATAAAGTGGGTTTTGGGTTTTTTTTCCTAATGGACCTTATCATCTCTGGATAAGCTCAGAAAAGCACTGAATATAATGCAGTCAAAAGAGCACAGCATTTGGCATCAAATCCTGGCTTTGCTACTTACTCTTCTCTGAGTGACATTGGATTCGTGATTGACTCTCACTGAACCTTTGTTTTCTCATCTATCAGGTGAGAAAGTTGAACTAGGTGACCTCGAGGCTCCCTCCTAGTTCTAAGTCTGATCTTGTGATCCTTCTCTTCCAAATTCAAGTCATTTTCTGAAAAATTTCCCATGCTAATTCTCTACTTCATTGACAACTTTAAAGAAAAATGTTTTTTCAGAAAAAAAATAGCAATGAGACTGAAAAAACAAGTAACTTGATTCTTTTAATTTCTGTTTCAGCATTTGGCTTTGGGTCATCCAACACGTAAGTACCTATCTCTGGCCTTATGTGATTTCAATTATAATTTTTTAAAACAGGGAAATAGGATGAAAATGTAGCATGTAAAAGGAAACTCAGGAAAAGTAGGTTGAAATAGTACTCTTGTTTTATTTTAGTTTTAAAGCAGAAACTAAGGATCTGGACATTTATTTATTCTTTTGTCCTATTAAGTTTTCCATAGATTTTCCTAGAGACTTCCTATTTAAATAGCAGTGTTTGGATTTTATGTCTCTTGTTTATAGTCATGCTTTATGTTAATAAGTTGAGTTAGAACTGACAGATGAAAGGGAAGGAAGACTGTTCCCTTCTCTTAGAGCATAGAATTTGAAGGCAAGGGCTTGAGGGGTCAGTTTTTCTATTCTACTTGTGTATGTTCTTAAATAATGCTTGCTGTCCATTGGCAGCAGGGTGATGGATGACCAATGGTGCTGCATGCACCAAATTCTGTGATCTTCATGGAAGATCTCTATGCTGCTCTTGTATGAAATTGCAGGAACATTTCCAAATGTAAAGTCCTGCACCAGAAACAACTCAGTGTTTTATAAACCCTCTGTAGGCCTCGTAGGAGTCACTGTTCTGTTCTGCTGCATCCTTGCAGGTCGACCCCAGGGTTTGGTGGATGGAGAAGCTGAAGGAATCCTGTCATTTTTTTCCACTCCTGGGATTGACTGCATGCTCACCTCCTCCTCAAACACAAGCTTGTACCAGCCTTCTAAAGGGCATGTGCTCTCACCTTTTTTAAACTGAAGATGCTGAATGCTTGTTTTTTATTTTTTTTCTCTCTATTAAACTATTTGACCTCTTTCTGCACAGAATGCGTGCGCGTCATTCTGCTGTTCTATGAACCTAAGAAATTCATCCAGCCTTAGGGCAACCTGAGGGGTGACCAGTGCATAACCTTCCCAGTAGCAGTGAAAGTAAGAGAAATAGGATATTTACATATAAAGTCTTAGACAGGAGCTGTTTTTTAGCTTGTTTTTAATTAAACTTAATTTTTTAGAACATCTTGGTCTCTCATCTCTGTGCCCTCCCCAGTAGAAAGGAGAAACTCACTTTTAATTAAAATAAAATTAAAAATAAATATCAGGACAGATGCAGATGCAGCAGTACCTTTAAATAAAATTAGGTAGGGAGCCAACTTGGTTCATCTGCCTCTCCTCAGTGAAACATCATATTAATATGCCTAGTGGTGCTTCTTACTTGGTTTATGTGTCTGAAATCCTTGGAGAGAGTTCCAGAAAGGATCCATATCTCCTTTTTCCTCCTATCCCAGCATTATTAGATTTTTATTCTCCCAATTAACTATTGCTATCCCTAACAAATATGTGGTAGGTGGGTCCCATTCTCTGATGGTCAGTCATTCCCCAGAGATTTGTGTCAAGTTAGATATTGGGGGAACGTGGAGAATTAAAACTTGCTTCATTGAAAAACTTCAAGTGTTGCTTTTTGAAGAAAGGCTGTGGCCCTTTTGTATTACACTGTTGACCTCCAGCACTCTCTAATGGACCCAGGCAGGATCGGAGACACTATGTGTTCCATTCCTATCTCTTCCTCAACTTGAAGGAGCCAGTTGGTTGAAAAGCCAGTCTTTATCTCCGTGATTCAGTGACCTTGTTAGCTACTCCTAACAAACCCTCAGCACCACTGTGCCAGATGGGTGTCCTTGGGTAGATAAACTGGAATTGAGAATACTGGGCGACCTCACATATATTAATTTTCTGTCTTCAGAACTGGGGAGCTGAAATGGACAAAAGTGGTAAGAGTAGCCTTTTCTTAGCACTTCCTTGTAACAGCCCTTGGAGGAAGCCCAGTACCAGCGGAACTGTGATCTCCAAGTTCATTTCCAGATCCGATAATAATTCTGTGAACAAGAGTCTGTTTGCGCTACAGGGTTTTATCAGACGATGTCATGGGTCATAATTTCATTTTTATGAAGGTATTTATTTCCCACACTAGAATGTCTTTCAGACCTATATATTTTCATTTCAGTTTCCCAGGCCTTAGACTTGTGCTATTTTACCAGACTTGTCCAGGGGAGGGATAGGGGAGGAGATAGGGGAGGGGGGATAAGTAAGAATATCCAGAGATGCCAAAGGGGATGGGGTAAAGAAAGTTTCCTATGGGCACTTAGTCTGAGAAAGTTGTGTCATTAGGCTAGAGAAAAAGAAGTCCTTTAGGGTTTTACATGTTGGTGTAAAACTGTTTTAAAGTGTGTAAATAAACATTTTATATGACATTAAGTTGTCATAGCCGGTGCTTTTGTCTCGATTCTTTTGACTCAGTAG
This sequence comes from Bettongia penicillata ogilbyi, assembly GCA_023548195.1. Taxonomy (NCBI): domain Eukaryota; kingdom Metazoa; phylum Chordata; class Mammalia; order Diprotodontia; family Potoroidae; genus Bettongia; species Bettongia penicillata. The sequence continues at coordinate 96,419 of JAJHZJ010000380.1, read as the reverse complement.
AGGGTGTGAAATGTCGTGAAGTTTCAGACAAGAACATTCTGACTTAATAAAGAGAGTAGAAGTTTATGCACCTAGCCTAGCATCCTTGAGATTCAGAAGGCTTCCACTCCTGCCCCTGCACCAGTTGTCACCACAAGCCATACCCAAGTTGGAATTAGATCTGTATTTGTGGTTGATTATTTGTCATCCCTGATATCTTGTCATTTAGGGGAACAGAGGGGCTCTCCATACTTTTGTTTCCATTAGGAAGCCAGCTTCTTTTTAGATTTAGAATGTGAAGCCTGCCACCTAGTTTCCCTTATTCTGCTTTGAGGAATTACCCCATTTCTTCATACTCACATGTAAGTCCTCCAACTCCCAACCCCAGAAGGCATTGTTTATGATATTGGCTAGAGGGACAGTTTTGTCAGCTTTACGTATGGACATATCCCACCTTATAAAACCTGTAAAAGCCCTTGCCTCTTAACCCGTCCAGTAGAAAAGACCCTTCATTGTGCATTCTTTGTGGTGAACCCTAGGACTTCTCCAATGTCATGTGAGTTATGATCTTAAGACAGAATCAAAGTTAGCAGGGAACCTGATTTCAATGGTAGTGGTGAAAAAAAAAGGTAGAAAAGAAAAAGAACCAAAGGCTCTCCCAGCTTGTCGTTCTTCTCACCAACGTCCAGGCAGAGCCAGGCTCCTTACCCTTTTGTCTCCCCCTACAAGGATCTTCTTTATAAATAGAAGCTGCTTTGGCCCAAACCCCTGACCTCACATTCTTTGCATTAATCCTCCACCTCGGTGGCATGTGACACCTCCTCACCAGGCCCTATCATCTGTGCTCTCATAGATAATTCCTGATCCACTTGCTGCCAAGCTAGGCAGCACCAAAAGAATGTACCACCAGGATGTTTCTTTTTTGGGGGATTGATAAGAATGTTGAGATGGGGGTAGGAGGGGAATGGAGTGTCATGGCTCTGAGGGCATAACCTCACTCAGCGCCTAGAACACAATCCTCAGGATGCCTGGGAATGCAGAGTTCCTGAAAGAAAAGGAGCCAGAAGTCAGGAAGACCTGAGTTAAAATTAGCCTCAGATACTAACTGTGTAATCCTGGGCAAGTCAATTAACCTCTGTTTGCCTCGATTTCCTCATCTGTAAAATGGGATTAATAATAGCAACCATCTCAAAGTGTGGTTGAGGACAGATGAGATCATTTAAAAGTGCTTAGCACAGTACCTGGCACACTGAAATCATGGTATAAATATTAGCTCTCATTATTATTATTATCTGGGCCCGGAGCCCCTCTGAATGGTGGGCTATTGTTATAGGTGGCCAGGAAGAAAGAGTCAGTGAGAACTAGCCCCCTATATAGTCAGCTTACTCTGACTTGAGGGGAAAAATGAATGGTCCTCTGGAATTCCACTGGCCATTTGCGATTGAGGATAGTTACAAAGGTTATTGAATCCATTCTCACAGGTAGCCCTAATCTAATATGTCTGACACAATTACAAGTTGAAACTGGTAAGTCTGGGAAGTGCCATGAACTACTACTATGCCAGAATGATGTAAATGCAACCAACTGTACCACTTTGAGTAGTTGTCTCAGATGGCAGCATAGTAATGTATGAAGTGGGCTTGGCTCACTCTTGTTTCTCTGGGACAGGTGTCCATATATAACAAGAGTCTCTCTTAATCTCTCAACTCCCAGTCTGGGGAATCAGAAGAATGCACTTGAATATTTGCTTGTTTTATGAGGCTCCAAAATACTCTAGCACCAAAAGGAGCTATGAGGTCTTGTCTAGCCTTGGTGCCTTATAGGGGCAGCTGCTTTATTATATATCTAATAGCACATTAACTCAGTCTTCATTTATTTATCTGCAAACCCCAGGAGGCCCAGAGTAGTTCTCACCTTTCAGGAGGCTGCCCCCAACCTCCATGCTTCCTTTTGGAATTTCCTCCTTCCTGCAAGTTTTTTCCTCCCTTTAAAAAATGTTCTCAGTCAATCAAATGTTTACATGTCATGGCCTACTCTGGCCAGGTGATGCAGATACAGATACAAAGGATAAAATAGTCCATGCTCCAAAGGAGCTCATATTCTAATGGGAAAGGCAAGAATATGTATAAGTATATGCAGAATAAATATAAAAAGAATAAATAGAAGCTTAATAGGATGAGAGAGCAGGTCCTGTCTGGACAAAACATGGTTCATTGATGGCCATAATGACTGACACCCACGCTGTCCAAGGACCAGCTTGACTAAGTTTGGAGAAGCTCACCAATCAGCAAACACTTCTAGAGCTCTTTGTGTTAGGTACAGTGCTAAAGGATACAAGAGTCATTTCCAGAAGATTCCAGGTGCTTTTTCTTTGGGTATAGCAGTTTAGTGAGACCGTCTCACAAAGTCTAGTGGGAGGGGTAACTACCAAGATCAAATTGTGCAACTTTGAACTGTTGTTACAAGTCAGTCCATAAACATTTATTAAGCACCTTGCCATGTGCCAGGTATCATGCTAAGGTCTGGGGATACAAAAAGTGGCAAATGACAGTCACAGATCTGATGGAGGGAGACAATAAGCAAGCAGCTATATATAGGATGAATGGGGGAAAACTGTTACCGTTATATAAGCTAACTGAATGTAAATAGCAAACGTAGATGGGTCTTATTTTCCACCAGGCAACTAGTCACCATCTCCTCCATGACAGCTGGTTTATAGGGACCCAACTACTGTAGATGTTTATTTTTAAGTTAATCCTAGGAAGAGGGTCCTTTGTGAACTTTTTCCTTTGGGGAACACAAAATATAAATTAACTGCCATTGCTCTAATCTGTTGATGGTCACAATAGCTACCATTTATATGACCCCTGAAAATTTGTAGAATACTTTATTTTACTTATCTCATTTGATCCTCCTGTCATCTTCAGGAGATAGACACAGCTAATTAACCCCATTTTACAAGTGAGGAAACCCGAAGTTCAATTAAGAGACATATCTAGGGTCACACAGTCAGTAAGCATCTTGAGGTGGAAACTGAACTCAGGTCTTGTGCCTCCAAGCCCCACACTTAACCCAATATCCATTCCACCTTGTAGAAAGCTGAGCTATCAGCATTGCTCTAATGAGAGCAAGCTATGTACATCGAGGTGGTGCAGTGGATAGAGAGCCTGCCCTGAGTCTGGAGTTTAAATCTGGCCTGAGACACTTACTGTGGGATCCTGGACAAGTCACTTAACCCTTTTGCCTCGGTTTCCTCATCTGTAAAATGAGTCAGAGAAGGAAATGGCAAACCATTCCAGTATCTTTGCCAAGAAACCCCCCAAATGATGTCATGAAGAGTTGGACACAACTGAGCACCAAAAGAAATATCCATTAGCTCCTAAAAATTTACCATGGAGAAGCCTTCTCTGATTAACAGGAGAGACTGCAGCAAATGCCTTAATTCACCACCTTATTCCATTTCTTCTTGGTCTAATGCATGTTTCTTTTGTCAGCTAACAAATGGTACTCTTAGAAGATAAGGGTCAGGTCTGTTCACTTCTTAATAGCTTATATGCAAATATAGGTGCTTGTTAAGTACTTTTAGATGAGGATAACCACAAGACTAGTGACATCCCCTAGCCCTTAGATTGTCTGAACCTGTTTCTTTCCTTTGTCACATCCTCCTGCAGTCTGGCTTTTGAGGCTTTCCAGAGTTCCACAGGAGGTCAGGTTCTGGGGCCTCCAGGCCACTCAGGCTGCAGTTGCTTTATTGTTTCAGCCTATGTCTGCTTATAAATAGAAACCCATCCATTCCACAGTCCTGACAGGAGATTCTCAGTATTATTTTTGACCCTCACTGACCAGCTGCAAAGAGAGACTCTTTGGAAGGGAGAAAGCAGCAGCTCAAACCACAATGAATCTCTAGCTCCCAATTCTCTCATTCTGTTCTGTTCCCTCTAAAATGGGCATTTAAACAGTTGCCTTGCAGGCTGTGGGTCCTCATCCAATGACGATACCAACAGGAAAGCTCTTCCATTTAGTCTTTCAAGTCTTGGCATTCATTTTAGGCCTCACAGAATCCTGCACGATTATACTTTGAACTGAAAGGTATTTTAATTAACCCCCTTGTCTTACAGATGAGGATACTGAAGGATGGAGATGAAGAGTAATGTGCCCAAAGCCAAATTTGAGCCAGAAGTTGAAACCGGGCCTCCCTTGAAACTAGCTCCCAGGTTGCAGATCTTAACCATCTCCTTGAATAACTTTCTGGCTGGAGACATTGCTAATGCGTTAACCTGACTACTAGACCCAATACAAAGCAACAGGTATCTTTTCTAACCATTTTGGTGCTGCTGCTTTGTGGTTCTCTATGGTTTTCTTGGCCCCTTTATTTTATCCTTATCTCATCATCCACAGACATAGCCCACACAGAACAGGAACTGCCCTGTTGCCTCCTTATCCTCACTGGGAAAGAGCATGCATGTGGCATTCAGTCAGGGCTGGTCCCCATGTTCATTCTCTTGTGACATAGCAACTTCCTCAATTCCTCCAATTGAGAAGCCAGCACAGCTGGCTTTCGCACACTTTAACAATACTTCTGAGTGACTCATGAAGAACAAGGCCACCCAGAGGCCTGCATAAGGGGAGAGCAAGCTGCTTGCAAAGAGAAAACACTTTGCCCCTCTTCCCCACCTCCTGTCTCTGCTTAGGACCAAGCTGAGGGAAGGTAGTTGGTGTCTGGGGATAGGACAACTTGTATCACTCCGTCTTTGCCACTGAGATTTCAGACTATTAAAGGATGAGGAGTCTGCTTTTAGCTCAAGTCCCTGACCTTACAAGAAAAGAAGAGCTGAGTTCATACCCTTCTTCTCCAAAAGCCTCTCCCCAGCCCCACCCTTACTAATCTTCATCCAGCTGTTGGAGAGGGAAGGGGCAGGAAAGACTTGCATGCTGGATTTTCAGTTCTTTCCTAGGTAGGATCTGGTAGAAGGGAGTTAACCATTTTTTTTTTAATTTTCATTTATTTATTTTTAGTTTCCAACATTCACTTCTCTAAGATTTTGAGTTCTAAATTTTCTCCCCTTCCCTCTGCTCCCCCTTCCCCAACACAACATGCAATCTGATAAAAGCTATACATGTACAATCACATTAAACATTTCCATATAGTCATGTAAAAAAGAATTAGAACCAAAGGGGAAAGCCACAGGAAATAAGAAATAAGAAAGAAAGAAAATAGTATGCTTCAATCTGCATTCAGATTCCATGGTTCTTTCTGTGGATGTGAATAGTGTTTCCAACCATGAGTCTTTTGGAATTGTCTTAGATAAAGGGAGTTAACTATTGCAGAGTTAGTAGCTTCGACTATCCCCAACAGATAGTCCCAAGAGCCTTCACAATTTCTCTAGCTTTGGGGTTTTACTTTTCTTTTGGGTTCTTGTAATGTGCACCATTTACTTCTTCCTCAACCTCCTTTTTACAGGGAACAGAAACTGCTATAATCGCCATGTCAAAGGTTCTATATCTTTTCCCAGGGTAGCTTGATGCATCTGCCTTCTAACTCAGCCAGACCTAGAATAAGGAAAGCCAAGTTCTTTTTCTAAACTTAAGTTAATCACTCCAAACTGAATTTATACCCTCCCTCCCTCCTTGTCTCCTACACCTGTGTTTTCACATGTCCCACTTGGTTTTAAGCATTCTGCTGACTAGTTCAGAGAGCCCTCTTTTCCTCAAGTTTGGCTGCTCTTTCAGGGCAGTTTATTAAACACTTGATCAGGGGAAAAAAAAAAAACTTAAGCCAACTTCTAGTTAATACTTGCTTTTTGGTTGCCAAGTCTGCCGAAAAGGGAATGGAATGAGCACTTAATAAGCACCTACTGTGTGCCAGATACTGTTAAGCTCTCTCCAAATATCTCAATTTAATCATTTTCTGGAAGACTGAGGCAGACAGAGGTTAGTAACTGGTAAATGAGACTAGATTTTAACTAAGGTCTTCCTGATTCCAGACCCAGTGCTCTATCTTCTGTGCCATCCCTCTTACATAGACATTACCATCCCACTGTCAAAACTGCAAGATCTCTGAGCTCTCTCTCCCATAGAGTGGGGGTGGGAGTGTGTAATTCTGCGTTGATATAATGATATCGTGCTCCCCCAGAATTAGAAATACTTTTTGTGGCTGTTGCATGGATAAAGAACAAACGATTAGTAGCAGGAGTTCTTGACCTGGGCTCCATGAACTTGGATGTAAGGGGAATAAAAACAACCTACATGTTTCATATCACATGGTTTCCTTTGTAATTCTCTGTATTTTTTTATTAATGCATTTGAATCCATTATTCTGCAAGGCCTCCATGGACTTCACCAGATTGTGAAGGGTTCAAGGCACAAAAAAAGATGGAGAGCTGACAATCTTCAGTAAAATCAAGGAATCTCAAAAGCTTAGAGCTGGAAAGAATCCTTAGTCACCTAGTTCTTGGTTTAGTTCTTTCTCTAATGGAAGAAGTGGACCTAGAGTGTGTTAAATGACTTGCCCAGGGTCACCTAGCTTATCTGTGACGTGGCCAGGACTAGAACTCGATTCTAACCAATAGTTGTTTTTTTCTTTTTTGGGGGGTGGGAGGGAGAGTCGGGGGTTTTTTTCCATTTCTCAACCGCACTCAAATCTATCCACCTCCATCACTTTTGACATTAATGCCAGAGAGAGCCACAAGCTTCAAAGCACCCGATTTTTCTTGCTATTTAACTCACTCTGCCTTTAAAAAGCAAGTGTTAATTCTCATGGCCAAATTGACTGAGGGTAGGTGGGAGGAAGAGAACAGGGTGATATCATTTATGGCTACCCAGCATCCTCTCCGGTTTGTCAGAAAGTTGCCAAAGGGATGAGATAAAACTTATCTCAGCAGAGAAGTTCATGATTAACAGGCCTCTCATCTCTGATTCCTTTAGCATGGCACCTATTTAATGGATGGATCTATTTTGATTGACTGCTAAATGCCTACCAAGAGCAGACAGACCTAAGCACCTTCAGATCAGCTGCCTATTCACAGGCAATCATACTTGAGACCCTGTTGTGTTATGATGATCCATTTATACGCTTGTTAGTCCTTCCAAAAGATGGATGAAAAAATGAGCGTTTATTAAGTACTGACTACTTGCCAGGTACTGTGTTAAGTGCTAGGGCCATGATTCAGAAAGATGACTCTGGTTTATTTCCTGTTGATGCACACACTAGCTTTAAGAGGAACCTGAGGATTGGAGAGAAGACAAAACCTTGGACAGCATCCTACCTCTGCTTCCATCTACACCTGAACTCTAGATCACAGAGACACTTCAGACTTTGAAGAGACCTTGAGGATCATTAATCCAATCCCTTCCTTGTAGAGATAAGGAAACTCCCATCTGTGAAAAGTGAGGTGACTTTCCAAATATCACATAGCTAGAGACAGAAACTAGTACCAATAGGATGAGTGACTAAAGCACCCGCCTATCTATTCCCAGAGACCAAGGGACAGTTCCCTACTTTGATACAGAAAGCACAGTATACTGGAAGGAGGAACAGCTCCAGAATCAGAAGCCCCAAGTTCAAATCCCACCTTTGACATCCTATATTGTCTCAACTTCCCTGGGCTTCAGTTTCCTTATCTGTAATTTGAAGGGGTTGGATTGCATGACTTCTGAAATTCTTTCCAACTTTAGGTCCATGATCTTATAATCTCTTTGTAGCTTCCTCCATAATGGTTTCATACGGAAATTAGAATCTAACTTTTCTCCTCCTCCCTATGGCATTTTGTCTTGAAAGTGACTGTGACAGTGGGGAGTGGCAACCGCGATGCCACTCCAACAAAATAGCAGCAATGCCTCCTGCTCTTCTTTTCAGCTTTGGAGAAAATAATGGGCCTGTTTACAGAATGTCTTTTTCTTTTAAATGCTCAGTCTACTACATGGACATGGTGAGAGGAGGTAAGGAAGGCAGACATGATTGCAAAATACTCATTTACCTACTACCAACTAGTAAATCATTTTCCCCACAGCCACGCTCAATAGAAAGGCTTACTTATCACAGCTACCCTAAGATGTGTTGAAGAGGGCCAGACCTAGGGGCTAAATCCAAGATCACATCAAAAATCTAGTGAGGATGCCTCCTCCACTGACCTACCATGAGGCCTTCACCCAGTGAACATCAGGGAGAGGCTGCTCCAACTACTATCTCGACAGTTTATTTGCAATCTGAAGTCAAGGCTTAAAATAAATATAGTTGATAACAAAACCAAACCCTTTCCTGAGTTAAAAAAAAAAACAAACCAGTGAGATAGGAAGCACATTTGATTTTTTAAAAATGTATTAGGTTAAAAACAAATAATATTTATGAAATAATTTTTTAAATTTTTATTTCACTATCCAGACTGAAATTAGGTGGACTGAATTTCATTTAGACAAATTCATTTGATTCTATTCTGGATTTGACTTCATACAAACATAATCTAGGAAGTGATTCATTCTTTGAACCTTCTAAGCCTGCTCCTGGTATCGTAGCATTTTAGAGCTTAAACGAGACCTTGAGGAGTATCTTAATTCAGTCTCTGAGAAAAGTAAAGAATTGAACCAAGGTCACACAACTAGTCATTGACTGAGCCAAAACTGGTCCAAATATCTTGATCCCTAGGTGCAGTGGGAGTTTTCATAGCCACATGCCTACCATAAGGGTCAGATGTCTGTAAACTGGACATCACCTCTGTATTGTATCAGGGAGGGTGGCAGTTTACCACAGGCTACCAGCCCAAATCCCTCAAGCTCTTTAGCCTATTAAAATAAAAGCAACTTTAACTCAATATAACATGCCTTGCAAACTAAGGGAGTACTTCACATTCATGCAATGGTGCAGTGGCTCTTGTGGTCTGAATGGTACTGTTGTTATGAAAAACAAAATCCTCAGCACTAGAATAGCTTAGCCTGTGAAGACTTTGAAGTTAAACTTAGAACATGTTAAGTTCTCCTCTTTCCACAAGCTCCTTTTTCTTCCTTGTTATTTCTGTTGTTTTGTCATTTTGGTCATGTGCAACATTCCATGATTGCATTTGGGGTTTTCTTGGCAAAGACCCTGGAGTAGTTTGCCATTTCCTTCTCCAGATTATTTTACAGATGAGGAAATGGAGGCAACAGGGTTAAGTGACTTGGCCCAGGTCACAAAGCTAGTAAGTTCTGAGACTGGATATGAACTCAGGAAGATGAATCTTCCTGATTCCAAGTCCAGTACTCTATCCACTGCTCCTTTTTCTTACAAACTTTTATTAAGCATATGTTGTATACCTAGCATTTTTCTAGATGGTAAGGGGACAATCCTGTAGGACTTACTGTATGAACTTGCTTAATTAACACTTAGCATATGCTACCTCTTTAGGTAAAATAATGCCTCCTTGATGTGGTATCATTGGGAAATGATATTCTAGATAAATGAGTTTTCCACATAACTGAAATAACCTTTTACACAAAAATTTATTATTATTTTGAATAATAATTCTAGTGGAAATCTTAGAAATTTCTAAAATGTATCATCTACTTCCCTGCCTTAATTTCTCTGTCTTCTTAAAAAGAGGGTGCTGGACATAATATAAGCTTTTCTTAAGGACTTAGGATCATCATTATGTGCTATAACACAGTGCTCAAATTCAGTCAGTAAGCATTTATTAAATGTCTACTATGTGCCAAGTACTGTGCCAAGTGCTTAGGATACAAAGAAAGGCAAAAGACAGTGCCCAAAGTGGTGCCATTAATTAGGGCCTATTGAAGTATACAGTTTGCCACTGAACAAAGTGGCCCCATAGCTGTTGTGGCTTTTTTATTTAAGTAGTTTTTTCTGTTTCTTCTCATCAGAGTATTTTCATGTCCCTCTCCCCTCATTCTAAATTTGTCGCTCTCATTCTGGAGAAAAGAGCAATGGATGAAAGCAGGACTTCTGACAATCAAGGATGCAAAACTTGAATGAAACACTAATCCAAGCTTAGAAATGTGTTTGTTATGGTGGACTTTTCAGTGTAATTATATTGTACAGAGATTTGCTAGGTATTTAGGCTTCTTGTGCTGGGTCCCTGTTTGAATTGGTATCCAAGGAGTTCAAGGAAGAGTAAGAAGACCAGTTTGAGGGAGTGGAACCAATATGACAGTGTAAAAGCAGGGACTTGCTTGAACTCTCCCCCAAATCCCTTCAAATACCTGTAAAAAAATGACTTTTAGCAAATTCTAGATCTACAGAACCCACAAAATGACAGGGTGAAACTAATCTCCAGACCAAGACAGCCTGAAAGGTTGCCAGGAGGGGACTATCTCACTGGGCTGGGAGCAGAGTACATTTCAGCATGGGCCATGCCACCATAGATGGGGCTAAAGCAGGGCTCAGGAGACTGAATCATTGGCAGCTGTCCTGGTTTCTTGACTTCTCAATCCACAAACGACAAAGTAGAAGGTTAGTGGAAAAATTCTGTGGGACCTGGGTGAAAGAGGAGCATGGACTGGCCCCAGCTTGGGGTGGCAGAGGTGGCAGTGATGGTAGCAGCAGCAGCAGTGACAGCTGCTTCCAGAACTCTGGGGCCACAGACAGTGGGAGATTCAGTGGCTGATCAGAGAGGGATTGCAGGGATCTCTGCTAGCACCAAGGCAGGTTTCTCTCATTTTTGTCCTGCTTGGATCTGGATCGCTGTCCTGTGTGGTGGTCCTTGGGTGAGGAGAAATGTTGGTGTGGTGAAGTTTGTGGCAGTGGTGGAAAGGGAATCCTCCTAACAGTTCCAAGGCTGAAAAGAGTGCTTGGTTTCACTCACAGACCAAAGCACAGGCAAGGAGAGGAGCAAACACCTCTCCTTTGAACATACCACCTTGGAGGAGCTGAAAATTTACAGGTCCCTAGAAGTGTCTATGAAAACAGCTACACAAAACCCCTAAGCTTGGGGACAGTACACCCATGCCCACTCCCAATGGAAGTAGAGTCGTACCTTGAAAAAGAATTAGAAAGTCAATTATTTGGCTGGGGAAATGAACGAACAGCATAAAAAACAACTCAGACTCTAGAATCTTACCTTGGTGGCAAAGAAGATCAAAACATACAGTTGGAAGAAGGCAACAAAGTCAAAGCTCCTCTATCCAAAGCCTTCAAGAAAAATGTGAATTGCTCTCATCCCATGGAAGAGCTCAAAAAGGATTTTGACAAGTAAGAAAAGTAGAGGAAAAATTGGGAAGAGAAATGAGAGTGATGCAAGAAAATCATGAAAAACAAGTCAACAGTTTGCTAAAGGAGACCCAAAAAAATACTGAAAAGAATAACACCTTAAAAAATAAACTAACCCAAATGGCAAGAGATGTCCAAAAACCAGTGAGAAGAATGCTTTAAATGGCAGAATTAGCCAAATGAAAAAGAAGGTTCAGATAAGGATGGAAACTATATCCTGTTAAAAGGCACCATAGACAATGAAGCAATATCATTACTAAACATGTATGCTCCAAGTGGTATAGCATCCAGATTCTTAGAGGAGAAGTTGGGGGAGTTGAAGGAAGAAATTGACAGCAAAACTATACTAGTGGGGGACCTCAACCTCCCTCTTTCTGAACCTGATAAATCTAACCTCAAAATAAACAAGAAAGAGGGTAAGGAGGTAAATAAAACTCTAGATAGGGTAGATATGATAGATCTTTGGAGAAAATTGAATGGGAATAGAAAGGAACATACCTTTTTCTCAGCGGTACATGGAACATTTACAAAAATTGACCATGTACTAGGACATAAAAGTCTCACAATCCAGCGCAGAAAGGCAGAGATAATCAGTGCATCCTTCTTAGATCATAATGCAATAAAAATTATATGTAATAAAAGGCCATGGAAAGATAAAGCAAAAATCAATTGGAAACTAAATAATCCTAAAGAAGGAATGGGTTAAAGAAGAAATCATAGAAACAATCAACAACTTCATTCAAGAGAATGACAATAATGAGACAACCTACCAAATCTTATGGGATACTGCAAAAGCAGTTCTTAGGGGAAGTTTTATATCTTTGAATGCCTACATAAATAAAATAGAGAAAGAGGAGATCAATGACTTGGGTATGCAGCTGAAAAAGCTAGAAAAAGAACAAATTGAAAATCCCCAAGAAAATACCAAATTAGAAATACTGAAAACCAAAGGAGAGATTAATAAAATTGAAATTAAGAAAACTATTGAATTAATAAATAGAAAACCAATAGTTGGTTTTATGAAAAAACTAATAAAATTGATAAACCTTTGGTCAATTTGATTAAAAAAAGAAAGAAGAAAATCATATTACTAATATTAAAAATGAAAGGGGTGAACTCACCTCCAATGAGGAGGAAATTAAAACAATAATTAGAAATTACTTTGCCCAACTTTATGCCCACAAATTCGATAATCTAAATGAGATGGATGAATATTTTAAAAAATACAAATTGCCCAGATTAACAGAAGAGGAAATTGAATACTTAAACAACCCCATCTCAGAAAAAGAAATTGAACAAGCCATCAATGAACTCCCTAGGAAAAAATCTCCAGGACCAGATGGATTCATAAGTGAATTCTATCAAACCTTTAAAGAACAGTAAATTCCAATACTATATAGACTGTTTTTGAAAATTGGGGAAGAAGGAGTCCTCCCAAATTCTTTCTATGATACAAATATGGTTTTGATACCCAAACCAGGAAGAGACAAAACAGAAAAAGAAAATTATAGACCAATTTCTCTAATGAATATAGATGCAAAAATTTTCAACAAGATTTTAGCAAAACGAATACAGCATCTTATCAAGAGAATAATACATTATGATCAGGTAGGTTTCATACCAGAAATGCAGGGCTGGTTCAATATTAGAAAAACTATTAGCATTATTGATCATATAAACAACAAAACTAACAAAAACCACATGATTATCTCAATAGATGCAGAAAAAGCTTTCGACGAAATACAACACCCATTCCTATTAAAAACACTGGAGAACATAGAAATAAAGGGAACTTTCCATAAAATCATGAGCAGTATCTACCTAAAACCTTCAGCAAGCATTATATGCAATGGGGATAAGCTAGATGCATTTCCATTAAGGTCAGGGGTGAAACAAGAATGCCCATTATCACCATTATTATTCAATATGGTACTAGAAATGTTAGCGGTAGCAATTAGACAAGATAAAGAAATTGAAGGAATAAAAATAGCCAAAGAAGAAACTAAGTTATCACTGTTTGCAGATGATATGATGATATACTTAGAGAATCCCAGAGATTCAAGTAAAAAACTACTTGAAATAATAAACAACTTTGGCAAAGTTGCAGGTTACAAAATAAACCCACACAAATCTTCTGCATTCCTATATATTAGCAGCAAAGTCCAACAGCAAGAGATAGAGAAATCCCATTTAAAGCTAGAGTAGACACTATAAAATACTTAGGAGTTTACCTGCCAAAATAAACCCAGGGATTATATGAACACAATTACAAGACACTTTTTGCACAAATAAAGTCAGATTTAAGTAAGTGGAAAAACATCAGTTGTTCGTGGGTAGGCCGAGCTAATATAATAAAAATGACAATTCTACCTAAATTAATCTACTTATTTAGTGCCATACCAATTAAACTATCAGATAATTATTTTCTAGAGCTGGATAAAATAATATCAAAATTCATTTGGAAAAACAAAGAGTCCAGAATATCAAAGGGACTAATGAAAGGAAATGCTTGGGAAGGTGGCCTAGCACTACCAGACCTCAAATTGTATTATAAAGCAGCAATTATCAAAACCACTTGGTATTGGCTAAGAAACAGAGGGGTAGACAAATGGAATATACTTGGCACTCAAGACACAGTAGGCAAGGAATATAGCAATCTCCTGTTTGATAAACCCAAAGATCCCAGCTTCTGGGATAAGAATTCACTGTTCGACAAAAATTGCTGAGAAAACTGGTTAACTGTATGGCAGAAATTAGGCATAGACCCATGCCTGGCACCATACACAAGAATAAAGTCCAAATGAGTACATGATTTAGGTATAAAGATTGATACCATGAATAAACTGGAGAAGCAAGAAATAGTGTATTTATCAGATTTATGGAGAAGGGAAGAATTTTTTTCTAAAGAAACGATAGAAAGTATTATGAAATGCAAGATGGATAATTTTGATTACTTTAAACTGAAAAGTTTTTGCACAACCAAACCCAATGCAACCAAAATTCGGAGGGAAGTAGTAAATTGGGAAAAAATTTTTACAGCTAAGCTCGGGGATAAAGGCCTCATTTCTAAAATATATAGAGAACTGACTCAAATATATAACCATCCAAGTCATTCCCCAATTGATAAATGGTCAAAGGATATGAACAAGCAATTTTCAGGGGAAGAAATCAAAAATATCTATAATCATATGAAAAAGTGCTCTAAATCACTATTGATTAGAGAGATGCAAATCAAAACAACTCTGAGGTACCACATCACACCTGTAAGATTGGCAAACATGACAGAACAAGAAAATGATAAATGCTGGAGAGGATGTGGGAGAGTTGGAACACTAATTCATTGTTGGTGGAGCTGTGAGATCATCCAACCCTTCTGGAGAACGGTTTGGAACTATGCCCAAAGGGCTACAAAAATGTCCATACCCTTTGACCCAGAAATATCGCTACTAGGATTGTATCCCCAAGAGATTATAAAAACGGGAAAGGGTCCCACGTGTACAAAAATATTAATAGCAGCACTCTTTGTGGTAGCCAAAAACTGGAAGTCAAGGGGATGCCCATCAATTGGGGAATGGCTGAATAAATTATGGTATATGAATGTAATGGAGCACTATTGTGCCATAAGAAACGATGAACAAGAAGACTTCAGGGAGGCCTGGAAGGACTTATATGATCTGATGCTGAGCAAAAGGAGCAGAACCAGGAGAACTTTGTGCACAGCAATGACCACAGTGTGTGAGAGTTTTTTCTGGTAGACTTGGAACTTTGTAATAACACAAGAACTTACTGAGAAAAAAAAAATCCTAATGTCAGTCTTCTAAGGCAAAATGCCTTCCACGCTCAGAGAAAGAAATATGGAAGTCATTCGCAGAATGTAGCAGATCATGTTTGTATGTAGGTGGGTTTCAGTGTATTATGTTTTGATTTGTTATATGATTTCTTCCATTTATTTTAGTTCGACTACATAGCATGACTATAGTGAAAATGTGCTCAATAGGAAAGTATATGTAGAACCTATACAGAATTGTATGCTGTCACGGGGAGGGAGGGGGGTAGTGGAGGAAGGGGGTGGGGATAAAATCTTAACTTTAAGGAAATGATTGTAAAACATTAAAAAAAATAAAAAGAAAAAAAGAAAAGACCTGTAGAGAGACCTAGGAAAAAAAAGAAAAAGAAGGTTCAAAAGCTCACTGAAGAAAATAGTTCTTTAAAAATTAGAATTGAACAGATGGAAGCTAATGAATTTATGAGAAACCAAGAAATTTCAAAACAAAATCAAAAGAATAAAAAAATAGAAGACAGTGTGAAATAACTCATTGGAAAAACAACTGACCTGGAAAACTGATCCAGAAGAGACAATTTAAAAATTATGGGACTATGTGAAAGCCATGATCAAAAAAAAGAACCTAGACATCATCGTTCATGGAATTATGAAGGAAAATTGCCCTGATATTCTAGAGCCAGAGGGTAAAATAATATTGAAAGAATCTACTGATCACCTCCTGAAAGAGATAAAAAAAAAAAAAAAAAGCCTCCTAGGAATATTGTAGCCAAATTCCAGAGTTCCCAGGTCAAGGAGAAAATATTGCAAGCAGCCAGAAAGAAACAATTATAGTATTGTAGAAATACAATTAGGATAACACAAGATCTAGCAGCTTCTACATTAAGGGATCAAAGGGCTTGAAATATGATATTCCAGAAGTCAAAGTAACTAGGATTAAAACCAAAAATCACCTACCAAACAAAACTGAGTATAATACTTTAGGGGAAAAAATTGTCATTCAATGAAATAGAGGAGTTTCAAGCATTTTTGATGAAAAGACCAGAGCTGAATAGAAAATTTTATTTTCAAACACAAGAAGCAAGAGAAGCATGAAAAGGTAAACAGGAAAGAGAAATCATAAGGGACTTATTAAAGTTGATCTGTTTACATTCCTACGTGGAAAGATAATATTTGTAACTGGAAACTTTTCTCAGCATTTGGGTAGTTGGAGGGATTACATACATATAGACAGAGGTCACAGGGTGAGTTAAATAGGAAGGGATGATGCCTAAAATAATAAAACTGAAGTGTGAGAGAGGAATATATTGGGAGGAGAAAGGGAGAAATGGAACGGGCAAATTATCTCTCATTAAAGAACCAAAAAAAAGCTTTTTTCAATGGAGGTGAAAAGAGGGGAGGTTAGAGGGAAGAAGTGAAGCTTACTCTCATCACATTTGGCTCAGGGAGGGAATAACATGCACACTCAATTTTGATGTGAAAATCTATCTTACACTACAGGAAAGTAGGGGAGAAGGGGATAAGTGGAGTGTGAGGAGTATGATAGAAAGGAGGGCAAATGGAAGGAGGGAGTAATTAGAAGTAAACTTTTGGGGAAGGACAAGGTCAAAAGAGAGAATAGAATAAATGGGGGGCAGGATAGGATGGAGGGAAATATAGTCTATCACAACATGACTATTATGAAAGTCTTTTGCATAACTACACATGTATAGCCTATGTTGAATGGCTTACCTTCTCAGTGGGGATGGGTGGGGAGGAAAGAAGGGAGAGAAATTGGAGCTCAAAGTTTTAGGAATGAATGTTGAGAATTGTTTTTGCATGCAACTAGGAAATAAGAAATACAAGTAATGGGATATAGAAATCTATCTTGCCCTACAAGAAAAGGGAGAAGATGGGGATAAGGGAAAGGAGGGGTGTGATAGAAGGGAGGGCACATTGGGAGAAAGGGTAATCAGAATACATAGTGTCTTGGGGTGGGGAAAGGGAAAGATGGGGAGAAAATTTGGAACTCAAAATCTTGTGGAAATGAATGTTGAAAACTATAAGTAAGTAATTCAAGTAAGAGAAGTCGAGGAAAAATTGGGAAGAGAAATGAGAGTGATGCAAGAAACTCATGAAAAACAAGTCGATAACTAGCTAAAGGAGACCCAAAAAAATACTGAAGGAAATGTGTGTGTGTGTGTTTGTCCTTCATTGCTGAAGAAGACCATGCCATCAGAGAAATAATGACATGATTTGCTCTTGACTTTCTTTTTTGAGTGAGGGAGGGCTGTGTAGGCCACTAGCCTCACTTCTCCTCTAGAGTCATCTGAATCCAGTGACCAGATATTCATCAAGATGACTGGAGATGACCCAGGATGAGGCAATTGGGGTTAAGTGACTTGCCCAAGGTCACACAGCTAGTGAGTGTCAAGTGTCTGAAGTGAGATTTGAACTCAGGTCTTCCTGACTCCTGCACTGGTGCTCTATCCACTGCACCATCTAGCTGCCCCATTGAAGAAAATAACACCTTAAAGAACAGACTAATCCAAATGGCAAAAGATGTCCAAAAAGCCAGTGAGGAAAAGAATGCCTTAAAAAGCAGAATTGGCTAGATGAAAAAAGAGGTCTAAAAGTTCACTGAAGAAAATAATTCCTTAAAAATTAGAATGAGGCAAATAGAAGCTAATGACTTTATGAGAAATCAAGAAATTCTTAAACAGAATCAAAAGAATGAAAAAATACAAGAAAATGTGAAATATCTCATTGGAAAAACCACAGACTTGAAAAATAGATCCAAAAGAGGTAATTTAAAAGTTGTTGGACTACCTGAAAGTCATGATCAAAAAAAGAGCCTAGACATCATCTTTCAAGAAATTACCAAGGAGTGGCCTAGCACTACCAAACCTCAAATTGTATTATAAAGCAGCAATTATCAAAACCACTTGGTATTGGCTAAGAAACAGAGGGGTAGACAAATGGAATAGGCTTGGCACTCAAGACACAGTAGGCAAGGAATATAGCAACCTCCTGTTTGATAAACCCAAAGATCCCAGCTTCTGGGATAAGAACTCATTGTTCAACAAAAATTGCTGGGAAAACTGGTTAACTGTGTGGCGGAAATTAGGCATAGACCCATGCCTGACACCGTACACAAGAATAAAGTCCAAATGAGTACATGATTTAGGTATAAAGATTGATACCATGAATAAACTGGAGAAGCAAGAAATAGTGTATTTATCAGATTTATGGAGAGGGGAAGAATTTTTTTCTAAATAAACGATAGAAAGCATTATGAAATGCAAGATGGATAATTTTGATTACTTTAAACTGCAAAGTTTTTGCACAACCAAACCCAATGCAACCAAAATTTGGAGGGATGTAGTAAATTGGGAAAAAATTTTTACAGCTAAGCTCAGGGATAAAGGCCTCATTTCTAGAATATATAGAGAACTGACTCAAATATATAACCATCCAAGTCATTCCCCAATTGATAAATGGTCAAAGGATATGAACAAGCAATTTTCAGGGGAAGAAATCAAAGATATCTATAATCATATGAAAAAGTGCTCTAAATCACGATTGATTAGAGAAATGCAAATTAAAACAACTCTGAGGTACCACATCACACCTGTAAGATTGGCAAACATGACAGAACAAGAAAATGATAAATGCTGGAGAGGATGTAGGAGAGTTGGAACACTAATTCATTGTTGGTGGAGCTGTGAGATCATCCAACCCTTCTGGAGAACGGTTTGGAACTATGCCCAAAGGGCTACAAAAATGTCCATACCCTTTGACCCAGAAATATCGCTACTAGGATTGTATCCCCAAGAGATTATAAAAACGGGAAAGGGTCCCACGTGTACAAAAATATTAATAGCAGCACTCTTTGTGGTAGCCAAAAACTGGAAGTCAAGGGGATACCCATCAATTGGGGAATGGCTGAATAAATTATAGTATATGAATGTAATGGAGTACTATTGTGCCATAAGAAATGATGAACAAGAAGACTTCAGGGAGGCCTGGAAGGACTTATATGATCTGATGCTGAGTGAAAGGAGCAGAACCAGGAGAACTTTGTGCACAGCAACGACCACAGTGTGTGAGAGTTTTTTCTGGTAGACTTGGAACTTTGTAATAACACAAGAACTTACTGAGAAAAAAAAAAAATCCTAATGTCGGTCTTCTAAGGCAAAATGAGTTCCACACTCAGAAAAAGAAATGTGGAAGTCACTTGCAGAATGTAGCAGATCATGTTTGTGTGTGGGTGGGTTTCAGTGTATTATGTGTTGATTTGTTATATGATTTCTTCCATTTATTTCAGTTCGACTACATAGCATGAATATAGTGAAAATGTGCTCAATAGGAAAGTATATGTAGAACCTAAACAGAATTGTATGCTGTCATGGGGAGGGAGGGGGGTATTGGGGGAAGGGTGGGGAGGAATAAAATCTTAACTTTAAGGAAATGATTGTAAAACATTAAAAAAAATAAAATAAAAAATAAAATAAAATAATGAAACTCTCAAAAAAAAAAAAAAAGAAATTACCAAGGAAAACTGCCCTGATATTCTAGAACCAGAAGGTAAAATAGAAATTGAAAGAATCTACCAATTGTCTCTTGAAAGAGATCCCAAAAGGAAAACTGCCAGGAATATTGTAGCCAAATTCCAGAGTTCCCAGGTCAAGGAGAAAATATTGCAAGCAGCTGGAAAGAAACAATTCAAGTATTATGGAAATACGATCAGGATAACACAAGATTTAGTAGCTTCTACATTAAAAGAATGGAGGACTTGGAATATGATATTCTGGAGGTCAAAGGAGCTAGGAATAAAACAAAGAATCACCTTTCAAGCAAAACTGAGTATAATACTTTAGGGGGGGAAATGGTCTTTCAATGAAATAGAGAACTTTCAAGTATTCTTGATGAAAAGACCAGAGCTGAAAATAAAATTTGACTTTCACATGCAAGAATCAAAAGAAGCATGAAAAGGTAAATAGGAAAGAGATATCATAAGGTACTTATTGAACTGTTTACATTCCTACATGGAAAGATGATATTTGTAACTCATGAGACCTCAGTATTAGGGTAGTTGGAGGGACTCGATAGATAGATAGATAGATAGATAGATAGATAGATAGATAGATAGATAGATGGCACAGGATGAATTGAATATGAAGACATGATATCAAAAAATAAAATTTAAAAATGACAGAGAAATATATTGGGAGGAGAAAGAGATAAAATGGGATAAATTATCTCACATATAACAGGCAAGAAAAAGGTTTCACAATGGAGAGGAAGAGGACAGAGATGAGGGGAAATGAGTAAATCTTATTCTCATCTGATTTGGCTTCAGGAGGGAATAACACACACTCAATTGACTATCTTACCCTACAGGGAAGTAGGAGGAAAGGGGATGGGGGTGGTAGTGATAGAAGGGAAGGCAGATTAGGGAAAGGGCTGGTCAAAAGCAAACACTTGAAAAGGGACAAGGTCCAAGGGAAAAATAGAATAAATGGAGGGTGGGATAAGATGGAGGGAAATACAGTCTTTCACAACATGACTATTATGGAAGTGTTTTGCATAACTACACATGTATAACCTATAATGAATTGCTTGCCTTCTCAATGAGGGTGGGTGGGGAGGGAAGAAGGGTGAGAATTTGGAGCTCAAAGTTTTAAAAACAAATGTTAAAAATTATTTTTACATGCAACTGGGAAATTAGATATGCAGGCAATGGGGTATAGAAATCTATCATGCCTTACAAGAAAGTAAGGGGAAAGGGGATGGGGAGGAGGTGATAGAAGGGAGGGCAGACTAAGGGAAAGGCTAATCAGAATGCATATCATCTCAGGGTGAGGAGAGAGGAGAGATGGGGAGAAAATTTGGAATTCAAAATCTTGTGGAAATGAATCTTGAAAATTAAAAATTATTTTTTAAATTAAGGAATTGCAAGTTTACATAATAGAAAAAAAAGGTCAGTTTGACAAGAAAAGTAATTTATTCATAATTGGTACCTGCCAAGGCTACCATTAACACCAACACCATTAGCACCCCCTACATTGATCAGCTGAAGGACTTCATCTGGGATTCACTGATGGCAGGAGATTCCTCATATTAGGATCCTAATTAAATCCTTGAAGCTGATTAAGCCTTTGGGCTTTTACATTTTTTGCTTAGTTATTCATAGTTGGCCAATTCATACCTACCATACCTTGCTATCTTCCAGTCCCTGCAATTCCAAGTTTTATCTTCCAAAATAAAAAACTTACTTTGTTACTACTCAATATGCCCATGCAATTCAGCTCTCTTCCTTCCTAATCCCTATCTTTGACTATCCTCTGGAGTCCCGCCTCCCCCCTCCCCATACACACACCAAAAATTTCCCCTTCTCCTAAATCTCTCTTTTGCTCTTCTGGTATTTTTGGAAATTTAGCTATCTTAGGTAGCACAGCAACTAAAAGGACTGAATTGGAATCAGGAAGACCTGAATTCGATTCACAGGTGACACCTGCTAGCAATTGGGCCCAAGGCAAGTCATTTAAACTCTGATTATCTCAGTTTCTTCATTTGTAGAATGGGGATAATAATAAAACCATCTTCACATAATTGTGAGGATTAAATGAGATAAGACATATATGTGTTTGTGTGTGTGTGTGTGTATATATATATATATACACAGAGAGAGAGAGAGCACTGTGCAAATCTTAAAGCACAATATAAATGCTAGTTACAATCTCCTGCTTTGCCACCTTTTCCAATGTTGACTATATCTCAAACCTCCTAATACACAAGGATCAAAGGAGGAGTCATTGTGCCCCTTGCTACCCACTGATACTCTCAGAGATTCCCTTTGCCGCCATCATTCAATGACCAAACACTTTGAATTCGCTCCATCCTTCCACATTAACCTGTCTGGATCCTTTTTGCTGTCTTCTACTGACCTCTGGGTTACTCTTCCCTCCTTCCTAGATGAGTTCAGAATTTTCTCTCTATTCCAACCCCTGCCTTCATCCTTGGTAATGTCACTGATGTTTCCTGAACCACTCTGGCCACCTGGTTCATCAGCCTCTTCAGTGCTATTGTATCCACCTCCATTGGCTTGAACCCTGCACTTTTACGTTCTGATCATGTTTCCTGTCTTTCCAACCTGTCCTGCTGCATCAATCCTTCTAAACCTTCCATGTGTCCTCATTTCAACCTCTGGCCTCCCCAGTCCCTCCCTACTTTTGTAATCTGTCATCTCTGTTCTGGTTCCCTTTTCTTGCCTTTTTAAGTCTTAACCTTATAGCTAAACTTTTCAACAAGGCATATTGTCTTCCTCCATTGAATCTCTTGTCCCTTTGTCCTTTGGCTATTTTACAGCCTGCTAATCTTCAGTCCTGGGTCACTCCCACCATGTTGCCTTCTCGCTGGTATTCCTGAGCAACTTAATACTGGAGAAAGTTATGAAACTGAACTGACTACATTTGCAACCAATTTCAGTTCTCTGACCTTAACTGGGCCCTCACTGCTTGGTAGTTTTCACTCGTGTCTAATTGACTTTCTGCCAGTCACATTCCACATAAGGAATGTTCCAGAACTTCTTTCTCTACAAGGCCCCAACATCATTCCCAACTTCTCTTCTTCAGTCAATGACTTTGCTTCCTTCTTTACTGAGAAAATGATAGCGAATTCCACCTTCTCCATACCACACCTCCAAACCTCACTTCATCTTCCCCAGTGCTTTCCTCTTGTTCCAGTCAGAGGCAAAGTGACTGTTCTCCTTGCCAAAGCTAACTTCTCTCTTCTTGTGCCCTTGGATCCCACTCCCTTCAGCTTCCTGGAAGAGTTTGTCCTATTAATCATTCTTTCTAATCTTTACTCTTCTTATCTAATGATTCCTTCCCTGCTCTGGTCCCCCCTTGACCAGCCCTGTCCTCAAATTATTGGCCTGTATTTCTTCCCTGCCTCTAACTTCCAGAATGGTACAAAACATTTTCTACAGAAGAATATCAAAGAAATTAATGCAAAGAAATGCAAGGGAAGGTGGTCTAGCTGTACCAGGAGTAGAAGTATATTATAAAGCAGCAATCATCGAAACTACTTGGTATTGACTAAGAAACAGAGGGGTGGATCAGTAAAATAGGTTAAGTACACAAGACACTGTAGTCAATGACTTTAGTAATCTACTGTTTGATAAACCCAAAGATTCCAGTTTCTGGGATAAGAAATCACTATTTGACAAAAACTGCTGGGGAAATTGGAAAATAGCATGGCAGAAACTAGACAAAGACCAATATCTTAGACTATGTGCCAAAATATGATCAAAATAGGTACATGAATTAGACATAAAGAGTATTACCATAAACAAAGTAGGGGAACAAGGAATAGTTTATCTGTCAAATATATGGAGAAGGGAAAAATTTATGACCAAACAAGAGACAGAGAGCATCATGAAATGAATAATTTTGATTATGTTAAATTCAAAAGGTTTTGCAGAAACAAAGCTGATGCAACCCATATTAGAAGGAAAGCAGAAATCTGGCAAACAATTTCTACAGTCAATATTTCTGATGAAGGCCTCATTTCTAAAATATATGGAGAACTGAGTCAAATTTATAAGAATACAAATCATTCCTCAGTTGAGAAATGGTCAAAGGATATGAACAGGCAGTTTTCAGATAAAAAAATTAAAACTATCTATAGTCATATGAAAAACAATGCCCTGAATCACTATTGATTAGAGAAATGCAAACTAAAACAACTCTGAGGTACTACATCACACCTATCAGAGTGGGTAACATGACAAAACAGGAAAATGATAAATGTTGGAGAAGATGTGGGAAAATTGGAACACTAATGCATTGTTGGTGGAGTTGTGAACTGATGCAACCATTGAGAACAATTTGGAGCTATGCCCAAAGGGCTTTAAAACTGTGCATTACCTTTGATTCAACAATATTGCTTCTAGGTCTGTATCCCAAAGAGATAATAAAAGGGAAAAGGACCTGCATGTACATAAATTTTTATAGCAGCTCTTTTTGTGGTGGCAAAGAATTGAAAACTGAGGGAATGTCCATCAATTGGAGAACGACTGAACAAGCTGTGGTATATGGATGTAACGGAATATCATTGTGCTATAAGAAATAATGAACAGGTGGATTTCAGAATAACTTGGAAAAATTTGAAATGATGCTGAGTGAAGTGAGAAGAACCAGGAGAACACTGTACACAGTAACAGCAACGTTGTTCAATGACCAACTTTGATAGACTTAGTTCTTCTCAGCAATGAAAAGATCTAAGACAATTCCAAAAATTTATGATGGAAAATACTATCCACATCCAGAGAAAAATTGTGGAGTCTGATTGCAGATTGAAGCATACTACTCTCTTTTTTTTTCTTTCTTGTGATTTTTCCCTTTTGTTCTGATTTTTCTTTTGCAACATGACTAATGTAGAAATATGTTTAATATGATTGTACCTGTATAGCCTGTATCGGATTGCATGCCATCTTGGGGAGGGAGGAGAGGAGGGAAGGAGGAAAAAACTGGGAACTCAAAATCTTATGAAAGTGAATATTGAAAACTAAAAAAAGAAGAAAATGTCCTCTACTCAATTGCTTATATTTCTTCACACACCTTCCACTCCCCAAGTCCTTACAGTCTGATTTCCAACCCCAACGTAAAACTTACTGCTCCAAGGTAATGAGTGATCTCTTCAGTGCTAAATCATTTCTTATCCTCCTTGACCCTTCTATATCTTTTGACCCTTACCTGTCCTGGATACTTTCTCCTCCATTGGAATTCCTAATGCAGCTATCTTTTGGATCTCTGACTGCTTACCTGACTGAGTCTTACCAGTCTTCTTTGCTGACTCATCACCCAAGGCTCTTTTCTGAGTCCTTTTCCATACTCTCTCTCAGGATCATCTCATCAGTTTCTAATGGTTCACTTATCACCTCTATGCAGATATGTATATTCAGTACCAACCTCCCAAACCTCAGTCCTTTGTCCCCAACCTCCAAGTGAACTTAATCTGGATAGTCTCCACCCTCCAATTCAACATGTTCCAAACTAAAAATATCACTATCTTGCCTAAACTTCTACCACTTCTAAACTTCTCTATTTCTATTCATTGTCACCCTCATATACCCAGTCATCAAGGTTCATAAACTTGTAGCCATCTTTGTCTCTTCCTTCTATTTTGCTCTCTATAACCAATCAGTTTACCAAGTTCTGTCAATTATGCTTTTAACAGATCTTGTACCATATTGTCTCCTTCGCTCCTTATGACCACTACATTAACTCTCCAGCTTCAGCTTACCTTTCTGTCACTATTTCATATTATTGACATTTATGCACCCTATTTTTCATTCATCTTCCACTTCCGTGCATTTGCACAGGCCATTATCCATGCTTGGAAGGCACTCTCTCCTCACCTCCACCTTACATAATTCTTATGCCCTTCAAGACTCAGTTCAGATGCCACCTCTTATAATCTTCCCTGATCCCCTCCTTTCTCCACCCCTCACCAAGCTAAAATGCTCTCCCCTTTTTCACATATTCCAAGGACCTATCATTTCCCATTTTGCATTATGATCCTAATCTCACCAAGTAGAATATAAGCTCCTTGAGGGAAAGGACTTCTGTTTTTATCTTGAGGTATCCACAGTGCTTAATCCAAATATTAATTAATTAATTGAGGTTAAGTGAGCTGAGAAATCAGATGTATAAGCTTATTTCAGAACTGTGTCTGAAATGAGTCAATAAGCAGTAAGAGCTTGCAGGGTTCTTCTCAATAAGCTTTTGGGCACAAATGTTGGGAAATGTTTTACCTACTCAGAGACCCTTCTCTTTCACTCATAGCAATATCCCAGATGGTTGAATTTGCTCAGCAAGTGAGATACTATTATATATTCTTGTCTTCCCCAAGTAGATAGCATACTCCTTGAAAGCAGAGATCAGGGCTTAGAACTCTATATTCCTCACAAGGAAAGAACATGGTAGCTATCAGTCACTATTTGTTGAGACTGATAAAAAGATTTTTTTTCTTCAAAGTATACATGGTTCCTGTTTTTGAAGATATCACAATCAAGTTAACCTGAGAGAATCTCAATGGGTGTATTAAAATCTCATTTTCCACTGTCTTACTCTTGAAGGAGTTAAATAATGCTAGTTAATTTTTAAATTCATGCCAAAGCTATGAATGACTATGTGCCAGAGGGAGGAAGAAGATGGCTTTTCACATCTCCATTTATATACTAAGGAACTAAGGCATGCAGGGCCTAAGTACTTTACCACTGCTCACTCTACAAGACAAGTGGCTGAGTCAGGAGTAGGACACCAAGCTCCTAACTCTGTGTCTGGCCTGCTATAAACACCCAACCATTCCACTTTTCATCTGTCTGATTAAAAAGAGACCATAAAACATCAACTGTGGCAGCCAGATGTGAGTCTAAATCAGGCTTGTCCCAATGGAACAGTTTAATCGCTTCTATGAATAAGAGAGGGAACTAATACAGTCATGAGATTTGGGAGGGGGGAAGTGATCCTTCAACAGTTACTGTTCTGGTTTATAGTAGACCTGAGTAGCCAAAATGTGGGCTATGGATTATTTTCTAGTTCCATCCAGGATGGAACTCATTTCCCCAAAACATCTTCCTCTATTCAGTAATCTCTGTGGTCTGGCATTCTGTGAAGCTATGCTGCTGTGCTTTGCTGATACAGCGGTAATTAATGTCCACAATGATGGCTCTGGGCCACAAAAAAGACACTAAAGGACATCCTGAAAAACCATAGCATGTGGTGCTAGAAGAGCTGAGAAAGCAGCGAGTGTCTGATTTTATAGGCAAGAAAATTTCTCAGATGTTAATTGATTTGCTTAGGTCACACAAAAAATAAGCCGTAGAGCCTGGATTCAATTCTGGGTCTAACAATAATAATGCTAGAATTTATATAGTACCTACTATGTTCCAGGCACTGTACTAAGCCCTTTATAATTATTTCATTTGATTCTTACAGTAGGTGCTATTATTATCCCCATTTAGAGATGGGGAAACTGAGGCAGACAGAGCTGAAGTGACTTGCCCAAGGTCACACAACTAGTCTGAGACCAAATTTGAACTCAGATCATCCTGACTTCAGGAATAGGGTTCTATCCATTGCACCACCTAACTGTCCGTGAGTTTTCTGAATCCAAATCCAGTGTTCTTTTTGTTGAACCATGTTGCTTCTACGTAACTTTTTAAAAAATTGGTAATCCATGTCTTGTGACATGGCACCCATTTGTTAATATTTCATTTCCTAGAGGACCTCATTTCCAAACCATGTGAGATAATAGAATTTCTGTAGCAGATGTCCCCTAAAGGACAGTAAAGAAAGGTGTATGAATACTGAGGTATTTGAGTCATAAGAAGACTTGAGGGAAACCAACCCTGGCAAAAAGCAACTGCTCTCCTGAAATTCTAAATGAAGCCTGCTTCTCTTTGGATCCAAATATGAAAGCCTTCTTTCTAAGCTTGTAGCATTCACCTGTCGTGACTGATGATGCGAGGAGGAGTTGGTACAATACATGAAGGATGACTTTTCAGGGATGTTCTTGGAGGAATTCAGTTTTAGAGTAAATGGCCTCTGAAGTTCCAGCTTTGCTAGTCTCCCATTCTAATTAAGGTGAATTTTCATTTTTCACAGACATTATTTATCTGTAATGTACTAATTGCCAAGTACCCCCAATTCCATGGCCAACCATTTAATGCTCTATTTCTCTAATTACAAGTTGATGACCTTTTTTTCATGTTTCTGAAATAAAAGTGTTCTAAAGATATGTTTATTCTCTTTATACATCATTAAGGAGCCTCAGATTGGGATGACCACTAGAGAAGCTGTTTTAAGAGACTGAAGTAGGGCTATGTTTGGAAGCCAAGTGCTGAATGAAGCTTTGACACTCTTGCTCCCCAGACATCTTGGAGAAATGTCAGGACTGCCCAGGGCAGACAGCAAGAGACCTAAGGCTTTCAGCTCCCTAAGTGTAACCTGGAACAGCTGTACATAGCCCAGTGTCTGTCTGTCTGTCTCTTCTCTTCTCTCTCTCTCTCTCTCTCTCTCTCTGTCTCTCTCTGTCTCTCTGTCTCTCTGTCTCTCTCTCTGTCTCTCTCTCTCTCTGTGTCTCTCTCTCTCTGTCTCTCTGTCTCTCTCTCTCTCTCTCTCTCTCTCTCTCTCTCTCTCTCTCTCTCTCTCTCTCTCTCATCCCTAAATTGGGACTTCTAAATTTAACTTGCTATCAGCCCAGGAGGCTGGAGCCCTTCCACCATGGTGCAGAATGCCACACGGAAAACAATTTTCTCTACTTGCAACCTCTCTTAGTGAAAATTTCCCTCACAAAGTTGTGACCCAGAAAACACCATGTGCCCCTTTCTTGTCTCTTCTCAGCCTCGCATCAGCTTACAGGCTCAAGGTCGTAAGCATATACATAGCCTTCAACTCGGTTCCCTCCTTCACTGTCAATCTTATACCAAGTTTTATCATTTCTAACTTCACAAAGTCTCTCATATATATCCCTTTCTCTATGCTCACTCTAGGATAAGCCATCTTTTATCTCCTAGTTGGACTATTGGTAGCCTCAAATGTCATCTCACTACAATCCCTCCTCCTCTCAGCTGCCAAAGTGATTTCCCCGAAGTATAGGTCTCACCACGTTTTCTCTCTACTCAATAAATTCTAGTGGTTCCCTATGACCACCTGGGATCAAATATAAAATAATCTGTCTGACTTTCAAAGCCCTTCACAACCCGACTCCTTGCTACCCATCCAGTCTTCTAACTCCCCTTCCCATACACTACGGTCCAGCTTGCCTGCTGTCCTCAGTCATGTCACTGCATCTCCTAAATCCATGTCTTTTCCTTGATTCTCCCTTCTCACCCCTGCTCACTGGTTTCCCTGGCTTCCTTCCAGCCTCAGCTCAAATCCCACCTTCGGGGGTTGTTTTCCCCAGTGTGTATTGCATTGGCCATCCCACCCCCAACTGCTAGAGCCTTCTTCCTATGCATCCCCGCCATTTACACACTGTATCTCTTGAGCCTGCATGTATACAGTTATTTACATATTGTCTTAGAATGTGAGCTACTAAGAGCACAGGCTGTGTGTTGGATTTTCTGTGTGTCCTCAGTGCCTGCCACATAGTAAGCACTTAATAAACTGTCTGTTGACTGACTGACTTGCACCAGGTTAGGCCTACACCATTTTCTGAATTTCTGAGGCCACATATACTTGTGGCTGCCCATTTATGAGTTGATTGTACGTGGAGAGTCCAAACAGTCACCCTGAAGTGAGCCTCTATGATGCAGTTTCCTGCATTAAAACTCCTCTGGCACAAAAGAAAGAAGACATCTTAAATTGAGTTCATTTTGTTTGTTGCAAAGACAACAAACCTGGGAAATAATTAAATCATTTATACCCTGAGTGGATGTAGGTCCTTAGTTTTCCAAAATGGAACCCAGAACCCTCGGCCCACTCAACAGGATGAGTATGATCATCTAGAGGAAACTGGAGCCGCCCATCTTCAAAGAGAACGACATGGTATATTGTGAGTTAAGGGAAGACTTACTGAAGAAAAAAACAACTTTCCTTCCTGTGGGGGAGGAAAAGCATTTCCTCTGCTTACAATGGATTAAGGCACAATGGACACAACTTG
This sequence comes from Bettongia penicillata ogilbyi, assembly GCA_023548195.1. NCBI lineage: Eukaryota > Metazoa > Chordata > Mammalia > Diprotodontia > Potoroidae > Bettongia > Bettongia penicillata. The sequence goes on along the minus strand of JAJHZJ010000380.1, from coordinate 66,810 downwards.
GGGGTGTCTTAAGAAAACAAGAGAAAAATCAAACTAAATTCTCCTTATGTTTTCTGTCCTCCCTCAACTCTCCATTTACAGATGGGAACTGAAGGGATTTATTATCTGCACCAGCCTTTCATCCATACACCAATGTGGTGGAATTGTTTTTATAAAGCTGGTAAAAGGGAAAAGATGAACATCTACGGCATAAGCTAATTCGTTGTGTTAGGTGTTCACTATAGAATCAGGTTTAAATGTGTATATGATCTGCAGTATAGCTCAATCCAGGGCATAATGATTTGTGTTATAATGGTATACCACGGCCAAAGTCTGGCATCGCCCTAAACACAGAGATTTCCCAAGTCAGGCCCTTGTGGAAAGGGAGATTGTGAGTGGAAGACAGGAGGGAAGGGGGGTGGGGAATCTGATCTATTTATAAAGCAACATGTCTCATTTTCTCTCCTTGCATGGTGTCTGCTCTGAAAACCAACCCATGGTTTCTCACCCCCAAACCCCAAAGCCCACTGTTGGGGTGAAAGGGAAGCCCATTTGTATCAAGTCGAAACCCCAATCCAACTGCTGCAGTCCTGCAGAAACATCCAGACCCTCACCAGGACTTCTTTAAAATTCCACTTTATTTTGCTTCATTAGATTTTTTTTTAATAAAAGTTTTTTTTTAGTTTACATTTTCTTCAAGATTCTTATGTCTCAGTACATTTTTTTTTCACAGTATCTCTGTATAACCAAGAATGGTTCTTTATTGCTAGAAAATGTCCAAGCAGGGAGGGTAAAGGGAGGAGTCGGCATCCTCAGAAAGAAACTAGTTATATGTCCATGCTCCTGAGATGGGTAAGAGGATGAAGAGCAAAAAGTCAACCCTGATGATCCCTTTGGGCACTCAATGAGGAAGTCTAGAGACCGGGGATAGAATTCTGTCTTTACCACTGACCAGCTCTGTGACTTTGCTTCCATAGGTTTCAGTTTTCTCATCTATAGTATGAGGTGGTTTGATGAGGTGATTACTAAGGTCTCTTCCAACTCTCATATTCTATATTCTAGTTTCTTTCAACTCTTAAACAGGTTTATAACATGAGATCTGTGAACTTTTTAAAAAATGTATTTTGGTAACTATTTCAATTAATTGATTTCTTTTGTAATCCTAGGGACTTAGTTATTTTATTTTATTTATTTGAGGCAACTGGAGTTAATGACTTGTCCAGGGTCACACAGCTAGTAAGTGTCTAAGACCAGATTTGAATTCAGATCCTCCTGACTCTAGGGTTGGTGCTCTATCCACTGCACCACCATGCTTCCCCACTCCCATGCCTATAAAAGCATTCTCCTGAGGAGTCTGTCACCAAAAAGGTTAAGAACCCCTGTTCTAAAGTCTCTTCCACCTCTGACCTTCCATGATTCCTCATTCTTCCCTACCTTGGACTAAACTTAAGCCTACTTCATTATAAAACCAGTAGTGACCTAGGTCACTCAGGGCCCCCCCAGTCCTATTATCCGTTATCACAGGGAGGGGCATGAAGTCCACATCAAAGGTAATAGCTGAATAGGTAGAGGATACTGGTCACTAGTGTGTGAGCTGGGATGGGGAGGGATTGGGGTGGGGGGAGCCGGTGGCGAGGAACGCACTAATAGCTCTAATAAAACTGCTATCCCGCCAAGGTCTGGGTATTTCCTGAGAAACTTTGGCATTTGCTGGAGAGTGGGATCCTGAGGAATCAGTGTAAGGAGAACCTCGGAGGAGTCCCTGCTTCTCCTGAAATGGCCCACTTTGCTTATTCCTTTCTAAGGGTGAACTCATTTCTTTAAGAAACATGGACAGTCGCTCTAAAAGCACTGGTTTGGAGGAATGACCTGAGAAACCTCAAGGCTTCAACCCCTGGGCATCCCCTGTTCTGACCTTTCCAAGGGTCTTTCTGTGCGTCTGCTCCTTGCCCACCTTTGCACGTCTAGGGCCTGGAGTTAGATGAATAAGGCCTTTGAGGCTAAACCCCTTCCAAGGTTCTCATGAGCCTGTGCCCACGGTGAGAGCCCAATCCTGCATCCTGATCCTGACACTGATATGTCTTCATGACATGTATTATTCATCATTATCCCTGAACCCAAAGAATAGCCTTAGGAGGGTTCTGCACATTTGAAGCACAACACTTTTTCTTGAGAGAGTTGAAAAGACCTTTATAGAAATCATCCAATCAGATCCCCTCATTTTGTAAAAGAGGTGGACAGAGGGGAAGGGACTTCTAAAGTCATAGGTCATAAGATATAGATTTGGAAGGGTGCTGAGAGGTCATTTAGGCTAGCAATTCTCAAACTTTTCAGGCTCAAGACCTGGCATATACTCTTAAAAATTGACAACACTCCCAAAGAGCTTTTGTTTTTGTCTATTGATATTTACCATACTAAAATTGATATTGTCTATTGATATTTACCATATTAAAATTAAAACATCTTAGTATTATTACAAAAATAGTTTTGACCTTGCAAGACCCTGAAAGGGTCTTGGGGACCCCCATATCACACTTTGAGAACCATCAACCAATCTGATACCTGTATGTCAGTCAATAAACATTGATTAAGCACCAACTATGTACCAGAAACTCAAGTCCAGAGAAGGTTAAGTAGCTCACCAAAGCCATGCAGGTAAATGCTTGGGGTGGGACCTGGGCTTCAGTTGCCTTCTGCCCAGAGGCTGTTGACCCAGATCCATTGGGGGTGATTTCTCACTGTTAACTCCACAGTCAAGGCATTATTATTCACCCATACTAGCATGGCTAGAGCTCTTGACATTTTCTGCTATCTCTTTGGTGCATCGTCCTCAGAAGTAGGGTGAAGGTTTCCCAACCCCTGACCTCATAGCTTGCTTACATAGCCTTAAAACCACAGATTGAGAAGCACATGGGAGGGAGTGGTGGTGTGTGTGTGGGGAGGGGTGAAGCCCCCTAATTGTGAGTCAGAAGACCAGAGATTCAGTCTTAGTCTTACTATTCACTAGCCATATACCTTAGGTAAGTCACTTAGTGACTCTGTACCTGTTTCCTTATTTATAAAACAGAGTTCCAACGGTTCTTCTGAGGGTCAAATGATATCAAAGCTACAGAGCTCTAAAGGACCTCAGAGGCTAACCCCCCTCCTACAAATGAAGGACCTGAGACCCACGGAGGTTGGGACTTGCCCAAGGGTCACACAGGTAGTAAATATCAAACCACATCCTCTTAGAGCTTCCTGAGTCAGCGTCCTTTCCACTCTATGCTGTATGGCTGGGGCTTTGCAAACTGCAAAATATCTGTCCACTCTCATTATTAGTCATTATTTTCCTTTTTGGCTCCTCTGAGCACACAGAAGGAAAGCAGAAGTTTTCTGAGGAGTAGAGGCTATTGAGATGTAGCAGAGGGAATGCCTAAGTTTGATACTAGCCAGAAAAAGCTAATCGACTATTTCTAGGCAAAATCATTTTAACATATAGCTTTCTTTCCCAAATATATGAGCTGGAGGAGGAGACTCCATCTTGTGTTAAATATCCCTGAATACATGTAATATTACACAGGTAATGGAATATTATAGCATGGGATTTGGATTATTGTTTAAAAACCTTAAATCTTAACTGAGACTATAACAGGTGCCATGTCTCAAGCAGAAATGTCTGCTGATATTCTGTTTTCGATCTAGCACCCTGGTTTATGATTATTTGTGGAGCTGAGGGAATTCTGGGGTGACTTTACAAATTTTGAAGGTTGTCAGGAAAGAATACAGCCTCAATAAAATGCTATAACAAAGTGGGATACATTTAAAGCTATAGGGAATCATTTCTTCCCCTGTGGCTTCTGTGAGCAGCTATCCAACTGAGCATGACATTTGCTACAAAGCATTGGCATTTACTCAGGAAGAGGGGTATGGGGTCTACAGGTTACGATTGAGACTACAGGCTACCCCAGATAGAAGAGAGGAAAGTGTGAGACAGGTTCCCTGAGTGCTCACTGGGCACAAGATACTCAGAATAAGCTGCCAAGGCCAGGCCTCCACGTGACTCTGAAATTCAACAGTAGGTCTACTTGGACTTCCCATCTTTGGTTCATTTCCTGGAGTTGAGGAAATATGGGGTCTCTGAGTTAATGTTTCCCCTAAACTTCCCAACAAGGAAAAGATCCAGAGTAAATTTTGTAGCCATCCTCCTCCTCTTCCCTCCCCTACAAACTGAGTCTGGATTAATAACATTTGATGTTTATAGAAGTCCTTGACTAGAGAGCTTTTTGTGAGAGCCCAAAAGAGGATTTTATCCTCAGAACACGCCTGTAGCTCCATACAATCTATTTTCAGAGAACACTGTGGAGCTGAGAGTGGAGGAGGGAGAAAAAGTGTGCTCCTATTTCCCATTCTCTACAGTTTCCAACTGCATGGAGAGACATCTATCCTCTTTTTTTTTTTTTTCCTTTCACAAACAAAAATGGTTGTATATTATCAGTGATAGTAGCTGGTGTTCCAGAAAGTTTGAAGTGGTACAGACCAGCATGGAGAAAGCCTCCCCGTTAGGATCTATATGAAATTAGCTGATGTATGTGGGCAGGGTGAGTGCTCAGAGGGTGTGGGCGCCTCCACCAAGCTGAAGACCAAGTTGATGGTCTGGAACGATGGCTTCCTCTACATATGGTCTGTCTCTTGACTTCTTCCTTCTCACCATTTAAACCTAGCCCTGAGCTGATGCTATAAAGAAGAGAACAGAAGGGTCAGAGCCTCTGCATGGGACCAAGATGGGAGGGGGAAGGAGAGAACAAGAAGGACCTTTTCAAAAGCCAAAATAGAGAAGGGTTAAAAAGCAGTTGGCGTTAGGTCTGGGCTTTTCTCTTTGCCTCCTCTTTGAATCCCAAAAACAGATGGATTTGAGCCACTTTCCCTTTCCTTCCCCCACAGAAAGAAGGTGGTGCTCCTTTCACCCTCCATTCACTTGTTAAAATCCGGCAGGAAAGAGATTCTGCTCTTCTGTCCTTCCCTCCTCCCCCCACCCCCCACCCCCAGCACAGCTTAAGGCAAAATTTTGGCAAAGCAAAATCTATATAAGGCCGCATGATTGGGTAGGGGGAGGAGGTTGCACATCTTTATCAAGTGAAAAAAAATTGTGTCATCAGTAAGATGAGGGGTCGGTTGGATTGCTCCAAGATCTTGGGTTTCGTTGATGAGGGGACTCCCTTCCCACTCCCTCCCCCTGAACCTTGCAGAGAAAAGAGGGAAAAAAGAAAAAGAAAAACTCAAAAGTTTTTTGTTTCATCAAGTCTGTTTCGAGTGAGTAACTAAAACTCAGATCATAACCAGAGAAGGGAAAAGAGAGAGGGGAAAACCAAAGGCTGAAAGTGGAAAAGAAAAGGGATTGTGTGTTTTCACTTTGTTCCTCCTCTCCCCACCGCCCTTCTCCTGCTCCTTAGAAAGCAGGTGATGAAGAAACCCCAGGTGAGGTCTTCCCTGGAACTTTAGCACAGTGAAATCCGTCCCCCTGGAGAAGGTAGAATGGTTGCATTTGTGTTGAATGATTAAAAAGTGCATTCTGACTCTGTTTTGATCATCATCATTATTATTTGTTTGTCTTAAACTAGCAGATCAGAGCGTGTTCTCCTCCCATTCGGTGCCAGGGCCCCTGCTCGTTACCGGTATTTGGGAGGTATCACCACAAGAGGCTGCCCATCCCTCGGCCTCCACATGAGGACTTGAGCATCATTGGCATTCGGTTTGACAAGGGCACTGGGTGGTATTGGCTCATTCTTACTCAGGATCTGGGGCTGCTCTTGGGCAGTTGGCCCCCGGAGCTTGGCACGTTGTCCCAAGGGCCTGTTGGGATTCACTTCGATATTCAGCTGCATCCTCCAGTGGAGTGTCTGAAGAATGACCATATCGTTGGTGGCTGTGTTGGTTGCCACCAGCCAGGTGGTGAAACTCTGATCTCGGTAGATGCTGGTCAGTTTGGCCACGTTGCTCTCACTGACCGGAACTGCCCACGTGACACTGGGATAGAAATTGTCATTCATGCTGATGATAAACTTGGAGTCTCTTTTGGTGGGGCCCACAATGGTGCAGGTCTCTGTGGTGTTGCCGTACCAGGGGTAGTTCACCCCATCTGAGTCACTGATGGCCTGGATCTTCCCTGTCTGAAGGTCTGGGAGCTCCCAGCTGGACCTAGAAATAAGGATGTTCATTCAATTACATCTCAAATGATTCTCTGTTCTTAGGATTTCACCCCACTGGGCTCCTCTCTGTGAGAACGTCTATTCTCCCAGCCCCTACCTCCCTGCCCCTTCCCCTCCTCTTCAGGACCAGCCCCAAGATCAGGCTCATGGTATGTCATCGTCATATCGGATCCGAAAAGCTTCTGGGGTCTATTGTTGTCTCAGACACTGTCTGGTTACATCGCTAAATCACCTCCACCCCCACCCCTAGTCAGAAGATGGGGTTTAGTAACACCAATCCATATCCCAGGCTGAGGGGAGAAGAAACTCCCCACAATGAGAAAATAACCTTGCAGAGAGAGGGCAAGCACCTTGGGAATGTGCTACAACCTGGGCCTGAAGTAGAGGGCAAATGGAATAGGAATGGTTCCCCTTCACTCCCTGCTTTTTGTTCTCCACCAAGAAAGGTATCATGGCATAGGGCAGGGTTTGGAAACAGAGGACTACACTCCTGGTCTTGCATGACCTTGCTCTAGGTTCTGCATGATCTCAGGTTAGTGATAGTACCCCTCAGTCTGTTCATCTCTGAATGATGCAGTTGGATATAAGATCCTTTTTCCAGCTCTAAATCTACATGGGAATGAAGAAGGTGGGGAAACAAAGCATCATCAAGTCAGTAGCCAGTAACATTTCTCAAATGCCTGTTATGTGCCAGGTACTGTGCTAAATGCTGAGGAGTCACCACCCTCGTAGAACTTACGATCGAAATGCCCCAAATTCGTTTTCCCTGACTTAGAAAGTATTAGAATGAAGTTTACTGTTGCTGTTTGGTTGTTTCAGTCGTGTCTGACTTTTTCTGACCCTGACCTTGGCAAAGATACTGGAGTGGTTTGACATTTCCTTCTCCAGGTCATTTTACAGATGAGGAAACTGAGGCAAGCAGGGTTAAGTAACTTGAACAGCTACTAAGTATCTGAGGATTTGAATTCAGGAAGGCTCATCTTCCTGACTTCAGGCCCAGCACTCTATCTGCTGTGCCACCTAGTTGCCCTGGAATTAAGTTAATGTCCTTCAAAAGAGGGAGCCATATCAAATCAATAGTACTACTATTGTTTCTGAAATCAACTCCTCTATACCAATCAACTCCTCTATAGCTCCACTCATCCTTTTGTCTTCCCATATCAAAACAGCCCTTGGTAGCCACAATGCCCCTATTCGAAAGTAAGCTACTTGAGGTAAGGAACTGTCTCATTTTTGTATTTGTATACCCTCTCTCCTTCCCCTCCCATGTTTGGCACATTGTAAGTGCCTGACAAATGATTTTCATTTATATTTTCATTCATAGGAATGAGATTCTCTTGTTTTCCCCCCTGCCTAAAGCCATGGTTATAAAACTGGAATTGATCCCATAGTGTTCTGCCCAGCTTTTACAACAGCCTCCCGATGCCAGATCTGAGATTGCTTTAACTTAATGGTTCATAGTATGACAAACCCACACTACTGCTGCCAGCTATCCCAGTTCCCTCTCTAAAAAGAGAAGTTTCTCTTGTCTCAGCACGAGTTTAACTTGTGATCTGCACCAAGTAGCTGGGGAGCACTTCAGAATGGAGCCAAAAGGGGTCAATTTCCCTGGAGAAGCTGAGAATGTTGATTAGGCCAATTCCAGTCTCTCCTGGGCTCCCATCAGCATGACTGGTCATATCCCTTATACAAGCATTCTAGGGTAGGGCACCTTTTATAACAGGGTCAGAGCTGCTTTTTGTCCTCTGATTACAAAGATACCATCCCAGAAGTAATTAAGAGCCAGAATCAGGAATGTGCAGGTAAATGTCTAACAATTAGCTCTCCAGAGGGGAAAATGCCTGCATGATAAACATTTAAATATAATTTTTTATTATTAATATTTTTCTCCATGATTTTCTTAAGGCCAGATCAATACAACAATAACTTGAACCCTGATTTGTCACATTTGCCAAGGTGTAAATACTTCCACTGAAAATTTAACAATTAGTTCTTGGGCCTGGAAGAGCTAATTGCAGAACACCCCTGGAGGGGAATTCTCAAGAGCATCTGTTTTTTACAGATGAGGAAACAAAGGCCTCCAATAGGAGAAGGAATTTACCCAGATCAGACAGCTGGGTGGTAGCAAATTCAGAACCAGGACCCAAGTCATCTGAGTCCCAGTCAAATTCACTTTCCACCACATCACACCTCCTCCTGACATAAATTCATGTCTCAACTCCAGGACAAGGAGTATCCTGGAGAATTCCCTGCAAACCTCTTGTATGAATCAGCATAGCTTCAGACAGGTTCCTTTCTTTCAGTTTTTGTCATTTCGGCGTAATTCTGGCGTTAGTAAATGGGAACCAGGCTAACGTGAAAAAGCAGGGCAGTCATTTTGCCAGGCCGCTGTTTTTATTCAAATGTTCCCTGATAACTCAAGGGCCTTCCTAGAAGCCTATCTCATTAGTGACCTTGCTGGGCTAGATTTTAAGCCACTGTATCTCCCTTGTGCATGTCAGACATGAAAGCAGCTGGCCAACCTGACCTCATTTTTGCAAAACCCCCACCCTAACATCTGGGGACTGTTGTCTAAGCACACCACAGCTACCACCTGACATAGTGAGTCCCCAGTAGCAGCAGCAGCCATAGGAGCAGGTGAAATTATAGCAGTTTGCCAAGTAATCCAACTCCCCTCCCTCAATGTAGGCACAAGCCCTGAACCCAAAGGTTTCCTCCTGGCTCTGTGCGACATATCTCAAGTAAGTCATTTTGCATTCTAATAGCCTATAAAAAATACTTTTTTGGTTGGATGTTTAAAAAAACACCAAAACAACCAACCAACCTTGTACAACATCATTCATTCCTCCTGGGCCTTTCACCTTTATTTTAAATGAAGGGATTCTAATCTGGGGTTCTCTTGAATTTCTTTTGTAAACATTTTAATAACTCCATTTCAATATAATTGCTTTCTTGTGTAATCTTATATATTTTATTATATGCATTTAAGAAAATACTATGAGAAGGGGCCCATAGTTTTCATCAGAGAAAAGACCCATGACTCAAAAAGATGAAGAAACCCTATTTTAAAGGAACAAGAGAATGAACAGAAAGAAACGTTTAAAAATAACTTGTTTTTTTTTTCCAGTTGTGACCTCAGCTTGGCTTCAAAAAGCTGAAGAGCTTGTTTCTAAGGTGTTGAGCTGGGAAACTGAGGCAGAACTTGAGCAGATCCCTTAAATTCACTTTTGCCAACATGGGTCTTTGGGGTTTTCCTTCACATCAACCTGGAAATAGGACAGATTCAGTCGCAGTACTCTAGCACCCAGCCAAAGCCCAAGAAAAGAGAAACTGCAGCTGCCAGGCAAGCAGTATGTCTCTTGTAGAATATTATCTAGAATTCAACTGTCAAAATGACTTGGGAAATAGCCCTCCTTGCCCACTCTCCCAGAGTGAGTCATATTTTAAATACATCAGAAATGTCACCCTCTATCAGCCCCATGGCCCATCCAACCGAGAATTCTCTCTGTTGGGAGCCCTGAGGGACTGTTTGAAGGAGGGTGTGGTGCCATCCTGTGATGTCAGTGTTAGAGGTTAGAAGTTAGAGGTCAGAGGTAGCATGGGGCCATGAGGAAAGCCTCAGATTTGGCACCAGAACACCTGAGTTTGAATTCCAGTTCTGCTGCCTACTACCTATAATGATTGTGGACGCATCATTTAATATCTTTCATCTTCCTCCACTGCAAAATGGGGACTTGGGAACACATGATCTCTAAGGGCCCTTTCCTACATTTATTTAAAGACTTTTGCAATCTTTTCATATTTGCAGCCTCTATGACCTTTTGAGGTAATAGTTTCCTGCCTACAGTAGGATGGTTTTCGCTTGTCCTTAAACTACCTCTTTGAAGCTTCAAGGGGCATCCCCACCTTAGTCTGTAATTCTGGAATTTGGGAGGCCCATATTCATGTCTTTAAGTCTTCCCTGATTGGATAGACTTTGATCCTCTCTCTTTCTCTCATATGTCCTTCATCTTTCCATCCCAAAAAGCCAGCCCTTTTTAGTCTTTCCGCTACAACCCAGGCAAGCCAACAAAGAACATTAATTTCCCTTTTCTTACAACCCTTTTATCCTCTACCTGGGGGGCAGGGCCTAGATGAAGTTCAATGGATCTCAAACAGAAGCTGCCTAAAAAAGGTGCTTCCCTAACTTCTCCTACCCCCTTTACTATTCTCCCATCACCATCCTGGAAACCTTGAAGACTAGAGAAAATACTAATGGAAGAAACCCACAGCTAGTGGAGGAAACACAAGTGCTCTAGTTCTTTCCCATCATAATATGAACTGTTACTATATAATCACCAAAGGTCACAAGGCTCCAAACCTCACATTCCATTTGAGACCTTTCTCCATCCTGTCAGCATAAGTTTAGAATTCAACCCTCCCTCATACAGTTTGACATATCTGACACTCTTGGTTGAACCCGGAAAGCTCCAGGAAAAGGGATGAGAATCCCAAGCACCCTGTATTACACCTTGAGGAAAAGGTACTTTTTTAGACTCTTGGACATGTACACTCCTAAGTGTTGCCGTTTGAGATTCCATTTCTGATCTTAGAGCCCAGAATTTTTCTTATTTCCTTCCTAATAGCAGCAACTCCAACCCAAACACTATCGCTGGGATGTTTTTAGCTGCACCCCTGAAAAAGCCTCTAAGCCATATGACTCAGGAGGGTTGCAGATGATGAGGAAACACCACAGACCTATTTTCCTGAGTCTAGGGATCATAGGATCATAGATTTAAAGCTAGAAGGGACCCTAGAGGTCAATGAATCCAGCCTCCTGAAAGGAAACTGAGGTTGAAAGAGGTTATGTGACCTTTCCAGGGTCATACAGCTTATGCATGTCTGAGGCAGAATTTGAACCCAGGTTTTCTTGACTCTCAAAGTTCATCCCTCTCTATCCACTATACCACACTGCCTCAGTGATGTGGGCTGGGCAGTGGTACAAACACCATGATGACTTATCATCCTTACCCCCACTCCCATTCCCCAAAGACTAGCTAGGAATAGGTAAAAGAAAGACATTTACTAGAGAGGCTAAGGGTGTCTTCAGTTGACCAATATTAGGATTTGGCCCCTTCCAAGGGTTGTGTTTCTAGACTATGGGAATTAAGAGAACTGGAGAGATCATTGACATCGAAAGGGCCACCAAGGCTAGCTAGGTAACTTCAAAATTTTATGGTCAAAAGAGCACTATGCTTTTCCACACCCCCTCAGTGAGTGACCCTTGCATTGAGAAGGAAAACTTGGAACCTCCCTTTTGGAGGAATTTCTTAATTTGGAATCTCTACAGTACCTTCCAGTTCAGTGCTATCTATGATCCTACAATCCCAGGAAAAGGCTAAGACTCAATCTGATGGACCAAATTTGAGTCCACCCATAATGAGAAGGACCCTGGATTTGGACTTGTAGGACTCCAGTTTAAATCTATATATACTATAAGACCTTGAGTAAATCACTTAAAAGTCTAAGTTTCATCAACTATAAAATGAGGGGCTTAGATGAGATGACCTCAAAGGTCCCCTTCCAACTCTTAAAATCTATGACCCTATGATCTTTGGGCAGACTTTATAAAGAGAACACCAAATGTGAATTATCTCAAGCTCTTGCCTTTTTCTTTATCCTATCTTCTGGGATCAGAGCTGGTAGGTAAACTCTAGACAGGGTCTGGGCCTTGACTCCACTTGACAATTAGCAGAGTTTCCCAACTGGAGGCTCTATTCTGTACCTTAGAGAAGGAGCCCAAAGGCAAAAAAGAGTTATTTAAAAGTTTCTTCAACCAACAATTCAAATTCCTTTCTATACCAGGCTGGACAATTTCCGTAAATCAGGCCAGGCAGCCTGCCATGAGAGCAGCATTTCCTGGAACAGACTCCTTTTAATCCCAATTCTGCCACTACCTAGCAGGGAGACCATGGGCTGGTCACCTCACTTCTCTGGACTTCATATTCTACATCAGTAAAATGAGGAGACTAAACTAGATGATCTTAAAGTCCCATACAGCTCTAAAGTTCTGTAATCATTTACCCAACTGACCCTAAAGATGCAAAAACTAGAGGCTACCCTAAAGCCTAAAGTCCAAGTGCCTTCCTAGGTATTCTGACTGTTCTGTAAATCTCATTTCATTCTACTTTTCCTAGTATCACCAGAAAAAAACATTTCCTTGGGAAAAATCAATGTCTCAAAGAGGGAGTTTGAGCCAGAGTTATTCTGTGTACACCCTTCTCTTCAGTTCTTTCTCCCTTATCAACCCTTTCCCCATCCCATATTCCTGGACCTTTGGGGTTTGAAACATATGGCCCAGGGCTGATATTCTTCCTGGGTGAGAACCAGTTATACTGCAAAGTGACTTTTCCCCACCTTCTGCAGCTGGAAGTAGAAGATATGGGTTGTTGACATTCTGGCTGGGGTCAGGCCTATTGAGATTTCTCATGGGGCCCTACTGTCTCCAACCTTCTCTTCACGTTTCCTCAAACTCAGAAGGTTTGAAACTGGGGCTCCCTTCTATACACATTCTACCACAGCTGGGGCCTTGAATATGTGGGATTGGCCTTCCTCTGTTAGAGAAAAAGTCTGAGCCTGAATTGTTCTCTGCACAAGCACACATTTCAGGAAGAGACCACACAGTCAGTGTGGAACTTCCCTCCCCTTGGCCATTGAACATCTGTAGATCACCAAGCCTTGTCTGTCATCATAGCTGTAGGAGAGGACAAGTTCCAGTGTATCTATCTCTGATCTCCTTCCTGACCCTTTCTTTGACCAGAAATTCCCCTTGCACTCTATATACACACACAAACAAGCACAACACACCTCTTTGATAGCATGGAATGTCAGAGCTAGAAGGAACCTTAAAGAGAATTTACAGATGAAGAAACTGGGCACCGGAGGGAGTAAGAGGTTTTCTCAAGGTTATACTTCTTTGCTTGATGACACTGACAATTTAAAGAACCTCTACCCCAAACATCCTCCTTCCCCCTAATCCCAACTGTCAGACCTGTGCCCTCAAGCCCAGGCTTAGGGAAATGGGCTAGCAGCAGCCAATGTCACTGTGTCTCCCACACAGGGAAGAACTTGTGACTTATCATTTAAAAGGCTTCTCTGTGGAGATGACAGGTGGCGGGTGAGGAATTGCGGAGGCTGGGGTTGTGGAGGCAGGTGTCTTGAAAGTGAACAGTGGATGGGGGCTCCAAGCTTTTAAAGTAATGTGGGTTGGACCCAAAATTCTATAGCATTCATTTCATCTGGCATCAAGAGATTTACTCTCCATTTCACAGATCTTCTTATCCACAAATTTAATTTGCTGTTATCAATTATCATTATGCCTATTGCAGAGTTCCAAAACACGGACTGTCAGATGTGCAAGACCTTTAGAACATCCCATATCAGAATTGTTAGGAGTGTCAGGGCATAAAATATCAGAACTAGAAGACAATAGAGAACAAAGAAGGCCAGAGAGGAGACCTTAGTGATCACTGGACCTACTCTCTGAGCTTGGGAATTAGCCAGAACCCAGTCTTCTACTGATTCCCAGTATATCTCCTCCTTCTGTTAAATGTTAGCTTATATTGGGGGCAGCTAGGTAGTGCAGTGGATAGAGTACCAGGCCTAAAACCAGGAAGACTTATCATCCTGAATTCAAATCCAGTCTCAGACACTTACTACTTGCATGACGCTTAACTTACATGTGTCACTCAACCTTGTTTGCCTCAGTTTCCCTCATCTGTAAAATGAGCTGGAGAAGGAAATGGCAAAACACTCCAGTGTCTTTGTCAAAAAAAAAAAAAAACATACACACACACACAAACCCAAAATGGGGTCATAGAGAGTCAGACAGACCAAACAACAACAAATATTGAGTCAGCGTTATTTCCTACAGGGTAGCCTTATTTAGGTACTGTGAGTGGCAGTGGTCAATGGAATTGTTATTTTTAACAGAGTACGCTTAAAGAGGCCAAATATTCTACCCCAGGTATAAAAAAAACCTGATCACTACAGTTTACTGAATGCAGTTTAATTTTCCCATGATGCACTGTTTGCCTCTTTATAAAACTCCTACTAAACTGGTTCATCTGATTAGCTGGAGAACATGGGACCTGGAACCAAGAAGACCTGACTTCCAATCTTTGCTCTGTGACTCACTACCTATGGAGGGTCCTACCATATGTTAGTGAACCCCGGTGGGTTCTCAGTCTGTTTATCTGTAAAATCAAGGACGTGGACAGTTTCAAAGGTCTCTGCCAGTTCTAAATCTTAGGATCCTAGGAAGCGTTGAGATCTTTTTCAAGTGGGCTACCTCCTCTTTGCATGGAGATATCAAACGAAATAATACATGTAAAATGCTTTGTAAATGTGTGTGCAGTAGGATAGCACTGCATTTTATATACATAGATACATAAAGATTAATAGTGTCCATATGCATATCTGCATATTTACATACACATATATGCATGACTATATGTTTATATATATAAATAAATACACATCTATAAATCCAGCCTCAGACACTTACTAGCTATGTGACTAGAGCACAGTCCCTAAACCTCCGGTTGCCTCAAGTTTACTCATCTGTAAAATGCGGAAAATAATAGCCCCAAGGTTGTTGCAAAGATCAAATGAGATAATATTTGTAAATTGCTTGGCACAAGACCTGGCACATAGTAAGCACTAGATAAATATTATTATTGTTTCTACAAGTGTGCATATACAGTGTATGTAAATTTCTACAAATGCATCCACACACAAATGTGTATAAATATATACACACATGTAAATATGTACACACATGAATGCATATGCAAATGTACATTGCACTTATAAGATAGGTATTGTACAGATATGCATCTGTAGAAATGTGTAGAAATGTGCACAATCTATAGGTGCATTGTGCAATACAAATATATACATACATACATACATATACACATATATAAATATATATGTTATCCCAATACATGCACATTTATAAAACATTTTAAACATATTACCTCACTTGATATCCATCCCCCCACATAAAGGGGAGTCAGCTCACCTGGAACAGACCTGAACATATCCTAGCATATTCATACATACATATGTAAATGTAAGCTATTTATTTGTTCAGTCGTGTCCAACTCTTCATGACCCCATTTTGGATTTTCTTGGCATTGATACTGGAGTGATTTGCCATTTCCTTCTCCAGCTCATTTGATGGATGAGGAAACTGAGGCAAACAGGATTAAGTGACTTACCCTTACCCTTACCCAGGGTGACATAGCTAATAAGCATCTGAGCCATATTTGACTATTCACTCAACAGAATTGTGTGCCTTTTAAAGGGTCTCAGACTCTCCTCTGTCCTAATATCCGCATGGCTGCTCCCCACCTCCACTCAGAAAAAGGGAGTTAGATTTTCTGGATGACAGACATCAAGCAGTATAACAAGCACAATGGTTTTGTATTACGGTCAGCTCTGAAAGCCAGTGTAAGGAGAGAGGACTGGGAAAGAAGGGAAATATTTGGGGAAGATGGGGGAGTAGAAGAGTGAGTCTGCCCTACTAGGGAGGAAGTTCAGGAGGATCAGCAATTTCCCAGTTCATAATATTGTCCTCTGAACCAAGTCTTTCACAACAGTTAGTGACACACCCACCCTCTACACACTGTATCCTCTCTGACAATAACAGTCCCACTCCTAAACCTGGAAAATGAACTTAGGGGCTAAAGTATCTGCCTGAGCTCAGGTAAGACTTGAATTCATGGCTTTTGACTCCTGAGTTCTGACTCCAGCCCCATACCACACTTTGATTTAATTCAGAATCATCTCATTTGAAATCTAAATAGAACCTTAGCCATCATTTAGTCTAACCTTTTGTTTTTAGAAGTGAGGAAACTGAGGCCCAGAAATGGAATAAGTAACCAGCTCAAGGTATCTTAGGCTAGTCACTTAGCGACAGAGTCAGAATTAGAACCCTGATTTCCTGACTGGTTTAGTTAGTTTTCCGTAACAACAGACTACTTTGTAGGGTCACACACTTGCTGAAAACCAAGCCCCACTACAAACAGTCTTCCCAACATTTCTCCACCGTATTTCAGTACCCTTCAGAATTTAGAGGTCCCTTCTGGTATCCCAATGAATTCCTCTAGGCCTGAGGAAGGAGGAGAATTTGGTCCTAAACCCCTTGGGAAACCTTTTTTTATTGACAACTGACTGGGAGGCCTCAAAAAGTACAACAAATCCTTCTGGGTTTAAGTTTTCATAGGAAAATTCCACAAAGACTAAAATTCTATAGAATTCATTCTTTCCTTCCTAGAGTGGGGCTGGGGTAGGGTGGGGAGGGGAGAGGCTGGTCACAGAACCTGAAGTGAATTCATCACGGTTTTTGAGAGCTGAGAAGTTTCAGGCTTGATTCGAAAACTGCTGCATTTAAGTTTTAATAAATTCCTTTTTCACTTAGGTGAGAATCATAATCTCTTCCCTTTGTCTTACCATGATCGACTCCTGCTCTCTTTTATCTTCAAAATCATTAAGTGAAGATGGTGAAGGATTTGTTTTTCCCAGTCTCTCTTCCCTAATGTTTCTTTATTTACAGCTTTTCTATGGTATATTAAAACTGGTGAAAAGTTCCAACTTGGGGGAAATCCTGTTTTCTTTTCAGGTTTCTATCTCTACACCTTAAGAAAAGGGCTCCAAAATCAGAATGAGGTCACAAGGAAACCAGAAGCCCCCCCTGGAACAATGGCTAACTTCGATTTGTGTCTGTCAGGACCAGTACCCTCAGCACCCCAGCACAACAATACCTCTATTCCTCTGGAGACTGCCTGGCTCTCTTAAAAGGCTGCCACACTTGGAGAAGGTTATTTTAGGCTACTGAATAGAGATGCCCACATAGTTGTGAGTTTCTACCAATCACATGGCCTCTGAGGTTCCTTCTAGCTTTCAGATCCTGTGATTCTCTCACATTCATATTCCCCGGGCCTTGTCTCTTGAAGGCTTGAACCCGTCCTCATTGTAACAGAAATAACTGGCATTTGTAATGGTCCTTTAAGGTTGACAAGGTATTTTACTTAAATTATGTCATTTAACTTTCCAAAAAAACTTTGTGAGGTACATTTGTGAGGTAGGCACTACATCATTCTGCAGATGAGGAAAAGTGAGAGCAGGAGGATTTGAGTGACTTGCCCAGGATTATACAGTAAGCAGATGTGAAAGGTTCCATGGATTCAAATCCAGGTGTCTCCCAATTCTTAAGTCTAGCTCACAATACCACAATTCCTCCCTTCCTTCTGTGGTGGTCATTTGGGTCTTCCCCACGGGTCAGGGAAGTATAGAGCAGAAGGAAGGCAATTACATTCAGCTCCAAGATCCACATTTCCTGGTTCTGCCAATATACCCAGAAAAGAAGACTTGGGCCTGAGCCCCTAGACTCTGCTGTTTCCTCATGCCTAGCAAGAGAAATTCTGGCAGGACAAAATTTCCAAAATCAGCATGGGTACCAGGAAGCCAGCGGGCTCCTATAATGAGCTCTGGGGCTCCTAAGAGCCAGCTGGTGTTCTAAACTCTGAATCAACTTGAGCCTTTCTGGCAGTGAGGGTGTGTTCTCAGGTTAAAGTGGCCTTCCTCCTCCAGAGAGGAAAGCTATAAATGCTGTAGAAATTGAGTTCCTAAATACCACTTGTAAAAAGTGAAGGGGTAAGTAAACTATGACCACTTTTGAGGGCTTGGATGTCTTGAATGAACTGCATTTCCCTAGACACCAATGGGGATTTAAACACACTAGAAAGTCAAGATGTATTGGGACAAGTCGATAAACATTTGAAAAGGGCTGGTAGATCCACTAATCCATAGTAACCACATTCACTTCTTTCTCTGACACAGAGAGTGGGCTCCTAACCCCATCTTTTGGAGGTGGAACCCCCCCTAATGCCCACTTGTCCAACTTGTGTTACGCCTCACCTGGCACCAGCACTTCTGCAGCAAGGCAGCTTGTTTGCAGTGCTCAAGTAGTACTGGTCAGAATGTTCTTTTGCTTTCTCAGCATCTTTCTAGGGAGGACTGGAAAGGGACCTATTGGGACAAAAGGAGCTCCTAAAGGACAGGTGAAGCCCAAGTCCCAAAAGGATAAAAACTGGGATTCACAAGTCAAGCCATTCCTGAGGCTCCAACAATTCTCATTTGGGCTAAAGGATCTTTAAGGTCACTAGGCTCCCCTGATGAGATGACAGCCTCTTATGACATATTGGATACTCTCTGCCCCTTACATAAGGAGATGAAACCCAGTTTCTCCCCTGCCCCAGGCTACCTAAACCACAGGATAGATAGGTCACCTAGTAGGCCAGATTCTAAAGTCTGATGTCCTAGATGTTTCTTCCAACTCTTCTCCCCACCCTCACTTCTTAGGGTACCCACCCAGAAGCCCTGAGAACTTAGTTGTTCAGAAGTACTCACATGCCCTGCTCCCCATAGTGGTTGTAAAACTCCATGTGGCTGCACGCTTGAATCCAGCCAACAATCCAGGTCTCCTTCTTAGGTATAGGCGGCACGACCACCTGGGCCGAGGCTCGGAAGTGTGGTGTCCGGTATCGGAGAACCACGCTGGACGACTCATCGATGCTGGTGGGGATGGGGTCAATAGAGGCTTTCACATCAATCACCGTAATACTTTCTCGGAAAATTTTGGATTTGCTGCTGATGCTCTGAATACAGCCCATGGCATACAGTACCAGTTTAATTTCTAGGAAATGCCAACAGTCCCAGGGAAGACTAGGCATTGAAATGATAGTTGCTGCTAGATCCAATACAGATCTTCCTATTTCGAAATCTCAAGACTGATATCCATAGGATAGAAAATTCAAGTAGAGGGGCGTTTTCATATCAGTGTCTTTTAGCCTGTTTATAAAATAAGGATTTTGCTACATTTCAGGAGCAGTGGGGCCTCTCTTCTTCCTTGAACAGTGGGTGAAATCTCAGATATTCTTTGGGTTGTTTTTTTTTTTTTTTTAAGTTTGAAGTTCAATAAATAATCATGATGCTTTGATATCCCCAGTCGTTCCTCGTGCTTCACTCACCGGGAAACACAGGTTGGATACTTTCCCTTGATTCTTTGGATGAAGGAGAATGCTGACAGACACATAAATAAGGAAGGCTATGTACCGTCCCCGCTGCTGCCACCCTTTCTGCAGAAAATCTACTTCCTGCCCCTTCTCTCTTTACACACGCTCTCTCTCTCTTTCTCACACACACACAGTGACAATAATAAATTAAATAGCAGTTTCTGTTAAATCAGGAAAGAAAAACAAGACACCTCCAGTTTAGCGATGATTTGAGGCTTCCCGAAGCCCAAAGATGGGTTTGGGGCTGTTTCCAAGCCTGCAATAAATATCCCAAGAAATAAACTCCGAAGGAAGAGCCGCAGTAGTTCCCAAGTGGCTCTCACTCTTTGGTGGCCCTGGTTAACTTTAAGCAGAAGAGGGAGGGGTGGGGGTGAAAAAAGCACCACCTCACTAGAAGAAGAAAAAAAGCTATTTCCGATCTTCGGAGCGGGGATCTAGCAGTTTCCTACATTGCACCACGTTGTTGATCGCTTTGCAACTCGCTGTCTTCCCCCCTAGGGCTGGTGGATTCAGGCAGCACTCCTCCCTCAGCGATCTGACTCTCCCCGTCTCGTCTCCCGTGGCTCTCAGCCGCTGTCCTGCTCGGGTGTCTCGCTTCGTCCCCTTGTTCGCTGGTGCGAGGACCTGGCTGAGATGAAGGGAGGAATAAGGCTTAAAGGCCTTTCTTGAAGTTAGGCTGAACTTTCGGGTGGGGGTGGGGAGGAAGCGTAGGTAGGCAACGTGTGTTGGGGGCGTCGGGGGGTGTTGAGCGGCTCCGCTGGTTCCCTGGCTGCTGAGCTGAAACTGCAGCTCTGGTCAATTTCATCGTTCACCAACCCCCTCCCCCCCTCCCCTCCCCCCCTCCCCTCTCCCCCACCCCTACCCCCACCCAGTCAAATTCAGCCTTGGGATCTCGGACACCAGCGAATAATCGCCAACCGTGACATCTTTGCTGACACCCACCTGGCCTGGGGAGGGGGCGGGGGAGAGGGTGCTGCCGTCCAGTTCGCTGCCTCCCGGAGCCCCGAGGGTCCTCAGCCCTCCCGGGTGGTCCTCCTCCGGGGCCAGGGCGCTCGCGGCTCAGGCTGACACTGCTGCAGTCGGCAGCGTGTCACTTCCCCCCGCCGGCCCTGGCGCTCGCTGGCTGACAGGCTGAGACCTAGCCTTCCCCGGCGGCTCCTCCTTCCTCCGCCTCCTCTTCGTCTTCAGCAGCCCTGTCCGCGGTTCATCGGTAGGGGATCTCTGCCGGCCTCCCCCCGGGCGCAGAAAGAGGGCGGCCGGCATAGATTGCCCCACGCTCGGTTTTTATTCTCGTTGGCTGCCCCTCCACTCAAGCCCCCCCACCCCCTACTCCTGCGGGCTCAGGTTCACTGTCCTATTTGTGTGCCCGTTTGCCGGAGGGCTTAGCCTCTGTCGGAGGAACTTGGGCGGGCGCGCACACAGCCACCGGAGAATCGCCTCCGACTCACCTGCCCCCTCTAGCCAGTTCCAAATTTTGGCACCCCAGCGGGTTTTGTTTTGTTTTTTTACTCCCTTCCGAGGCCCCTTCCCCCTGCAGCTGGCGGACGAGCTGCTCCTAGTTCATAGCATTTGCCGGTCGGTGCCACCAAAACCACTCCCCCCTCTCCCTGCCCCAAGCTGGGCTCGGACACTGGTCGCAGGGTCGGGTCCTCTTGCAAGGCAAACGTGGGGCAGCGAAGCTTGAGGAGCCCTGCCTCTTTAGAGCTTGCGGGGTGCTTCTTGGGGTGGGCTCGGTTGGGGGCGGCGGGGATGTTAATTCGGCTTGATTTTCCCCCAACCCCGGAATCTCCTCGTTTATTTTATAATCATTGTGTGAAGTATGTGCTGTCAGCTTCGTGGCCGCTACCGCCGCCTTCTAGCTCAGGGAAGCCCCCTTGCCTGCCTCAGTTTCTGCTGCGGCATCCGAAAGACAACCAGGTCAAACTTTGCAGAAACTCATCCCCCCAGCGCCCGTCTGGCCCTGGCATTCTTCCGCAGCCCAGCTGTTCCTGCAGGCTCTCCCGATAGGCAGCTCTCCCTATGACCGTCTCTCTAGCCAGCCCCAACCCAATTGCTGCATTCCGGGTTTTCTACCTTTCTTTCCACCCCCCTTATAATTCTCCCTTTCCCTCTCCCTCTCCCTGTCTTTTCTCCCTCTCTCGAGCTGCAGAGAGCTAAACCTCTCCTGGTAAAAAACGACATTTCCTTTTCACCAACCCCAGGAATTCTGGGTAGTGTAGTTTGGGTTTTTTTGAGGGGGGAGGAGGATGGTGGGCTTCTCTCCCACCCACTTTGCCATCTAGAGGAGAGAAGTGTTTCTTTTCGGAGCTGTGGGCTTCTTACACCTCATCTCCTCGGGTCCTGAGAATACGTTTAACAGGGAGAGGGATGGGGTGGGTGGGGATGAGAATACACGTGACAGCATCTCTGGTTCGCCAGGTCTGTCTTGTTGGGTTTTGTGTTGGGATGGAGACGGATGTCTCAACGCAAACAGTGCGCTGTATCCGCAGGACCAAGAAGCGGGGCTTCTTTAAGCTGGGAATAAAAATGGGATTGGAAAGAAGCTTTGGTTACTGAGACTGGTACAACAGTAATATAGTGTCCCTGAAGAGAAAGGGTGGCTGGGGACAGATTATGTCTTTGAAGGTACACTTTTCAACCTAGAGAGAGTGGAAGATTTTTTTTTAAGTCTCCAGCTCTAATCTAAAAGGTATGCCCACATTATGAATATTGATGGTGAGTAGTCTAACTCAGTTTCAGAAGCCTGGAGAAAAAATGATGGATGCAGCTAAGGCTGACTGTGAATTTCCCAAGTGGAGTTTCATCTCAGCAGCCCTGGTGATAGCACAATGAACCGCCGGCAAAACCCAGGTGGTTTGTGATGTCACCAGAATGAGGAGATGTAATTATAGCCTGGGGGCCATTTCCTGTGGTAGGAACCGCTCTGGTCGCTCCAGTCTGGTTACACGCATTGCAGTGAGTGTGGCAGGTCATTTCATAGTAAGGAACGAATCAAAAGGCAAATGTGGTTTTGATGTTTTCATAGAGGGGAAAGGGAGCTTGAGTAAACATGTGTGACCTTGAGCTAGTCATTTTCCCTCTGTGAGTATATGCAGGGATTGAATTTGATTGTCTAGAAGCTTCCTTCCATTTCTAACATTCTGTGTTCCCTGGTTCTAGAAGTGAGGAGTGGATGCTGGAATCATTGTCATCTACTCTCTCAGAACTAGGTTTATTTATAGGCTATCTCCAACCAGCCTTATTTAAAACCACAGAGAACTATCTTAAATATTGCACCCCTATTTCCCCCACCAATCATCATCATCACCACCCCAATATTCACTGAAGCACATCTCCTATGATGAACATCACCGGCAAACCTTAGGCATCAGATTCCCCTTTGTAATTTTGTGTACTACTGTGGCAAATTCATTCAAATTGGGTTGCTTATCCTAATCATATTTTCCTGATAGAAGATATACAAAAAACAAAAACAACGAAGTGAAATGATACAAGATTTTAAAGTTGGCTTTAGAACTAGGGTACTAATACTTTGATTTCTATTGGGTAAAATCTCGAAATGATGTGATTGAAAAGGGGTATCTGTCTTTTTTAAATCCCTGTGGTAGAACCAGAAACAGGTTGATCCCCTCAGTTTCTATCTCACCAATTAGGTTGTTTTTGAGCACGACTTGCCCTAGTCATCCCTCCCCCCATAACTATTTATAGTCCATACCACTGATTGAGTCCTTGACCATGTTCTGCCTTGTGATATCTCTTGTATTGTTACTCAGCTATTGTGTACTTTAACTTTTTAACTCAAGTTTCTGGAGGATAGGGATAGTGTCCCAGTTGCCTTTGTATCCTGTCAAGCATGCCTTGCACATAGCAGTTACACAGTTAATATTTGCAGAATGAATGAATGTATCCATGCACTTTCATTTTGCTGGGAATTTCACTAGAATATGATCTCAGGATCGTGTTAAAATTCTATATGCATGCCCCCCAAAGCACTGAATTGTGCATACCCTTTGACTGCTTAGCAATAGCAATCTGAGGTCTATCCCCAAAGAAATCTGATAAAAAAGAAAAATATCAATATGTTAAAAAATATTTACAGCACTCCTCTTTGTGGTGTCAAAGGATTGAAAACCAAGGGATTCCTTTCAGTTGGGGAATGTCTGAACAAAGATGGTGTTAGTGTAAGGGAATACACTTCTACCATAAGAAATGACAACATGAATAGATTTAGAGAAATACTTGTTTCTTTTCATCCTAACCATAAAAAGGAAGAGATTGCACTGGAAGATTCTACAGATGATCTCTTTCTGTCTCTGGCATTCTATAATTCCTACCTCTCAGCTCTGGGTCCAGATCTCCTTCATTTTTCTAATATGGCACTCAGGAACTTTACAAATGGCCCACCACCCACTCACCCAGGAGGAGTTCTAGATTATACCAGGTACATAACAAAGTAGGTTTGTTTTTCAAAGCAGTTTTTACCGAACAGAGTAGAAAAGGCTTCTTAGAAAGCCTACCAAAGGTCTCCTAATGCCAGAATTCTAAGTAGTGTCCAGGGGTGCAGGGTGCTCCTGTTTCTTTCCTGGGTCACAAAGGTGCAAAAAGTCCAAATCTCCAGGCCACTAAGCAAATGCCCAGTTAATGTTTGTGTGTGTGTGTGGTTTTTTTGGGGGGGCAGTGTTTAACCCATCTCCTGGGCATGCTCAGTGTAGACCCTACCAATCTTCCCCCATCCTTCGGCACACAGCGTTCTCTGTAGTTCCGTGGGTGTTGGGCATGCAGCAGGCGTTGTCTTGAGCATATGCGTAAACCGCAGTTGCAATTTCATGCTAAGTGTGAATTACCCGCTGCTTTGAGAGTAAGAGGAAGGAGGACATCTGTATGAACTTCTCTCAGTAACATGCTAAACCCACAGCAATATTTGAACAGCTCCAGAGTTCCATCTCTGGTCTCCACCCTTCCCAGACATTCCACACAAGCAGCATCACACTCCCACACCACTGGCTTCAGTCTCTCAGGATCCAGAAACTGAGACCCTTTCAGACTCCTACAAGAGCTTTCTAATAAAATAGTCACCATCTTGCAGGAAGAGTATAGAAAGAACCATGAATCACATGGGGCAGACAGCACTGAAGAGCCCACACCAGACTTGGGTGAATGACTTCAAGAGGACAGCTGCTTCCAATGAAGCACATCACTTCTTACTGTGGGGAAGCAGAAGATGTTGTCACCTACACTGACCAACTAAAAGACACTCTAGACTCAGAGGTCCTGAGATCAATTCAAAGTCACAGGACAAGTCAGACTCTGGTAGAACAAGCCTAGAACCCACATCTTCAGGTCCCCAAAACCATGTGTTTCATTTTGTTTTTTCATTGTTTTTTTTTTTTTTTGTAGTTCCCATTCTTCAATCTATTTCATGGAAGAGCAAAATTTAAAAATCCATCCCTTCATACCAACCTCTTCATACTTCCCTAATCTAATCCTGAAACAGCTATTGGGGTCTGTTATCAGAACCATGTTCAAAGTCTTTCAGCTTGAAGGTACAGTTTCTCCTCTACTAAGAAAAAAAATGCTATCAAGAAAAGTATCATGGCCACTTTCCTGTTATGTTTATGTTCATAAAAGCAGAGGATATTCCTAATGAAAATGTGATAAAAGGACCAGCAAACATGATTTTCTACAGCAAACCAAATCTTCACAGTCCAAAAACTGACTTGGAGATACAAAAAAATCATAGTCTCATTCTACTGATTTTCTGTCTTAAAGACAGAGAATTGACATTTTCATAGCACTAATAAGCTTTACCAAAGTGCTTTATGTATAGTATTATTTCATTCAAGCCTTACAACAACCCCATGAACATAGGTATCACTACCTACTTTTACAGAAGAGAAAATTGAGACTCAGAAAATTTAAGTGTCTTGACTAATTACATGAGTGTCAGAGGTGGAATTTAAACCCAGGTCTTCCTGATTCCCAGCCCAGTAACATTCAGTGATCTAGCAAGTATGGATTTCAAACAAGGCATAAAACAGGGAGGTATCCACTTGGTCAACAAAGCTATCCATGGCCACAGAAGATGTTCTGTGCTAAGTGCAAATTGAAGAGGGATTGTCTGTTGATGGAGAGGTTTTACAGTGCTGCTGTTTGAAGATGACTTTGTGCTAAGTGCATTAAATTCTGGAACACTTTGAAATAAGATCCATGGTCATTCAAAAGAGATCAACTTAGCCATCCACATGGAAAAAGCAAAGTGGATGAAAAATATATGTTGTACAGATAATAAAGCAGCCTGCTCAGTTCATCAATGTGTAAGCAATAATTGGTTGTTCCATCATTTAGTCATGTCCAGCTCTCCGTGACCCTATGAACCATAGCACACCAGGCCCTTCTGTTCTCCATTATCTCTTAAAGTCTATCCAAGTTCATGTATCTATCTCACTCTCTGCCTCTGCCATCCCTTTCTCTTTTTGCCTTGAATCTTTCCCAACATCAAGATCTTTTCCAGTGAGTTCCATTTTCTTATTTTGTGGCCAAAGTATTTAAGTTTCAACTTAAATATTATATATTATTATATATGATAATATATTATATTACATATAATATATATATACTCATCATAATAACTAACATTTATATAGTGCTTACTTTGTGCCAGGAACTATGCTAAGGACTTCACAATTATTATCTTATTTGATATTCACAAGAACCCTGGGAGGTAGGTGCCATTATTATCCCCATTTTACAGGTGGGGAAACTGAAACAAATAGAGGTTAAGTGACTTGCCCAGGGTCACACAGCCAGGAAGAGTCTGAGACCAGATATAAATTCAGATCTTCCTAACTTCAGGTGTGGTATCTATCTACTGAGCCAACTAGCTGCCCTATAACTTGAACAATCACTGAAGTTGGGCAATGAGCTGAACCCAGAATTGAAAAGCAGAAAGATAGTGAGTTGGATCAGATTTGAAAAACTATGTGATGATTCCAGCAACCCCAAGCTTTTCATTAAGGTGAAAAGTCATCTTCTGAACCCCAGCAATCTCTCACTGATGCTAGAAGACTGCATGATCTCAGAAGAATTGCAATTGCTGGTGACTCAAAGAGCAGGTGAACGGCAAGTGCAAGAATCCTGCTACATACTAACAAGTTACATGCACACAGGAGCCTTCATGAAAGACCCCCCAAAGGAAGGACCAGGAAGGAGGTGGCTCATTCACATAATGAGAGTAACAGACAATAACAGAGAAGCGTAGGAAGTCTTCCACCAACTGATGTGAAACGAAGTAAGCAGAAACAGGAAAGCAGTCTACATAATGACTGTGATAATGTAAGAGAAAAGAAACAAACCAACCAAAGTTATGTAATTATAATGTTCAAGCTTGGCTCCCAGGAAGGGAGGAGAAAATACATCTTTCTTCTTTGTTTGCAAGAGTGAAGAACTATAGGTGTGGAACATGGACTATGCTGTCAGACTTGGTTGATGTGCTGATTAACTTGCCAAGCTATTTATTTTTCTCCATTTAATTCTTTGTTACAATGAGTAATTGTGAAAGAGAGGCAGAGATATATCTATATCTGAAAATAAAGGCAAATTAAAAGCAAGAGATAACAATACATATCTTTTTATTTTAAGAGTAAGTATAACAAGGTGAATAGTTCAAGTGTCACACTAGGATCCCTTAAATGTTAAAAGAACCAAAACTCTTCAGTTCATCAGATGGATCTTCTATGAGGATTGATGAAAAGATGTGAGTGAAAGTTCCACGAGAGAGTTGAGGTTTTATATGAAGGTGTCTTTTTCTGTTCTTTGTGTAGGGAAACATTTATGTTTGTTTATATTTTTCAAGTACATAATAATAAAAAAGGAATTTTATTTTTCAACACCATGCTGGATGAGGAGAAATAAGGATAGCTTGTGATTTAATGAACAGAAGTGGCAAGGGTACCTATTCTGATGAAATAAATCCTTTGGAGTAATGAGGTACTCTCCCTCCCCAAAGCTCTGGTCTCTACAAAGCCTTTTGAGATACCTGGTGAAAGGTCCTAGCAAAATCTTTCTTAGACATATAGAATAAGGCTTTAGGGCTAGGATAGTCATTGAGACTTTTTGGTTTCATAAAATTGCTTCCAGGTATCTGAGGAGATTGCTTCAACTTATGCTAAATAATTTTACTTATCAACCTGCAGTGAAGCCTTAGTTCTAGATGGAGGAATACACAGGAACATCTGCTATGACACACTAAGTCTTTCCCCAAAGAGAGAATGCCCGTTTCAGCAGACGGGTTATTATGAGCCATGAATTTTTTTTTTTTTGTTAAAGGACAGAAAAATGGAGGCAATTACTTTTTTTTCCAGAGTGAAAAGTTAAAAGCCGAAATGCTGTTGCCCTAGGAGACAGAGTTTTGTTTATACCCTGTTCCTTTCCCCAGTTACTGACCAGAAGGGAAGCCAATAGAAAATTATAGACTGTCCTTGCATCTCTGGATAATGGGAGAGCTGTTGTCCAGGATGGGGAGGAAAGGGTTGGTAGGATCTTGAGTACAGTGAGGAGGGGTAGAGTGAAGGGGGAGGGGGGAAGAGTTGAGGGTGAGGGTGGTAGTGTAAATGTGATTCACATGTGTGGGACTGTCTCTGAATACTTATCATACTTTACCTCTACCAGAAGGAGGGAGAAAGGAGAGAGGGGGAGGGAAGAGGAAGGGAGAGAGAGACAGAGGGGGGGGGGAGAGAGAGAGAGAGAGAGAGAGAGAGAGAGAGAGAGAGAGAGAGAGAGGAGAGAGAGAGAGAGAGAGAGAGAGAGAGAGAGAGAGAGAGAAATAGCATGCATAGAGGATAGAAGAAATAACCTCAAAATCAGAAAGACCTGAATTCAGGTCCTGCTTCTAATACATCCTGACTGTGTGATCCTAGGCAAGTCATTTAATTTCTCAATGCATCCAGCATCTCTCTAAGACTAGAAATTGCAGAGAAGGTACCAATCTGCATTGATAGAATTTCTTCACTGAGATATCCCCTACACTAATGAAAACACAAGTCCATTCTCTATTCCTTTGTTTGTGAGCACAGGATGGAGGTGATTTGGGTTATATGTGGAAGGCTCAGGGTTGTTCTTACTGAAAGTAGCCAGTGCCATTCTTTCCCTCAACTTCGTAAGAGAAGAGGGGAGAAAGGAATAAGTATTTTTATAGTCCCTACGCTGTGTCAGGCACTATGCCAAGCGTAATATTACGAGTATTACCTCATTTGATCCTCGCAACAACCCTGTGGGATAAGTGCTGTTATTATCTCTCTTTTACAGTTGAGGAAACTGAGGCAAACAGAAATTAAGCAACTTGCCCAGGTTTCACAGCTAGTAAATGGCTGAAGCCAGACTTGAATTTAGGACTTCTTAATCCAGGTCCAACACTCTGTCTGCTGCTCTATCAGTCACCTCTGAGGTCGTAGATTTAGAGCTAGAAAGAATTTAAAAGTCACCTAATCCAATCCCCTCATTCTACAGAAAAGGAAACTGAGGCCTTACATCACAATAATGTCATATTATTAAGACTCCTTATACTTTTGTAAAGTAATTTTCACATATACAATCTCTTTTGAGCTACATAATAGCTTTGTTAGAACAGATAGTTTGTACTCATTTTATACATAGGGAAACTGAGGCACAAATACACAAGGTCCATGCAGCAAGGCAGAGGTGGAGCAATTTCTTGACTTTGCTTTCTGGGCTCTTGCCATTGTAGAGTGATAATTCATGTATCCTAATCACCCCTCACCCTCTATATACCTTCTTCCTCATCTCAAATTCAAATCAGCAGCAGGAAACAGCTATCTCCACAATGAAAAGAGGGTTGGATGCAAGTGTCTTGCCGCTTCCTGGAAGTCTTACTAATGACTGTGCAGTGATCTTGGTGCAGGCAAGAAGGAGGAAGGCAGTTGGTGTTTCCAGAGTTTTTTGGAGCTGTGCCAAGGGACAGACAAGTTCTGCAGTCTTGGTATCACTCTGCTAAGAATCACGATCTCCCTCCCCACCCACATTAGGAAAAGGAAATGGAAGGAAGCTGGCCATCCCTTATAGGGATGGGGGAGAGAGAGAATTGAGAAAGAGAGACAGAGAGAGAGAGGAGAGACAGGAGGGGAATTGAAAGACACACACACATAGAGAATTGAGAGAGACAGAGAACACACACAGAATTGAGAGACAGAGAGAGACACACACAGAGAGAATTCAGAGAGACACAGAGAATTCAGAGAGAAAGACACGAGAAGAGAGAGAGAGACAGGAGAGAATTGAGAGACAGAGATACACACAGAGAGAGAATTGAGAGAAAGACACACATGGAGAATTGCGAGAAAGAGAGACACATAGAGAGAGAACTGAGACACAGAGAGACATACAGAACTGAGAGAGAGTGAGAATTGAGTGAAGGAGAGACAGAGAGAGAGAGAATTAAGAGAGACAGAGACATATACACAGAATTCAGAAAGAGAGAGAATTGAGACAGAGAAACATACACAGAACTGACAGAGAGAGAGAGAGAGAGAGAGAGAGAGAGAGAGAGAGAGAGAGAGAGAGAGAGAGAGAGAGAGAGAGAGAG
The DNA here is from genome assembly GCA_023548195.1 of Bettongia penicillata ogilbyi. Taxonomy (NCBI): domain Eukaryota; kingdom Metazoa; phylum Chordata; class Mammalia; order Diprotodontia; family Potoroidae; genus Bettongia; species Bettongia penicillata. Next base: position 36,928 of record JAJHZJ010000380.1, on the reverse strand, counting down.
AGAGAGAGAAGGCCTGCCCAGATCCTGAGGTCCGTGACAGCACTGGGAGTTCTCCAAGGTGCTAAAATAAACCTAGGGAAGGATCAGATTTCTTGACTGAAATAACCCAATAGCAGCAACCTTAGCAATCTGAACTGAGAAAACAACACCCGGATGGGAATGGACTGGGATAAGAGAAGATGGTTATTAATAATACTTTAATATAGATTCCTTTTTCATTTTTGTTTATTTGCTGCACAGTTGTATGGCTTTCACCCTGGATTGAAAGCAAACTCAGTCTCTCCTCTTCATCCTTTTCCCACAAACTACTTTTGCCTCTCTATGGTTTATTTCCAGTTCAGGCTAAGAACCACAACTGAATGAAACTTGAATCCCCTCCCTTCTCCCCTCCCTACCTCTTCTTTTATTTCTGTGGTACCCATTACCAGAGTCTAACCAGTTCCTTTCCATCTGTAACATTCTATGATTCTATTGGATTTTGGTGGTGGTAGGTTGTATTTTCCACCTCATTGGATTTTTATGAACAAAACACTTCGTAACCCTTAACCTACTAGTAAATGTGAGTTGTTGTGGTGATTGATTTATGTATATGGATCCAAAAGAACAATCTTAGTTTATAAATGTAGAGCTCTTCTAGTCTAGCACTTCATTTTGCAGATGAGGGAAACTAAGTAAGTCCCAAAGAGGTTGAGTAACTTGCCCAAATCGCACAGGTAATTAAGTGGTAAGATTGGGATTCAAGTCTATTTCCTCTGACATATCTAAAATTTTTTTTACTGTACTCTTACATCCCAGTGTACCCCACTGTGCCTTTCTGCCTCTGATAAGTTGATCCTACTTAGCACTAATAATCTATACCACACTGCAGCATTTATTTAAACAAACTTGTATCATTTATTATTTTTGTCTCATATATTTGAGTTTTGTCTTTATGTTCCTGGAAACTGGGACCATATCTCAAACTCATTCTTTCTCCCTCACAGTGCCTAGCATCTAGTGGGCACTCAATAAAGAACTGTCAACTGTTTGATTGATTGAGAGAGAGAGAGAGAGCTCATGCAATCAACCCAGCAAGAAGCAGCTTAAGATTAGCATTTCCATTTTTCAGCGGCACACAGGGTAGCCCATTTCTTGAGGTCAGCCACGCCCTGAGTCCATGGCAAAGCTGGCTCATTGTACCCCAGCTGTTCATCTCCCCCAAGGTCCAAGACAACTGTTGTTCCCACACCCTGTCTAGAGCAGCATCATATCATCCCTGAGATGCTGACACATGCTGTCAGGATATTAATAGCAACAGCCCAAAAGGGCTAGGTTTCTCAGTCTTCTTTTGAGGCCCAGCAGAGTCATATGGTCCTTGGTGGCTATGAGTACACGTGGGTGGCTTGGGAGGACAGAGCGAGGTGCCACCCCATGGAAAACCAGGGCTTTGCCGCTGAGTCCCGAGAAGAGGCTGCCCAGGGGCATCTCTGGCACCTGAGAAAGTCTGATAAGCTATACATCATCCATTGTTATCCACTGGAAAGGGTGGGGAAATTGCTAGACCAGGAAGCCTATTTCTCATGTAATCTGAAGTATATTTGAAGCTCCAGTGTCCAACAAGGGGAAGAAGAAAGGTGTCTACGGGCCTGGCTCTCTTCATCAGGCCTGGTAGGTGACTAAAGACTTGTTCCCAGATCCAGACTAGTCAGGGCTGGAATGATCAAAGGCTGGACGGACCCTTTTCCTTTCTGCTCTTTGAATGGGGTGATCAGGGATAGAAGCAATTTACTTCCAAGCCACAAAGATGGCCATAGGCCACCTCTCCACTCCCTTAATCACCACATAATGCTTCCTTCTTCCCAATGATAGAGGATGGTGTTCCTAGGAGGCCACAGGCAACGTTCGGGAGAAGCTGGTAGGTAAGAGACTTCCTCAACCTGTCCAGCTATCAAAGCAGCTTATTGTGTTTGTCCTTCATTCTCGAGGAGGACCATGACATCAGGGAGATGATGACATGACATGCAGTTGACTTTGATTTGAGTGAGGGAGGGCTGTGCAGGGTCACCAACTTCATTTTCTCCTCCAGAGCCATCTGGGTCCAGAGGCCAGATATTCATCAGGACAACTGGAGATGGCCCCGAATGCAGTGGGAGACCCTGGCCCGTTTAGGTTAAGGTCTTTTCAAGTTCTCACTTCTTTAAAAAAAAATCAAAGAGGCCATTCTTTTATTCACCTCCCAAAGAGATCCATTCACTGAATGGGTGTTAACTCCTGTCAAAACAGCTATCTCCCTGAAAAATGAACTGTCAGGTTCCTGGATTCTGAGCCGGGAGACTCAAATAATCTTTGGCACTCATTTCACTCATCCCAAACAAGCCAACTTCCATCTTTCACTCACCCCTAAAATGGGACCAAAAGCCGCAATGTTGTGAAAGAAAAAAATACTTCAAGTTCCTCTGACTTAATGGCTGGGAAGGGAGAGGGAAGAATGGATCTGAGTTGGACCCTCCTCCAGAAGCAGATTCAGGATCCCCAGATGACTCTTACTGAGCTGGTGGCCAGGCTCTTGCACTTTTGCAAAGTTCTGAGGCTTTTGCAGGAATCTCCTGAGAGTAGATCCATTACCCAGACCATTTTATCACACCTTTCTCTAATGGAAATCAAATCCTACAAATTCCAATTAGATTGGGCTGTGTTGTACAGAAGCCAAATCTAGTACCAGGGGGAAAAATTGACTGCCAGTCTAATGAAATGCTGTCAGAGTGGGTGTGGCAGGATTGACATAGGCCAGGGCTAAGGGCCAGGAAGACCTGAATGGTAATGCTTTCTCTCCCATTAACTCCATCTAGTGCCAGGCATGAGGCTTTTAGCCTCAGCTCCACTGTCTATTATATGGGGCGGGGACAGCCCCCTCAGAACAGATGAGGAGGCTGGACTACTTTATCGAATGTCTGCTGAGCCAATCATGACTAACTTGGGCTATCTGTAATTCTCAATTCTCAAAGAAAATGCCTATTTACAGCACCGTCAGGACTGACCTGCAAAAAAGAGACTTCACATAGCATGAGAAACAACAACAAAAACTTAAAACCAAAAACTACATTTCCCAGAGTTCTTTAAAAGTTGGAAGATTTAAATAGCCCAGGCCCAAAGCAGGCAGACCTCAGCTGAGAGAATCACCCTCCTCTTCTCCAAATCCATTGGACACAATCCCTGCTCTTCAGGACTAGATTGGCTGCCGAAGCTGGCATTAATTCTTCCTTCAAGCTTGGTAGAAGCAATGAAGTAAACAGCCATGTGCATTCCTCTACTCTATATTTAACTACAGCGGTTTGTGCAAGACAAGTCTGCAAGAGGAGGGAATTGTGGTTCTTTATAGAATCTCCTGGCTTGGGGGAGAGAGAACAGCTATCTGAGTGGGGTGTCCCTGGCTCATCTTGGGCAGAGGGCCTTTCTCTTTGTGAGCCAATTCAAGGCTGTCATGCCAGCCTCTCAAAGCAGGTCCCGGGCACGGGATCGAAATAATGTTCTAAACAGGGCTGAATTCCTGTCACTGAACCAGCCTTTAAAGGGGGCTCAGGAGAATAGGAGCTCAAACAGGAAGACAGCAGGCCCATCTGTGCAGGCCCCGCCACCGAATGAGGGGTCCAAGGAGCGGAGGCAGTCCCAGCAGCTGCCCGAAGAGGACTGCATGCAGCTAAACCCATCCTTCAAGGGAATCGCGTTCAACTCGTTGCTGGCTATTGACATCTGTATGTCCAAGAGGCTGGGGGTCTGTGCCAACCGAGCTGCCTCCTGGGGCAGTGCCCGCTCTATGGTCAAACTCATTGGGATCACAGGGCATGGAATCCCTTGGATTGGGGGCACCATTATCTGCCTGGTGAAAAGCAGTACTCTTGCAGGGCAGGAGGTCCTCATGAATCTGCTTCTGGGTAAGTAAGACCCTCTCCTTACAGTCCTACCAGAGAGAAATCCATTTGTTTCCTCTCCGGTCCCCACCCCCATCCCTGGAACCTTATGCCCTGGGTTTCCATCCAGGGAAACAAGATAGAGCAATTTAATGAGGTTAATCAAGAAAGCATTTTCGTACCAGAGCCAGAGATGCCCTAGAAATGGGAAAGTATCCAGATAACATGAAAGAGGGACTTAAATAAGGACCCTTGCAAAGATAGAACATAAAGTACTGTCAGAGGTGAGGCTAAAAGTTTAAGGGAAAAACCCTGCAACAAAGCATTAGCCTTCCTTTCTAGGGCCTCAGAGCAAAATGAGACCTAGAGAAAACTATTTGAAATTTTAATATGTTCAAATGTTCCCTAAAATACTTCTTTGGAGAGAGAACCAGAGAGTATGATGGTAACTTACTACACACTAACTGGTGGAAGGACATTAGCCCTTCTGTTGGAAGGCTCAAACTCCTTTCATGTGGGTCAGACTTTGCTGACTTTTGATTAATTCCTTGTCAACATAAAACTTTGCTCAGTAGTTCCTTGCTGCTACAAGGAGCTCAGTGATGCCCCTGGTCTCCATCCTCCCCTCTAGAGAGCATCATCTTCGACTCCATGTGAATCTGTCCCTTGTTTTGCTCCTGAAACTAGACCCACCTCTCCTCATACTGATACCATTTTTGGGTGGAGGGAGGATATATACTGTGCTTAGGGCTTTATTCCAGAGGGATCAAAATGTGTCAGGTCTGAAGATCCCTTCTGTAATTTTCGCCAGGACTAATGTCCTCATCTGCCCTTTTTGCAGGGAAGGATAGTAGAAAAGAGGGCCCTTCTGTCTAGTTGACTTGTTTTTCCAGAGCCTCAGCCATCGGTGAATATCCATTTAGGACTCACCCTGTGCCAAGCATGGGGCAGAAAGCATACAGAAGTCCCTCCCTCTGGAACTGTGACTCTCAGACCTGGCTCCGTGCCACCCTAGAGTGTCAAGGGGTGAGCTGTGAACTTCTGCTTCCATTCCCAAAATAAAACTAATTTCAATCCACTCTGATATGGAAATTAATGTATGTGTGCCGTTCAAAAGACGAATAATAAAATATCAAAGAACAAAACAGAGAAGTCCATAAGAAGCTAGGTGATGGGATGGATAGAGTCTGAAGTCAGGAGGACCCCAGTGCAAATCTAGCATTAGATACTTAGCTAGCTGTGTGAACTCAGGCAAGTCATTCAATCTCTACCTCAGTTTCCTCAGCTATAAAATGGGGATAATAAAAGCAGCTACCTTACAGGATTGTCGTAAGGATCAAATGAAATAATATTTGTAAAAAACAAAACAAAACCTTAGCCACAGTGCCTGGCACATAGTAGGTGTTAAACGAATCCTTATTCTCTTCCTTTCTGACAACTCTAGAAAAGTTAGGGATCATAGCTCTTAGAGCAAGGATTCTCAAGGTGGAAATGTGGATAACTGTCTTTCTTTTCAATATCTTACTTGCCTCTCTCTTCCTTTTGCCCTTATCCTTTAAGAGACTCAAAGGTCTCAGGATGTTTGGTGGTGTTTTGTTTGTTTGGTTGATTGGTGGGGTACAAAGTAGGAGCAACTGATTCATGTAGTCCTTTATTTTGAGAAGGTTTCCTAGAGAGAGTTAAGTTATGGAGAACAGCCTTACGAGGGAGAGAGAGAAGTTAGCTGAATAAAGAACAGGAAGTTGTTCTCAGGATCTTGGAAAACCAGTAGGAAAACCAGATGTATGTGAACATCAGAAGCCTGGAACAAAAGATGACCCAGCTACTCTTTCTTGGCCCAACGTTCCCTAGAAAGAGTGACCAGATTAGCTTATTTCTCTGACCCATAGAACATAGTGTGTTGTTAAAACCAGAAGATGCCTTAGGCAATGCAGTGCAGTGAAAAGAGCAGTGGCTCTTGGGAGATAGAAGACTCCAAGTTCTGCTCCTTGTCATTTGTGAGTTTGAACCCTGGGCTGTAGTATTTACTAGCTACAAATAATCAAAAAGTACTTATTAAGTGCTTCCTATGTGCAAGATGCAAAGGGGATATGAAGACAAAGCAAAAAATACTCCCTGCCCTCAAGGAGCCAGCATTTTATTGGGAGAGACAATATATAAATAAATAAGTGTATACAAAATACATGTACAATAGATGGAAGATAACCTTAGAGGAGAAAGTATACTAGTGGCTGGGGGGGACAGGAAAAGACCTACTGTAGAAGGTGGCATTTGAGCTAAGTCTTTTTGGAGCCTGGGTCTTCCAATCTTGCCGAGGTGAGAAGCTCAGAAGTCACTCATTGGCCAGATTCCACCGCTGATGATCACAGAAGCTTTTACTTGTTTCACTACCAACTTGAATTGGCCTGTTCTTCCTCAGACAAGCTGGTGTCCCTACCTCCCCAGTTCCCTCCCCACAAGAGACTTGCTACACTAATACTGGACTTAGTGTACACACCTGATCATCTTTAGACCTACCACAGCTCAAGGCTCCTGAGCAGAAGAGATCCACCACTCTCCCTGATCTCGGCCTCTCTGGTAGCTGAGATTATAGGTTTGTACTACCGTGCCAGGTTTGAACTAAATCTTGAAGGAGACTTAGGATCCTAGGAGATGGAGAGGGAGAGGGAGAACCTTCCAGACATGGGGGACACCATTGCAAAGGCCCTCACTGGGGCCTTTTCTGTAGAGTAAGGGGGTTGGACTAAATAATCTCTAAGGTCTTTTCCAGCTCTATGAATTTGGTTGACTGTATATTTGTGTCATCTCTGGGATTCTTTTGCTTATTTGATCAAATTGGCAAGCACCTGTTTTGTGCTGGGCTAAGTGCTAGAGATGTGAAGAAAGTAAAAAACAGTCCCTGCTCTCAAGAAGCTCACAATCTAATGAGAGAGAGAGAGAGAGAGAGAGAGAGAGAGAGAGAGAGAGAGAGAGAGAGAGAGAGAGAGAGAGAGAGAGAGAGTGTGCATACAAACACTTCCAAGCAAGATATAAACAGAATAAACTGAAGATGATCTCAGAGGGTATGCATTAATGTTAAGAAGGACCAGAAGTATGTTCTTTCTTATGAACTTCTGTATGAACTTTAAAAAAATTGGTTTTCTTTGTAATCTTATGTATTTTATTTTATACATTTAAACACATTATTCTCAGAGGTACCCATAAGCTTTACCATGACATAAAACTGGTTAAGCACTCCTGCCCTATAGGATACCACTTATTCCATTTTGTGGAATATTAAATCCCATCATGTGGGATTAGCTGGATCTCTTTTTCTTATCTGAAATGATTTGAGCTCTAGGAAACACATAACCATACAGAATACTAACTTAAATGTCCACATGGAAATTAACCAACTTGTGAACAGAGAGTAATATGTATAATCCCATTCTGATTTCCTCTGCTCCAATAAGCCTCTGGGGACTCTTTTTCTCCCCATTCAGGTAAGCAAAACTGTTTTAATATTAGCCTGAACTAAGTATCATTAAGAAAGAAAACTGTACTCTTTTTAAAAATATGTGCATTATGGAGCTAAATGAAAATTGTTTTTGCATTGTCTACTTTATGGATTTATCCACATGGTAGTAACCTTTTCCTGTAACTGGTCAGTCAACCAGTGTTTATTACATAACTATTATATGCCAATCACTGTGTTAAATCATGGGAACATGAAGAAAGGTAACACAGTCCTTACTCTCGAGGAGCTCACAGTCTGGTGGTTGAGACAACATGCAGATAATTATGTACATGCAAGCTAAGATAAATTGGAAATACTCAACAGAAGGCAGAAATTAGCATTGAGGGGAATAGTGAAAGCCAAAGAAAAGAAGCAGAGTTGATGGTGTGTGAGAGAGAGAGATAGACAGATAGAGTGAAAGAGGCAGAGAGTGAGAGCAAGAGCAAGAGTGAGAAAGGGAGAGAGAGAGAGAGAAAGAGAGAGAGAGACAGAGAGAGAGAGACAGAGAGACGGAGAGACAGAGAGAGAGACAGAGAGAGACAGAGAGAGAGACAGAGACAGAGAGACAGAGAGAGAGAGAGATGGAGAGACAGAGAGAGAGAGAGACAGAGAGAGACAGAGAGACAGAGAGAGAGACAGAGACAGAGAGACAGACAGAGAGAGAGAGAGAGAGAGAGAGAGAGAGAGAGAACTGGTCAGATTTGCTTTTTGAAGACCAGTTTGAAGGCTGACTGGAGGATGGACTGGAGTGGGGAAAGACTTGTGGCAGGGAGACCACCCAGAAGGCTATTGTTATAATCTGGGAGTGAGGTAGTGAGGGTCTAGACCAGGATGGCACAGTATGAGAGGCAGAAAAGGGTATATATAAGGGATGTTGGTGAAGGTAAAAATGATAGTACTTTGTAACTGATTGGATGTGGAGCCAAGAGAGTGAGGAGTCAAGGATGATGCCTCCATTCTGAGCCCAAGGGACTAGGAGATAGGAAGAACCCTCTTGTTGTTGTGTTTGTCCTTCATTCTCGAAGAGGACCGTGACATCAAGATGATGACGTGACTTGCAGTTGACTTTGATCTGAATGAGGAAGGGCTGTGCCAGGTCACCAGCCTCACTTCTCCTCCTGAGTCATCTGGGTCCAATAGCTTGACATTCATAAGGATGACTGGAGATGACCCAGGATGCAATGGGAGACTTTGGCCTTTCAGGCTAAGGTCTTATAGCATTCTCACTTTGAGTGAGATACACCCATTCAATGAATAGGCTTCTTTAAGTTACTCAAGGGATGGCCCCTTTAATAAAAAAAATCAAACTTGAGGGAGAAGACCCTCAGGGTTCCTGGGTAAAAGAGAAACAATTATTCTACAGTAACAGGGAAGCTAGAAGAGGATAGGGCTTAAGGGGTGGGGGGTGGAGAGGAGAGAGAATAATGAATTCAGTTTTGAACTGAATGTCTGGGATGTCTATAAGGCATCCAGTTCAAAACATCCAATAGGCAGTTGGAAATCTGAGACTGGTGGTCTGTAGGGAGGTTAGAGCTGGACAGATGTAAGCATCCAGAATAAGAATGTGTCTTTCCATCCTGGGATTGACTGGTTGGAGTTCACACTTAAATGAAATGATGGAATCAACTCTGTCTCCAGCAGTACTCACTTTTTGTTTGCTATCAAAAGGAAGTCTTTCAGATATATTCTCATCTTTATAGATGCTGACAATGCATTGTAAGATATTTTCACTTCTCAGTCCCACCTTTAATTAAGATTCAATAGCAACGGGTATAAGACCCTTGAATCAATTCATCAACATACTTTGATTAAGCATCTACTTTCATCCAGGCACTATTGGGTATTGGGGATACACAGACAAGACCAGAGAAAATATTATGTATATTTTAAAGAATATGCAAAAGATACACAAAGCTAATATTGAGTAATTTGGGATAACATGAGTGCACTAGTGCCAGGGGAGGGGGTAAGGGGGAATCAGGTTGGCTCTGAAATAGGGGAACGAGCTTCAGCTGAACTTTGAAGGAGGCTAGAGTTCTGGAAATGAGAACAGAAGGTATTATAAGCGTTAGGGACAACAAGTGCAAAGGCACAGGCGAGATACGGACAACAAATAGTCCAACCTGAGTGGACTGAAGAATGGGTGAAGGAAAGTGATGGGTAATTAAAAACGTAGGCAGAGGCCAGATTGTGAAGAACTGAATGCCAAAACAAATAAGTTTGCATTTGATCCTAGAGTCACAGGAGGGTTTTGAATAAGCATGTAACATGATCAGACCTGTTTTTTGGGGTTTTTTTTGAATCACAGCTTTAGTAGCTGTGTAGAGAATAGATAGGGGAGGGGAGACAATGGAGGAAGAGAGACCAAAAGGGAGGTTATTGTAATAGAACGGGCAAGAGGTGATGAGGGCAATCACTAGCGTGATGGTCCTGTGAAGACAGAGAAAGAGATATATTCAGGATATATCTTGGAGGCAAGGCAAATTAACAAGCATTTATTAAGCACCGACACTTATCAAGGACAGTGCCAGGCATTGTGAAAACACTGGGGATACAAAAAAAAAAAAAAAAGACAAAACACATGCCCTGCCTTGAAGAGATCACAATCTAATGGGGGAATCCACAAACCAACGAATACGTACAAACAAGCTAAACACGGGATAAATACCAAATAACTACCCTAGAGGGAAGGCACTAAGGTTAAGTAGGGCTGGGAAAGGCAAGATTTGACAACTGATCGGATATCTGGGGAAAGGGAGAGTAAAAGAACCAAGTATGATTCTGAGGTCATGAACTTGGGTGACAAAGTACCATGGTACCTTCTATTGAAATAGGGAAGTTTAGAAAAAGGGTGAATTAGGGGGAAAGATAAGGAGTTCCACTTCGGCTATGCCAACTCTGAGGTTCCTACAGGACATCCAGGGTGATGGGTAATGGATTAGACTTGTTCTGCTTGACTACAGAAGATAGAAATAGGATCAGCAGATGATTTTTGTTGGGGAGACAAACTTCAGCCAAACAGAAAAAACTTCCTAACAATTAAGGTTTACGAAGAAGCATAAGGGGAAGCCTGGGAAAATAGTACACTTCCTACCTCTGAAGGTCTTCAAATAGGAGCCTCCTTGCTGGGAACATTGTAGAGGAGAGTTCTAATTGAAATATGAATTGATCTAAAAGTCCCTTCCAATTCTGAGATATGATTCAATGAGTGGATCCTGACCATAAAGGAAGGGATATTTGTAACAAGTAAGTCCTTCATGCTTCCTTTGAACAACTTCCCTTGCCCAAAGCCCACCACCACTCTTCATCATCCAATTTGTATCAAGAAGAGTTTCTCTTTTGGGCCTTTGAGCAGGACACCAAGTCATCCATCCTCCAGAGCACCCCTAACATTGACATGTTAAAGGGATATCAGTTGATTTAAAAAAATGGACTAGGCCCCTGGAATAGGATAATCTGACCCAGCTCCCTATACCTATCTTACCTGTCTTTTGGAACCATGGTTGGTCATGGCATTGCCCAGAGTTCTTAAGTCTTTCAAATTTGTTTGCCTTTATAAAATGTCATTGTTATAACAGAAATTGTTCTCCCTGTTCTGTTTACTGTGCTTGGAATCATTTCATACAAGTCTTCTGAGGTTTCTTTGGAACCTTTCATTTCATCATTTCTTGTGGCATAATAGCATTATATTGTTAGTGTTATTATATTCATATACCATAATTTGTTCAGCCATCTCCAAAATGAGGGGCACCCCTTTAGTTTCCAATTCTTTGCCACTACAAAAAGAACTGCTTTACATATTTTTGGTATAAGTGGATTCTTTTACTTTCTTTGATCTCTTTGAGGCAAAGATTCAGCAATAGTATTGCTGGGTCAAAGGGTATGCACACTTTAGTGATTTTGAGGGGCATAGTACCAAATTGCTTTCTAGAATGACTGGATAAACTCCTGATGACACACTCAGATGTCTCTCTCTGGCCTTGTTCTCTAGAAGCTCTGTCCTTTGCCAGGGCTACACCTATCTGGGTGTGGCATCTTATCTCTACTCTTCCTTACCTCTCTCTCCTGGCCTTTAACTGGAATCCTTAGCTGATTTACTACCTTCTCCTCATAAGAGAAGAAATGGGCCCCATCAACTCACTTTTACATTATTACAAGAGCCTATGCTTTATCTCTTTTAGGAGACTAGATTCCTCTCATACCCAGTCATCAAACAAATAAAGAAAACTTCAGCTTCTTTCTCTTCATAAGGAAGGGGATATGAATCAGAATCTTCACCTCCAAGGACCAGGATCTTTTTTGGAATACATAACAGAAAGCTGGCTAATGAGAACCTGAGGGCATTTGGTTAGTCTCTGAACTCCTTCCTCCTACTTGCAGGCTCAACATCTCTCTAACTTAGGGTAAAATAGAAGTTCCTTTGGAAGCTCATCAATTTCTGACAGCCAGAGGGCAGTTCTCTCAAGTAATTTCAGGAGCTGTCTTCCAACAAATCTCTCTCTGGGTCTGGGCTCCAGAATTTTCTGTACGGTCCCTAGATCCTTTGGGTATTTCCATGCAAATGAATCCAAACAATTCCACTCAGTGGGCAAAGTCATTATTTTCCTCCTGGTCATATTGTGTGGTATGATAAAAGACTGTGGTCTAAATTCCAAATCCAAGTTCACTCTCCCTATGCTGGCAACCTTTCTGAACCTCAGTATTCTCACCTGTAAAAGTAGCAATAATAGTAATTCTAGTAGTTCCTTCACAGCACTGTTGTAATGCTCAAACAAGGTCATGAAGCTAAAGGACCTCAGGAATTTTAAAGCACCATATCAATGTCTGTTGTTGTTTTTATCTCTGCATTTATTTTGTACTGTCACCAACAACAGGGTCCTGGCTTTAGAATGATTCTACCTAGGGAGAAGAATCCTGTGCTAGAACATAAGACTCCAGTTCTAGCTTTGGGTCTTTGGCAAGTCTTTTAACTTCCATGAGACTTTGTGGCCTTGTCTATAAAACTAGGAGACTCAATTTCTAGTTCTTTTTTGAAGTGTTAAAAGTTACTTTGTGTGGGATTCCTCCCAGGTGGATTTGAATTTTCAGTCAGAGAAAGGTGGTGTTTAACTCGAACTGATTTAAGTGTAGGCATCAATGGTGGAGAGACTTGAGTGAAGGTTTTCCCAGGCTTTTTAATCATATCACCAAGCATAAGATCAGTTAATCAAAAACTCAATGAATATTTATTAAGTACCTCCTATGTACCAGGCACTGGGGATACAAATATATACAATGAAAGCCTATGACCTCACGATGCTTATAATTCTGCTGAATAAATTTTTTTCTTCCCTTTTCTCTGTTTCTCTTTCTCTTCCTCCCTCCTTTCTTTCCTTCTTTTTCCCCTCTATCTCTCCATTCTCCCTCTCTCTCTCTCTCTCTCTCTCTCTCTCTCTCTCTCTCTCTCTCTCTCTCTCTCTCTCTCTCTCCTCATCCATTCCCTTCTGCCCTTGCTTCCTTCCTATTCTGTTCTATCTATCTATTTATCTAATCTGGGAAAATCTCTTTCTTTAGTAGAATATAAACTTCTTGCAGGCAAGGAATCACATTTGGTATTAGCACCTATTTTGTATTTTAGACGGTGGGTTCTAACAACAGAGGGAATAGGGAAGGGGCTCTTGGAGGCCCCAGCCCTAGAGCTTAGCCTAAAACGTGCTAAAGTTTCCCAAAAGGCAGAGAGGAGGAAGGAGAGCATCCTAGGCAATGGCCTTTATAAAGGAGGCAGGAGATGAAGTGGCAAATACAGGTTATAGGGCTGGAGGAAACCTTAGCAATGATATAATTTATAGACCTAGACAGGGGAGAGGCTAACTGACTTGAATAAATGTCTGTTGAATTAAATTGTTTAAGAATATGCAAATGCTAATTAACTCACCTTGAACTCAAACCCAGGTCTATAGGTCCCAAGTCCAGTGCTCTTTGTTCTGTAAAATGCTGCCTCTCAGCCTCGTCTCCTTCCTCTCCCCCATATTTTCAGGTGATCCTGACTTGATAATTAAGAATTATTGGTTCACCAAGTCATAGGATCAAAAAGCCATAAACAGAGCTAAAATGGAACTTAGAAGTAATTGAATTCAACATTCTCATTTCACAGATGAGAAAACCAAAGGAAGCAGTAAGGTGGGGGAGAGAAAAGGGGGATTTATTAAGCACCTACTATGTGCCAAACACTGTACTAAGTGCTTTTTTACAAATATTATCTTACTTGACCCTCACAGCGACCCCTGGAAGGTCGATGCCCTTGGTATTCTCATTTTACAGTAAGGAAACTGAGGCGAACAGAGAGGTCAAGTGACTTGCACAGGGTTACATAGCTAGTAAGTATCTGAGGCTGGATTTGAATTCAGATCGTCCTGAGTCCAGGCCCAATACTCTTACCACTATGCTATGCTTTCTTTCAGGATTTGCTCTGTTAAGATGCCATTCTCATCCCAACTTATGGCCCCAGGGTAGAGGTGGGATCAGGGTACCACTAAAAGTGATGTTCACCCAGAGAACAACCCTTGGGTTGTTTCTACTTTTTAATAGTCAGAGAGAGCAATTGGAGTGCTTTTTAGAGACCTGAATTTCCCCTTAGATTTTCTGGCAAAGATCCCTGATAGGATACTGTTGTTTTGGAAGGGGAGGAGGGGAGAATGACTAGGATAAAGCCAGATGGCAAAGGACAAGCAACCAACACATTATAAATATTGCCCAATTTCAGTCAGTCAACACTGATGAGCACATTCTATGTCCATAGATGCCGCATTCCATAGAGAACAGAATACTGGCCTAAGTATTCTTACTTAGCCATCAAGACCAAATGCAAAGCTCTAATCTGCTGAGTGTGGCCTTGGGTAAATCACTTAATCTTGGATACCTCAGGCAGCTCCCCAGGACCTACATTTCTACTGGATGGTGGTATCGGTCAAGGGAGTTCTTACGTGAGCAAGTAATGTGCTAAAGAAATCACAGATCCCTGTACTATGCCCATAATGTTGTGGTGGGTATTTTGTTGTGGGTTAGTCATTTTTTTCATCCATGTCTGACTCTTCATAACCCCATTTGGGTTTTTCTTGGCAAAGACATTGGAGTGGTTTGCTGTTTCCTTCTCCAGTTCATTTTACGGATGAGAAAACGAAGGCAAACAGGATTAGGTGACTTGGTTAGGGTCACACAGCTAGGAAGTGTCTGAGATCAGATTTGAACTCAGAGAGATGAGTACTTTAGAGACAGACTAAGAAGTCATATCAAACAGCATTTATTAGGCTCCTACTATGTGCTGAAACATTGTGTTAAGTGCTGAGGATACAAAGAAAGGCAAAAAACCCCAAAAAACTAAAACAAAACCCAGTCTCTGCTCTCAATAAACTCAAAGTTTAATGGAGGAGACTATGCAAATAACTATATGCAAGCAAAATAAATTGTACATAAGCAACAGCAGGAAGGCACTAGTACTAAGGGAGATCATGAAAGGCTGCTTGGAGAAGGTGGGACTTTAGCTGGCACCTGAGAAGAGCCTTAAAAGGTTCTCAGCTGTAGAGATATGAGCATCTCTCCCTCTCCCTCTCCCTCTCCTTCTCCCTCTCCCTCTCCCTTTCTTCCTCTCCCTCTCTCTTTCTCTCTCCCTCTCTGTCTCCTTTCTCTTTAACCTTCTCTCTCTTTTTCTCTGACTCTCTCTGTCTCTGTGTTTGTCTGTCTGTCTCTCCCCTGCTCCTCCCCATTGCCTAATAGGCATGTGACATTTTGCACCTGACTGATACCAGGTGAAATATAGCATCTCTGCTCTTCAACTACTTCCCCGTCCACCAGCAGTGGTGGAGTGATATCTGGAAGTCTATAGCTAGAAGTAGCCTTGGGAGAGAATTTAGCATGATCTATGCCAGCATTTCTGATGCAAGCATAAGATATTTTCTGTTTATAATCCATCCATCAATCAATAAGCATTTATTAAGTGCCAACTCTTTGCTAGACATCATGTTATGCTTTGCACATACAAAGACAAAAATGAGGCAGTCCTCTTAAGGAGTCTGTGTTCAACATGTGGGTGTATACAAAATATAGACAAGAAAAATACAACATAATTTGGGTGGGAGGAGATGTGAGCAGCTGGGAGATAGCAGGAAAAGCTTCTGGCAGAAGGTGGCCCTTTAGCTGGGTCCTGAAGAAAACCAGAGATTCTAAGTGGCAGGGGGAAGGAATCTTAGGCGTCAGGAATAGCACATGTATTGGTGTGGAAATAGGATGTGGTGCATCATGGGCAAAGAGCAGCATAAAAGTCAATATGGAAGAAATGTAAAGTATGTGAGGGGGAGTCATATGTAATATGGCTGGAAAGGTAAGTTGGGGCCAGGTTGTGAAGGACTTTAAATGCCAAATTATAATCCATTAGGAGATACAGGACTTGCACAGGAACACATAACTAATACCAGATAAGTAGCTAGTGCTCAAGAAGTATAGCAAGGAATGGTTCTGAGTCATGAAGTGGGGGAGATCTTCTAGGCTTGGGTGGTCAGAGAAGGTTTTACAGAGTATGTAGGACTTGAGCAGAAGTTTCTAGATTTAGTAGATTGTGAAGGGAAGGGATGCCAGATAATTTGAATGAACTTCCCCAAGGACAGGTTATTTGTTTGGAATATAGCAGGGTTTACACCTACTGTCAGATACAGCTGATGTGTTGTCTTTGCCTTTCCCTCTTTTTAAATGGTTGCTACAAAGGGACAACTTGCTGGATTGGGCAGGGATGTATCTGGAAATGCATTCATTTATATCAATATATATCAATAAATATATCAATACAAAAATATATCAATAAATACATGATTATAAACAGTTGATTTTTAAAAAGAGGTATCTCCTGGGTGGATAGTGGGTAGACCAACTTGGATGAAAACCTAGAAGGTTCTTAGGGAAAAGGAAATAGAGGAGGAGAATGGTCACATTTTACCAGACCTTTGAAAACCAGGCTATGGCACCTAGAGGAGTTTCAGAGATTTAAGAAATTGAGGAAAGAAAACCGAGTTTTTATTTTACTAATTAAACTTAATAAAGTATTTTTGAAAGTGAAAAGAGAACCAGCTCTAACGATGGAAAGTTTTCTCCTCTCTTCTGAGATTAACATCCTCCTCTTACAATCTCTTTGAGTTTTTCCAGGAGTTTGTATCTGTGATTTCAAACTTCCTATTGTACCTGGTAGGTGGGCAGATCAGGGATGTATGGGATGATCTTCCCCATTTTTTCTAAGTAACTTGTTACGAGATTAAAGCTAACAAAAAACCACCTAAACTTAAATTCGTAACTAATTACATATTTTTAAAGTTTTCCAGCATAATTATGGTTCTACATTTTATTCTTAAGGAAAGTGAAGTCAAGAGAGGTCCATTGACTTGCTCAAGGTCACCCAGCCAGTAAATGATGAAGCTGAAGCAAGAAGTCAAGTCTCCTGTCTTCTGTTTGATGCCTCCTCAGGAATCCTGCTATATTGAATTAGGTCAAAATCAACTAAAGAGATATTTATTCAATTCCACAAACAGGGTGGTGTAGTAGAAAGAATACTGAACTTGGAATTATGAAAGATGGGTTCACATCCCATCTCTGGCACTTTTAAGAGATATGACCATGGGCAAGTCATTTCACCAGAGTCTCCGTTTCCTTATCTGTAAAATGGAAATAGTAATAGTTGTGGAACCAACCTCATATGGTTGTTTTAAGAGTCATTTTGCAAACCTGAAAGGCCTATATAAATAAATGTCAACTATTATTAAACACAATGCTAAGTACTGTGAATACAAAGATTACAAAAAACTCTGCTGTTCCTGCCTTCAAGAAGCTTACATTCATTCAACTAAGAGTATTCTCTGAACAGATGTAGAAAACATATGTATGATACAGGTGAGCAGATAAGCATAATATATGTAAAAAGTTAGGTGTGAAACATGTAAACAGATAAATATGATACATGTAAACAGATAAGCATAATACAAGTGTAGGGTATGTGTGTCAGTGTGTACTTCTCATGAAGATTCTGTAGAGGTCCACACAGGTCGTCTCAATGCAGCTCATGGGGAGGTCTGAGTCTTTGGAATCTTTGCCCACCTCTCTCCAAAGAACCGTTGATCCCCACCTGGAAAAATGTTGGAGAACTGCTCTACTCTCCTCGGAGAGGGGTTATGAGACTACAATTATGTTTGCCCCCTCCAAAAGGGAACCATTTTTTTCTTAGGTTCAAGATGCTTCTGTGGTTGCCATCTCTGCAAACAGAATAGGTATTGAGCTTTTCTACACAGGCTTGGTTCTTTCCTGGCACCCAGGTCTACCCATGTCATCCTCTTGCTCAGAGTCATAGGATCATAGATTTAGAGCTAGAAGAGATCTCAGAGGTCATTGAGTCCATGATCCCTCCTCCATTTTACAGATAAGGAAACTGAGGCATAGAGATGATTTGCATGGTATCATTCAGCTAGTATCTGAGGAGGGATGTTAAACCCAGTTCTTTCTAACTGCACATCTAGTGCCATATCCACCACACCAAGCCATCACTCTTCGTTGACTTCTTCTTGCCTTTAATGCTTCAATGGATTCATGATCTCATTAATATGGTCACAGCCTTCTCATCTTTTCCGATTCTTATCCAAGTTATCCCATAAATAATCCTCTGTAAAGGATCATTCCAGTGCCTTCCTGTGGCCCTTTTAACATTGCATAGGTATGTGAACAGATGTAATAAAGTGAGCAGAACCAGGAAAATAATATACACAAAACTAAAGCAGTGTCAATGGAAAAAAAAACCCATCACAAACAAAAATCAGAACTCAATACCATGTAATTATAATTACCAAGTTTGGCCCAAAAGAAGACTTAGGAGAATATACTTCCCTCCCTCTTTTATAGAGGTAAAGACCTTTTGGTTTTAGAACCCTGCATCTAATGTATTTGGCTGATATGTTGGTAAGGTAGTTAGGTGGCTCAGTGGATAGAGTGCTGGTTCTGGAGTTCAGGAAGACCTGAGTTCAAATTTTATGACTCTGGGAAAGTCACTTAACCTTTGCCTGTCTTAATTTCCTGATCTGAAAATAGGAAATAAAAATAGCACCCACCTCCCAGAATTGTTGTAAGGGTCAAATGAGATAATATTGTAAAGCACTTTGCAAACCTTAAAGTGCTATATAAATAGTAGCTATTAGCTATTATTATTATTGCTGAAGTGTTTTTTTCTTTGTTATACAAGATGGCTCTCTAGAATGGCAAAGAGGATATATATATATATATATGTATATATATATACATATATATATATATATATATATATATATATATATCCATGAAATGAAGACAATGTATAAACCAATCAATGACATTTTCTTTAAAAGTCATTACATGGGAATGATGGGTGTAATACAGCACTTGGACTATCTATCTCTAATCTAACACTTTTCTTTAAGTGATCAGCCCCACTCATTTTTCCAATCATTCATCTCCTGAACATCCTTTATGTTACTTCTTGCCCACAAGTCAGTACTGATGCCAGCCAGGCTGCAGCCAATTTATACCCACCACGCTTCTCTCTGTTGCTCTTTGAATCACATGCAATTTTGATTCTTCAGTAATTTTGGTATTCTAGGATTCACAGCCATATAGCATCATCTGGAAACTTGCTGTTTGAAAGATGGGTTTTGGTGTCAAGGAGCATCCTGGGATCCTTGAAAGCACTGGGCAGTTTCCCAAATGAAATCCAAGCTTGCTCTGTTCCTCCTATTCAATAATGGTGATAGTTTCTCTGATGTACCTCTGCAGTGACCATCTGAGATCTATGTAGTGATGGGCTTGGACAATGAATGGGCCACCTGCTCAACAGCATTTTACAGTCTGGACAATAGTCCTTCTTTATTCATTTGATTTATCCTGAGTGAGTTACTAGGCCAATCTCTTTTGAGTGATTTAAAATATCCTTGAAAAGACCCTATAGGATTCCGCAGTTGAATGTAATCAGCCAAGTGTTATTTGTGACCTGTAGCATCTGGTGGACCCTTCTCTCTCCAGGGATTATTCTTCTATTTGGGCTCTGTACAGGGTATCTTCATTGGCAGTGGGGAGTGACTCAGGAAAGCATATAGCTTGCTATTTTATGCCTTGCTTGAAATTCATAATAAAAGAATCTTTTAATAATATTGCATCTTGTGATAGCAAATAGGTGGAAATGAACTATGTGCCCATTAATTGGGGAACAAATTGTGGTCTATGAATATAATAAAATACATTGCACTATTTATATTTTTAGGGAATGTGACTTAAAGAGGGGTGTTGTCTGGGTATTTGGGGAGCTATGTTGTCTCTTTCAAAAAGGTCCATAAATATCAATAGTCATATGGAATTTAAAGGTGTCCTGTTAGTGTGGATAGAGTATTGGACCTGGACCAAGGAAAACCTGTGTTCAGTTCCTAAATAAAACACTTTCTTAGCTCATGGATGAGTCACCGAACCTCAGCTCTTTCTTTTGTAAGAGGGTCATAATTGGAGCAGGGATGGTGAGGGAACAAGCATTCATTAAGTACTCAGGACCTGTCCTATACCCTTTATAAATATCTCATTTTGTCCTCATAACAATCTTGTGATATATATGCTATTATAATCCTCATTTTACTGTTGAGAAAACTGAGGCAGACAGGTTAAATGACTTGTTCAGAGTCACACAGCTTGAAAGTGTCTGGGGCCATATTTGAACCCCAACCTTCCTGTCTTCGGTCCAGTACTCTATCCTCTGGACTACCTGGTATCTACCTCACAGTTGTTATGAAGCTCAAATATTATATCAGTTAATCCATCAATAATCATTTATTAAGTGCCTGCCATGTATTAGGCACTGTATTAAACCCTGGGAATAAGAAGAAAGGCAAAAGACAGTCCCTACTCTCAAGGAACTCATAGTCTAATGGAGGAGCCAACAGAAACAACTATGTGCGAACAAAATCTATGCAGGATAAATTAGAGATAATGTCAGAGGGAGGACACTAAGACTAAGAGTGGAAAAGGTTTCTTGTAGAAGGTGGGTTTTAGTTTGGAACTGAAGGAAGCCAAGAAATCTAGAAGACAGAGATGAGAAGGGTTGAAGAATTTCAGGAGTGGGAAAAACATTAGTGGAAACGCTTAGAGTCAGGAGTATTTTTGTGTGAAGAACAGCAAGACCAGTGTCACCAACTCATAGAATGCATGGTTGGGTATGATGTGTAAGAAACCTGGAAAGGTAGGGGAGGAGAGGCAGGTTATGAAGGATTTTGTAGAGAATTTTATAGTTGGTCCTGATGGTGACAGAGAGTCATTGGAGCTTTTTGAATAGAGGGTGACAAGATTAGATCTTTATTTTAATAAGACCATTTTTGATAGCTGAGTGGAAGATGGGGAGAGACTTGAGGCAGGAGGACTGGATAGGCAGGGTAGAGAGCTGGTATTGAAGTTAAGAAGCCATATATAATGACTGTGTAACCTTGAGCAAATCACTTCACCCCTTCAGTCCTCTGGGTGACTTTCTAATAAGACCAAAAGTTGTATAAAAAGTGCTATAAAGTGCATTAGTAGAGGAAGTATCCCCAGCTGGGAGGGTCCTGTACTAACAGTATCACAGGTCCAGTCTCTAATCATTATTAAATTTGACCCAACATTCCATATGTTGTGATTCTTTTCAGATTCTCCACTCTCTTATTCAGTATTAGTCATCTCTCCTAGTTTTGCACTATGCGAATTTGATAAGCTTGCTATATAGTCTTCCTTCAAGTGTTTGACAAAAAATTCAGTGCTCTGGAAGCACTCCACTAGAGATCTCTTTTTGAACTTATATTGAACTATTAATTAGATCTTTGGGGGTCTAATCATTTATCTAGTTACAAATTCATATAACTATATTATCAGGATATATTTTTTCCATTTTTTTCTGTAAGAATGACGAGAGATCTTGTCAAATGTTTTGTTAAACATAGCTAGAATTTTAAAAAGTGCTTTCCACTAAGGAATGGCTGAAAATGCTATAGTATCTGAAGCATTTGCATGTATTCAAATTAACACTATTTGAAATTATAATTATGTACAATTTAGTGATTGGCTCCTGCCAAATGGAAATGAATAATGTGACCCCTTTCAAGGGATTCCTTGTCTGCATTAATCAGGACCTGGCTGTAATGGAATGGTACTGGATAACACTTACCTCAGTATACACCAAAATATTGATAGCATACTTTTTGTGACAGCAAAAGCATGAAAACAAACTATATTGGAGAATGGCAAAACAAATTGTGATGCATGAAAGTAACGGAATGTTACTGTGTTGTGAGGATTAGCAAATGTGATGAATCCATGAAAGAAGGAAAAGATCTACATGAATTAATGTAGAGTGGAGTAAGCAGAGCCAAGAAAACAATATGCACAATGACTATAACAATGTATACGGAAAAACAATCTCAAAACTACATAAGCAAATGCTGCAAAATTATAAAGAATAAGCATGTCTCTAAAGAAGAGATGTAAGACACTCCTCATTTATTTATAAAAGTGATAGGTCCATGAGTGTGGTGCATTGCACTTATTTTCAGACTTCTTCAATGTATTGATCAGTTTTTCTGATTTCTTTTTCTTTTGTCTAAAAGCACTAGTTATTATAGAATGACTCTGAGAAGAAGAACAGGAGAGGGTCTGGGGAAAATGTTAGTGATATAAAAAAAGATATCAATAAAACTTGTTTAAATTTAAAAAGAAATGATTGCAAGGAATTCAGAGGAATACAGGCAAATTTCTATGAACTCATATAAATATGAAATAAATAGAACCAAAATAACAACATTTAATATTTTGGTTTTATATCTATCATTTTCCAGTATATTCCTTTCCCTCCCCTCCCCAGAGCCTTGAATTGTAATAAAGACTAAAAAAGAAAAAGAAAAAAGTAATTCAGCAAAACTAACAAAAACATCAGATACAACATTATATGCAGTACTCCTCACCCATAGACCCACTTCTGATAAAGGGGAAGGAAATGTATTCTCCTATTTTTTCTTTAGGTCCAAACTTGTTCATTATAATTACAGAACATTTACGTGTGTGGTTTTATTGGTTTTTCTGCTTACATTATTGTAAATAATTGTATAAACGTTATCCTAGTTTTGCTTACTTCACTTTCCATCAATTCACATATCTTGTCATGCTTTCCTATATTCCTTATGTTCATAATTTCTTCCAGCATAATAATAGTCCATTACAATCACATACCACAAATTGATGAGCATCTACTTTGTTTGCACTTCTTTTCTACTATTAAAAAAATACTTCAACATTCTACCTCATATCCATCAGATTGTCAAAGTTGACAAAAAAAAGAAAAATAATAAGTGCTGGAGAAACTGTTAGAAAACTAACACATTGGTTGGTTGGCTGTTGTCCTTCATTCTCAAAGAGGACTAAAATGACATCATTATATTAGAGTCAAATTACAGTGTGTCCGACTTACTGATCAGACCAACATGAGCCCAAAATGCTCTACAGTGGGTCAGGCACAAATAGTACATGTGAACATTTGGTGTGGATTCTCCAGATTTGTGCATCTCACATTTATTTTAATTTACTTTAATTCTGCTTTGCTCATAGAGCACAGCACCTTCTCTGATGTGGGCATACCATGCTGGACAGTCCTGTGCCAGTGTTTCTCATGTCACATAATCCCTACCAAAGTCCTTCAGGGAGACCTTGAAAGTATCCTTGTATCACTTCTTCCAACCACCATGTGAACATCCACCCTGTGTGAGTTCTCCATAAAATAGTCTTTTTGACAAGCATATGTTTGGTATTTGTATAGCAGGGCCAGCCCATTGGAGTTGTGCTTTCTGCAGTAGAGTTTGAATGCTTGGCAGTTTAGTTCAAGTAAGGACCTCAGTGTCTGGTACCTTATCCTGCCAGATGGTCTTAGAATCTTCCTAAGACAATTCAAATGGAAGAGATTCAGTTTCTTGGCAGGGCATTGATATTCTGTCCAGGTTTCATAGGCATGCAGCAATGAGGTCAGCAAAACAGCTCTGTATACCTTCAGTTGTCAGTATAACACCTCTTCTCTCCCACACTTTCCTTTGGAACCTCCAAAACACTGAGCTATCTCTGGCAATGTGTGTACCAATTTCATTATCAACATGTACATCCCTGGAAAGTATACCACCAAGGTAAGTGAACTTATCAATAGTATTCAAAACTTCCCCATTTGCTGTAACTAAGGGTTCCACATATGGACAGTGTGGTGGGGGCTGATGAAACACCTGTGTTTTCTTGGTGTTAATTGTTAGACCAAAATTATCACAAGCAGCAGAGAATTAATCCACACTTTGTTGCATCTCAGCTTCAGAGGCTGCATCGAGTGCACAATCATCTGCAAACAAAAGATGTTGCACCAACACTGTTCACTTTTGTCTTGACTTGTAGCCTTTTCAAGTTCAAGAATTTATCATCAGTGTGGTAGCTGACCTTGATGCCATATTCATCCTCATTGAAGGTGTTTGACAACATTGCATTTGACATGGTGTTAAGAAGTACGGAAGCAAGCACACAGTCTTACTTCACTCTATTGGTGATTGGGAAAGCATGAGAGTTTCATCCATTATCCATTACCTGGGCAAACATGCCATCATGAAATTGACATACAGTTCTGATGAACTTCTCTAGGCAACCATATTTTGACATAATTTTCCATAAGCCCTCATGACTAACAATGTCACAAGCCTTGGTCATATCTAGAAATATTGTGTACAGACCTCTGTTCTGTTCCTGGCATTTCTCCTGGAATTTTCAGGCAGCAAACACCATATCAATTGTTCCTCAACCCTTTCTGAAGCCACAATTACTCTCAGATGGATGACCATCTTCCAGGTGAAGGATCAGTGTATTAAGGAAGACTCTAACAAGAATCTTGCCAGCAATGACTAAGAGAGAGACATGGCCTCCCCCCACCTCTCACCCCCTGATTGACACAGGACAATCTGTTTCCTTTACCTTTATAGAGATGGACGGTGGAGGCATTCTTGAACTCCTGAGGGAAAACCTCCTCTTGCCACATAAACCAGAAAATTTCAGTCTGCTTTTGTATAAACAATGGACCCTATGCCTTGTAAATCTCAGATAGAATAGTATCAGCATCAGGTGCTTTGCCACATGAAAGGAGCCTAATAGCATTCAAAACCTGTTCTGCAGTTGAAATTTCAGCTAGTGAGGGATTGACTTCTACCTGAGGTAAATAGTCAGTGACCTCAGCATTGATTGATGATGGACTGTTCAGAACTGATCAGCCCTTCTCTCTAGGACCATGTCCTTATCATGTGACTCCATAGCATTGAGTAGTTGAGATGCATCATAGATCTTTGACCCGTTAATAGCTTTCAGGGTATCCTAAAAGTGCTTTGGATTATTACTATCAGCATATAACTGAATTTCATCTGCCTTCTTACTGAGCTGAGAATCCTGCATCTCTCTGAGCTTTACTTATACTTCACTTCTGATGGAATTAAATGCTGCCTTCTTAGAGATGGATGAACTATTCTGCCTGTAAACCTTGTGGAGTTCTTGTTTTTCATTTAGTAGCTTCTGAATTTCCCCTTCATTTTCATCAAACCGGTCTTGGTGTTTGTAAGTGTTCTGACCCAGAGGAGCAAATGCAGTACTGTACACCAAATCTCTGAAAACTATAACCACTCCTTTTCTGTTCCACTGTTGCCAACTGTGTATTGGCTCAACTTTCCCTTCAAGTTAGCAACAAATTGTTTCTGCTGTTCAGAGAAGTGTTCTAATGTGTTGACATTAATTCTTCTGGTAGTCATTTTGCCTTGGGGCCACCATTTTTGCTGAATGTGAATATTTAGCTTGGAAAGGATAAGTCTATGATCAGGTCAGTACTCTGCACCACGCATTGCCTTTGTCACTCTTATATCCTGTCTGTCTCTTCTCCTTACAATCACTTAATCTATTAAATGCCAGTGTTTGTTGCAAGGGTGCAAAAATGGAGTCTTTTTGTATTTAGGTAAATAAAAGACAGGGTTGGTGATGAGGTCATGAGATACACAAGTCTTCAGTAGTAAGTGTCCATTGCTATTGCTATTTCCAACATCATTCCTCCCAAGGCCTCTCTGCCTTGTCTGGTAGTCTGATAGATACTACTCCAGCATTAAGGCCACCCAGAATTATGTTTGTCCTCGTTTGACCCATTGATGATAAGGGTCTCCAGGTCTTCATAAAATTTTTCTTTGACCTCATCAGGGTTTGTCATGGTAGGAGCATAGGCACTGATGGTGGTGGCATGGCACTTTCATGTAAGTGGCAATCACACTGTCATGGACCTGTCTTTCATTCTTTTTGGTAAGCATATAACCTTATTGACTAGATTAGTTTTTATTGTAAAACCTACACCAGTTTCACTGTGCTCCCCTTCACTGTAGCTACTCCAGAAAAAGAGTATACTCCAACTTCAGTAAGCTGGCCTTTATTTGCCAGCCTTGTTTTACTTGAGGTTGGTATTTGGAAACAATATCTACTGAGTTCTCTCACAACAAAAGCTGTTCATCTTTCAGATCTACTGAATTTTTTGTTGTCTACAAGTGTGTGCACATTCCATTCCATGTACCAATGGTAATTGGAATCATCTTTGTGGAAGTTGAGGCATTTTTTTGTGCCTCAACTGCAATCAGGCCAGGGTTGAGTAAGCAGACAATTTTTAGGGCACCTTTTCTAGATTCTTCCTCACACCAGGAGGTGAGTAGTGCAATTCTTATAAGGCTGCTCAGACACCCAGGGGGCTGCCAAATCCCACTGCTGCTTCCCACCCATGTACAGAGTTGTGACTACAGCTCCTAGTATATCCACACCTACTACTTTTTCACTTGCCTGTCACCATAAGACTTTAGAACAATGTGGACGAGGCTATGCACTGGTCCTCTCATTTGGGAAACAATTTGGAGTAATACCCAAAAAATACTAAACTGTGTATACTTTTGACCCGATGATACCATTCTGAGGCAGAAATCCCCCCAAATCAAAGAAATAGCAAAAGAACTCATCTGTACAAAGATATTTTAGCCACTTTTTTTCTGGTAGCAAAAGTTAGAAATTAAAGGGATGCCCATCAATTGGGGAATGGCTTAACAAATTGTGGTATATAAATGTAATGAAACGCTATTGTGCTTAAAGCAATGATAATGAGGGTGGTTTCAGAGAAACCTGGGAAGACATATTAACTGATGCAAAGTGAAGTGAGCAGAACCAGAAGAACAATTTATACTAAAACAACAAGACTGCAGACAACTTGGAAGACTTAGAACTCAACACAGCGAGCAACTACAGAGCAACAATTCCAGAAAATTTGTGATGAAACATGCCGTTCACCTTCTGATAGAGAGATAATGGACTCAGAGTCCAGACTGAGATGTAACTTTTTTTGACATGGCCATATGGAAATTTGTTTTGTTTGATCATGCATGTTTGTAATAGGGCTCTGTTTTTGTTACTTTC
Organism: Bettongia penicillata ogilbyi; assembly: GCA_023548195.1. Classification (NCBI taxonomy): domain Eukaryota; kingdom Metazoa; phylum Chordata; class Mammalia; order Diprotodontia; family Potoroidae; genus Bettongia; species Bettongia penicillata. The sequence continues at coordinate 10,006 of JAJHZJ010000380.1, read as the reverse complement.
TTAGTAGGGGATAGGGGCAGGGAGATCAGAGGAAGAGAATTTTTATTTTTAAAAATAAAATTTAATTTAAAAAGTAAATAAAAATAAACATTACAGTATATATTACACCTTTCTTTTTTCTATGATCTCTTTGGGGTATATACAATGGAATCTCTAGGTCAATGGTTATAGATATTTTAAATACATTCTAAGGCTAATTCCTAATTGCTTTCCAGAAAGATTAGACCAATTCACAGCTCCAGCCACGATGTATTGCTGTGCCTGTCTTTTCACAGCTCCTGCAACATAGACTTTTCCCATCTTTTAGCACCTCTACCAATTTGCTTAGTATGAAATTAGACATCAGAGTTGCTTTCACTTGCATTTCTCTTATTATTCATGATTTGGAGTAATCCTTTATATGGTGCTTAATAATTCCTATTCTTCTCTTAGGAGCTATTCATATCCTTTGATCATTTGTCCACTAGGTAATGCTTTTTGGTCTTATAAATATGTATGCTAGCTCTCCATATATCTTAGATATCAGTCTCTTAACAGAAATATTTTATGCAGAGATTTTTTTTCCCCAATTGACTGCTTTTCTACTTATTCTAATTGAGTTGATATGGTTCAGGTCTTCAATTTCATGTAACTGAGGTCCTACATTTTGTAATTTATGATTATTTCTATCCTTTGTTTGGTTAAGAATTATCCCCATGATCTTACCTGTAAAAGGTACCCCATATAGTTAGTTTTGTTCTGATTTTTTTTATAATGTGACCTTTAATATATAGTAATTTTTTTATTTTGAACTTAAACACCAAAAAAGAACATTCCACCTTTTATAGAGAAGAAAACACTCTACCAGACTCCTTTTGTCATTCAAATATGATCCTAATATCTAAACCAGGGAGGAATAAAGCAGAGAAAGAGAACTATAGATCAATTTTACTAATAAATATTAATATAAACATTTTAAAATACATGTTAGCAAAGAGAATACATAAATATATCTGAATATTAATTATTCTTTATGATAAAGTTGTATATATGCTAGCTGTGCAAGGGTAGTTCAAAATTTCAAAAGCAATTATCTTAATTACTCATGTAAACAACAAAACCACACAATTATCCAAAAAAAAAGTTTTTCCCAAAAATATCTTCTAAAAAACCTTTCTCCCAAATTTAGCTCTAATTTCTGTTAAAAACTAATGATCAAAGAAAAGTTTTTATTTAATATGAATAAAAATATATTCCTAAAACTAGAAAATAACATTATTTTTGAGGGGGAAAACACTAGAAACTTTTCCAATTAGATTGTCTCCCCCACCTCCACTATTATTTGACAGCACTAGTAATGCTAACAGTGGCAGTTAAACAAAAGACCAAGAAATTAAAGATACAAGCATCATGAAAGAGGAGGCACAATCATTCCTTTTGGCAAAAAAAATAAGCTTGTTTAGAAAACCCCATAGAATCAGCTAAGAAACAAATAAAGACAACAAATAGCGTCAGTATGTAAGTCCATGGCAATCATCAGTATTTTCTATGCAGTACTGGCAAAAACTAGGAGGAAATGAAAGAGAAAATCTATTCAAATTAACTGCAAACTATCTGGCAGTTCACCTAACAAGACACTCTCAAGACTTATATGAATACAACTACAAAATAATTTATAGAAATAAAGGAAGACAAATAATTGTACGGATATTCATCATTCATATTAAAGTTAAGCCAATACTTTTTTAAATTGCATTACTGCCTAAATTAGTTTACATAGTTTAGGGCTGTACCAATGATGAAAATGATAATGAAAAATGGAGAAATGAAGGATCCTAGAATTACCAGACCTCAAATTATATTATAAAACATTAATCATCAAAACTATTTGGTACTCAACCACAGTTCCAGAAGATTCATGATGAGACATGCTACCAATCTCATGACAGAGAAGTGATGGACTCAGAGTGCAGAATGAGACATCTTTTTTTTTTTTTTTGGATATTGCCAACATGGGAATTTGTTATTTAACTATGCATGTTTTTAATGGAGGTTTGCTTTTCTTGTTTTCTCAGTGTGGAGTGGGGAAAAGTTGAGTGGAAGAGAAAACAGATATTCATTTCAAAAAAGTTGTACTGGTTTAAAAAATGCACTGGAATAGACCATACAAGTCAAGGCATAAGAGCAGCTGAACATGCTAATATTCTTCTCAGTAACTCCCTCAAAAGAAAACAATTAGGAGGACTCCTTACTTAATAAGAAACTGTTGGAAAAATTGAAAAGCAGTTTGATGTAATTGATGTTATACAATATGCTATATTATAAATATGCCTACTAATAAAACATAATACACTTATCCAAGTGATCCATATGTAAAAAGTTATATTATTTTTAAAAACAGGGTTTAACAAAATGAAGTACCTTTCACACATCTATAGTTAGGGGTAGAATTCATAAACAAAAGATAGAGGAGATCACAAAATATAAAATTGATGATTTTTATTATATTAAATGTAAAAGGTTTTACAAAAACAAAATCAATGCAATTAGCATAAAAAGAGGCTTTGCCAAATGAGAAAAATAATCTTAGCAGCAAACATCACTGGTAGAAATCTGCCATCCATGATACATGGAGAACTTATGCATATTTAAGAGTGTTAAGTCATCCTCCAAAAGAGATTTTCAAAATAAAAAATCAACTTTGGAGGAAAAAATCCTCCAAATCACTATAGAAATGTAAGTTAAAACAACTCCAAAGTACCACCTACCTCACATCCATCAAACTGGAGAAGATGATAAAATATGGAAATAGTTTATGGTGGAGAAGCTATGGGAAGGCAGACACACTAATTCAGCTCTGATTTTATCCAGTGAGTCTTAAAAACAATTTTGAATTATGTACAAAAAGTCTACAAAGTATTCATTGAGCGATCCCACAATGAGCATGTACCCTAAGGACATCAATGACAGAAAGAAATGTCCCATATATGCCAAAAATTGATAACAACATTCTTTGTTGTAGTAAAAAATTGGAAACAAAGTAGATGCCCAGTGATTAGGGAGATGTCTAATTGTGATACGTGAATAGTAGAATACTGCGACATGACACAAGGAAGTATGGCTATTAGACATAAATTCTGAGCCTCATTTTTCTCATCTGAAAAATAAGAGAGGGTAGACAAGATAACCTTTAAGGTCTCTTATAGCTCTAAATCTGTAATCCCATGATGTCATAACTTATATGAATTGATGCTGAGTGAACAAAGCAAAACCAGAACAATACACCCATTAGCTACAATAATATAAATGAAAATGACAATAAAAGACATCAGAACTCAAACTACAAATTTTTATCCCAGAGAATCTTTGACAAAATTTATTTCCTTCTCTATAGAAGTGGTAGACCATGAGTCCAGGATTTGGCTTACTTGTCAGTTGGTTTTGCTTGACTGTTCTTTGTTATAAGCAAAGGTTTGAGGCGATGTGTAGGAGGGATGGGAATAAGCATTTTTATAGTGCCTACTATGTGCCAGGGACTGTGCTAAGCATTTTTACAAATATCTCATTTGATCCTCACAACAACCCTTCAAGTGAGGTGCTATTAGCATTCTCATTTTACAGCTGAGGAAACTGAAGTAAACATGGGTTAAATGACTTGCACAAGGTCACACAGTAAATGTCTGAGGCAGGATGTGACCTCAGTTCTTCTTGGTTCCAGATCCAGTTCTCTATTCACTGTGTTATGAACTGTTATTAGACTTATTGGGAAGTGATTATGGTGTCAAAAATAATAAAACATTCCCCAAAAAGTGTTCATTGTGTGAGGTTTTCTTTTTTTAATTAGTCGTATTAGGGGAGATAAAATGGAAAGAAAATAAATGATTGTCAATTTTAAGAAACACTATAAAAAACCTTTTAAAAATTCCCCTATGTACAGTTCATTCTCAGAAATATTTTTTTAGAGATAAAAAAGAAATGATGATAATTGGAAGTAATGTCCTTGTTTATTTCTCTTTTGGGTCATCAACAGCTTGTTTGAAAAAGGTCAGGTTGGATCTGATGTAACTGTCCTCAATATCTCCTTGTTCTTATACTTCTAATTTGGTATCAGTTTCAGCTTTTTTCTAATTAATCAATGGGCTGAGTGTGCCCTGTTGATTCTGAAGTGATTTCCACAGAGATAACCAATCCTTCATTCCTTATCTGCTAAAATAGAATCCATTTCACTCTTTGGGAGTGATACTGTTCAATGGTCACCATATCCAGCACCTTCTGACTCATTTCTTGAAGAAAGCATTTGCGATGGAGGGGCCTAAGACTTCCACATTGTCAGTAAGCTTTTGTCCTTCCCTTTTTCTTAATCCTAAACCACATTTCCCAGTATCATTTTTATTATTTTCACTTGGCCCACCGTTGCAATGAAGTCACCAAGTTACTTGTTGATATGGCTTGGAAGATTTGTCAAGTTCATTGGAACAAGACTTTTGTGGAACCTTCACTATTTAAGTGCTGAAATACAAATGTCTTAAACTGATGCTGAAAACCCTCCCAAATCTGACTCCATTTTAGATCTCCAGCTTTATGGTGCCTGGCTCTCATTATGCACGGTCTGTTCCAGCCATATTGGATCATCAGCTGTTTCTCAGTCTCATTCTGAACTTTGTTCCTCAGGAAAGACAATTATAGGATCAAGCTTCTACAGCTGGAAGCTCCTCTCTTCTTTACAGAGGTGGGGGACTATGGCCGTAGACTGCTGCATGTGCTGTCAGACCTTGTTGATATGTTAGTTGGTTTCAACGAACGGCTCTCTCTCATTTTTTTTTATTCATTATTACATGGAATGACTCTCCAGATATTCAGAAACAAAGGTAAAATGAAAACAAATCCCAAACTATATAGTCTAACTTCATTTTCCAGATGAGGAAACAGAGGCCAGGGAGGTTAATTGATCTGCCTCAGATCACACAGCTTGTAAGTGTCAGAGGTAGGATTCAAACCTTTGTCAGTGTTGTTAGATCCAGTGTTCTTTCCACACTATCTCAGCTTAGAGCAGTGTACTAGAAGTTGTGAAAGCTGGCTTCAAGTTTTAGTTTTGTGGCAGTATTTATCTGTGTGACCTTAGGCGAGTCACTTCTCCCTATGATTGGTTTCCTCTTTTGTTAAAGCAAAGGGATTGGGCCAAAGAATCTCCAAGATCCCTCTTAGTCCCAGCGTTCTGTGATTTTGCTCTGCTTGTTGAAAGCCTTCTCTTTCTTCCAGCTTAGGTGCCACCCTCACCAGGAAGTCTCCTTTGATTCTCTCCCTCTAACCATCTCAGCTTAGGTGCCACCCTCACCAGGAAGTCTCCTTTGATTCTCTCCCTCTAACCTAAAATTTATCTTTGCCTCCAAAAATTCTCCTTTGAGATATCTTATTTTTCTTCAATTTGGGGAGGGGGGAGGTCTTTCGACTTTGTTTTAATACTTATTGTTGTTTCCTAAAGTCATCAGCTTCTATCTGGGTCCTTCTAATTTTTCGGGGAGTTTAAATTTTTACTTTTTTGAAATGTTTTATATCTCTTATTGTAAGCTATTAATTCTCTATCCAAATCTTTCTCATATAGCTCTCATTTCTTTTCTCATTTTTTCCTCTAATATGTTGATTTGATTTTCTAAAATGTTTTTTAGCTCTTTAAAAAAAAAGAAAAACTCTTGCTTCATCTTTCGGGAATTCTGGTTAGACTTGTGTCCAAGCTGTGTTACTCTTTGAGGCTTTGCTTGTGGATATTTTGGACTTATTCTTTTTGTTTAAGTTTGTGTCTTGAGGCCCCTGTCCCTATAATAGCTCTTTGTGGTGAAAGTCTTTATTTGTTTGTTTTATCCTGACTTCAAACATGATGTTAAGGCCAGGCTCTGCTCACTTCTGGAGAAAAGCTCTAGGTTGAGCTTTTGCCCTTTGGGCCTTTCTTCTACTATTTGGGGGTATTTTCTTGGATCTCAGGGACAGCTCAGGCTGGGGACCTGCAAGCTTCCTCCTAAAATTTTCACAGAACATTTAGATTCTTCCCTTTGCTTCTGTATCATTCTCCTTGTTGCTGCTATTTTTCCTTTTTATTATTATGAACTTGACAAACATCAATAAATATGGGCATTTTCCTGTATAAAGAAGAAAGATAACTGCCAGTGAAAACATGAATCTACGGAGTGCAACTTGGGGGGGGTGGAGTTTAAAAAGCATATTTCAAATTTAACCTGGTAATCCCAACATTGACCTGCTTGGCCATATCTCCTCCTGAACTTCCCTCTTCTCTGTTTTGTGTTACATTATGCTTTGTATCGCACTTATTTAGATATATTATATCTCCCATATTTGATTGTAAACTCTTTGAGGGCAGGGGTATGCTGTTCTCCATCTTTATATTTCCCCCTACATTTAGCACATATGTATTTTGCGTATAACAGGCATTTAGTAAATGTTTCTTCAATCACACTGACCCAGGCCAGGCAATCCATTCTCAAGTCCCCTGGGGAATCTACTTCATCTAGGGAGAATTTTTCTGCTTTTCAAACAACTAACCCTTTTAGGCAACTCTGCCTATCAGTGGAAGCCCTGCCTATTCAGAGACACCAGTTCATATTAACCAGCATGCCACAGCCAGTGCAAAGCCTATCCTGAAAAAGAATACAGCTTGAAGAGAAAGTGAGAGGTCTTCACTTCCATCCCCCTACCTCTGGGCAAAACCATATCTGAACTTTGCAAGCAATGAGAGGAATTCTTATTTTTATAGACCCTTGGAGATTCCAAATTCTCCATCTCTGTGTCTCCATGTCTTCATCTCTCTCTATTTCTGTCAATATATATATATATATACACACACACATACATACATACACACAATATATACATATACACATGTATATGCACACATGTATATGTATGTGTACATATATGTATTATGCATATACGCACACATATATAGACATAAAATTCCCTTTCTCACTTCCTCCCCCTCCATTACCATGGGTTCGGCTAATATGTTTGTATGTATATACATTATATATCAGGGCAAATAGGTGGTGCCGTGGATAGTGTTGGACCTGGAGTCAGAAACTCATCTTCTTGAGTTCAAATCTGGCCTCAGACACTAACTACCTGTGGGACCCGGAGCAAGTTGTTTAACCCTGTTTACCTCAGTTTCCTCCTGTGTAAAATGAGCCAGGTAAGAAAATGGCAAACTACTCCAGTATCTTTACCAAGAAAACCCCAAATGAAGACACAAGGAGTTGGACATAACTGAAACAACTGAAAAATAATAAAAATTTTACATATATATTCTAGATTTAATCATCAACAAAAAGTTCATCAAAAAACAAAAAAACCCATAAATTCCAAGTGCATATTTATATTATTTTTAATAAATAATATCTTGTTTTCTTACCCTTCTGATCACTTCTGCTTATTTTTTCAAATTCTGCTCCTATAATTTTTATGGAGTAGTATCAGCATGTACATTGTTGTTCTGATCCTGATATCTACAATGTATACTGCTTTGTGTAAATCTTTCTATATTTCTTCATATTCTGATTACTTGTCATTTCTTATGGCACAGTTCATTCTAATTCAATAACTATTATCAAGGCCCTCTTATGTGCAAGTTACAGTGCTAAATGCTGGGAATATAAAATCAAAACAACTTCTGCCTTCAATGAGTTTACATTCTATTACGAGAACCTATAACATATTCAGATGAGGAGAGAGCTCTAAGAACTGAGAATGGTGGGGAGGAGACTGGTGGAATTGAGGAAGGCTTAATACAGAAGGTACAAGCTGTACCTTGAAGAGAGACTGGGATCCTGAAAGGTAGAGATGAAGAGGGAGTGTATTCCAGGCATGGAGATTAGGAGATAGAATGACATTTGGAGAAAAATTAAGAAAGCTTGACAAATACAATGGATATGAAGAGGGAATAACATGAAATAAGGCTAGAAAATTGTGTTAGAACCAGGCTAATGCCAGGCTAATGAATTTATATCCTACAGAAGAATTTCTTAATCTGGAATCCATGGACTGTGGGGGTCCAATTTTAGGGTTGTTCTTGAACTTAGGAAAAAAAATCATACTTTTATTTTTACTAATTTCTTATAGAAAATTAGCATTTAAAACCTCCACATTATTCAAAGAAGGGATCCATGGACTTCATCAAATTGCACAATAGGTTCAATACAGAAAAATAAAAGATGAAGTACTCCTGTCCTAGAGACATTTAGGAACCACTGATGGATTCTGAGTAGGGCAATAATAATATCGGAAGTGTGCTTTAGGAAAATTGTTTTGGTGACTCTGTGAAAGAGAGATTAAAAAGAAGACAGACTAAATTAAAAGACTATTACAATAGATGTAAGGTGATCAGGGCCAGGAATAGTGTGTTCTGGAGGTGGAATCCACAGGATTTGGCAATGTATAGGATATCAGTAGTGAAGGAGAAAGAATCAAGGGTAACCTTGAGGTTATAAAGCCTGTTGACTGGTGGTTCCCTCAGTGGAAATGCGGAAGTTTGGAGAAAGGCCTAAAAAGGAAGATGAATACTTGGGGTTTGGACATGTTGAGTTTGAGGTAAGGTTAGAACATCCCTGTGGAAATATCTTACAGGCAGTTAGAGATGTTAGGAGAAAGATTTGAGCTGGATAGATAGATTTCAAAGCTGATAGTTGAAACCACAATAATGGGTGGAGAATATAGGAAAAAAAAGGGGGCCCAGAACACAAACTTGAGGCATTTAGTGGGCAGGAGGTGGGTGATGCCCAATCAAAAGAGACTGAGGAGCCAATAGACGGAGAGGAAGAAGAGATCCCAGGAGTAGTGGGATAGAATTGAGAGGAGGAGAGAGTGTCCAGGAGGAGGGGGTCAGATGTAAGTAGAGTTGATGGTCAACCCAGTAAAAAGTTGCAGAAAGGCCAAAAAATATTATATTCATATGTCACAGTTTTTTTTCAGCTGTTTCCATTCCATTAGCATAAGGGTTGTTTAAAAGGAGTTTTTAATGTTTGTGTGTGTGTGTGTGTGTGTGTGTGTGTGTGTGTGTGTGTTGGGGGTGTTGTTTTTTACAGAAACTAAATGCTTCTTCTAGGCTTCCACTTTATCCCCTGCAATGTGCACCAGTTTGTTGGGGGACACTATAGTACTGCAGCTAAGAGTCATGGTTCAATGAAGGTCCATGTAGTCGTCTGATAAACAGAAATTTCTCTGAGATTTTGACACTCCTTGATTGATTGTGTTTCATGTGACTTTCAGGTAACAAGGCCCAAGTAAAATGCTTGCAGGGCTTTCAATTCTAATACTAAAATTTTGGAGCTACTGATTGGGATCTACATTGTTGGTAGAGCTATAAATTGGCCCAGTCATTCTGGAAAGCAATTTAGAATGATGGTGAAAATGTGACTAACACGTCCATACCCTTTGACTAGAAGGCCCTTAGTAAATAATGATTCCCTTTCCATCCTCCTTCCCCAGTCCATTCACCACCCTGCCTCCCCATCAGTCCAGTTAGTGCCTTCTACACAACACAGTAATGCCTCTTAGACAGACACTAAAAAGGAAACCTTTTCTCTCACCTAAATCTAATTGTGGGTGAGGGAAGGGTAGAGGCAACGGAGATGGATTCAGTGAACCTTGAGTGACAACAGCATTTGCATCTATTGCTGACAGGCCAAGAATCAGTCATACGGCATGCTGGCTTACACAAGGGTAGCATTGCCCCCATGGAAAACTTCCTGCACGCAGAAGCAGAGGGGGAGGAGGCCACAGTTGGGGGAGGAGAAGTGGTTGGCAGTGGTTTGGGAGACTCTAAACTAGTTATTTGGAAGATATGCTACTGTTCAGATTCCCACCAGCATCTCCTCCCCCAGGTCCCTACATAGAGTTGGAAGGCCTTCCAGACACTGTCCCCAGACTACCCATGAGATCTAATGTTTCAATTCATTCCAACCCTGCCCCCACCCCATCTCTTTTTTGCTGAAAGCCCTTCTCCCCTCCTAAATTTCCCTACATA